>JAJJWW010013504.1:0-329274 GCA_023531295.1 Papaver armeniacum
GTTAAATTCCGAGAAATTGAGAGAACAGAGGTCGCTCGGATCGAGAGAATTGGATCGAGAGAAATTCATGAGTGAAATTGAGAGGAGTGAAGTTTAATAAATCATTGTAAAATTGATGAAGAACTCGGGGAGAATCGAGAGAGATCGAGATTCGGATCGAGCAAGAGCTCAACAAAGATGAAATGGAATATGGTGATTCCCATTTGAAGTTCTAGTGGTACTTGTGAGATGGGTTTAACCCCATAAGATGAAATGGATGATGTTCAAATGAAGAACTCAGGGAGATGAAGTTGAGACTGAACCTGAGATTTGAAAGATAGGTTCTGATGTTGGTGTTGATTGGTAGGCCGATTGAAGAATCGAAAAAAACTAGAAATGGGTATTTGTTCTCAGTATGTGTTGATGCTTAAGAAGATGCTACAAGACCTGGATGAGGGTTGTGTTGCGGGCAAGGTTGAGTTCATGGAATTGGTGATTAAGTTAAAGTGTTTGAAACTGCAAATAGATTGAGCTAAAACTGGTGTTGATCTTAAGAGACGGAGTCCTGGTCCGAGTCTAATGGCGTAAATTGGGTGTTGGTGTTCAATGAAGCTAAGCAACAGAGGAATGGGTACATGAAGGTGCGGTGTGCTTAGAAGTATGCTCGGAGTTGTGAGGCTAAGTCGGGTTCTCGTGATTGTTGCCAAAGGAGTTTGCAAGTGTGTGTCCGGTTCAGTTGGTAGGCGGAAACCTAGGAACTTGAATCAAAATTGGATGTCTTTCAAGGTTTTAGAGAATGGTGGCTGGAGGTATGGTGGTGTTAAACAGGTGTTAGAATGGGACCGAAGGTGGTTCTGAGAGAATGGGTTGTGTGATGCTTCAAGGAATATGGGCGAAGTGAGCTAGGTAGATGGACCGAGGTGATTGCGGGTGGAATAGGGCTTTTGTTGCGGTGATAATGGAAATCTTGCACTGGTAAAGAGTTGCAGGCCAACAGAGCCGGGTAATGCAGAGATGGAGATGTTCGGGGGGTTCCCGAGATCTTTGTTACATAGGCCATTATGGCCGGAGCGGCGAGTGATGCACCATCCTGGTGCAACACAAGTTGGCCTCGGCAAGTGGTCCGGTCTCTGGATCGAGCCGATCACCGACTCGGTTCGACTCCGAGTTGACTCCGTGACTCACCCGGCTAACACCGAGTCGACCAGTGACTCTCTTCTACTTTGACTATTGACTAACCGTTGACCGACGGTTGACCAGTTTGACCGTTAGTCCTAACGGAGGACCGGATTTAATATTCCGTCGAATATTCTCTCGACGACAAAATTTTCAAAGGCCGGGCGGCGACGTTTTCCTAGCCAATTTCCGCCATAATCCCGCTTTTTAAAACGAGCAAAATTCCAGAATTTTCTATGGACCTTTCTCATGGGTGTGAAGACTTGGGCTAGGAATTGGATGGAGAATTGGACTAAAATTTGGAAAGAGAAGGTGGAAGAGTTGAGAAAAGCTTGGATTTGGAAATTGAATTGCAAAAGGAAAAGGATTCTAATCCTTGGGAGATTTGGAGAATTTTGAAGCCTATAAATAGAGAAGTTTTCTACAACTTCTACACACCTCTCTACACACACACACTTGTGTTTTTGCTTGCTTTTCTAAGATTTTTCTTTTTAATTACTTGTGTGAATTTGAAACTTCTTCTTTTAATTATTATTATTTGTGTGAATTTCAAAAACATGAGTAGCTAATTTTTCTATTGATTGAGGATGAATTCCTAGTTCTTAACATGATTTGAGTTTTTGTTTTCAATTTATCTTGAGATTTTTCACATGATTATCGATTGTTTTTACTAATAGGAGTGATCTTAAAGACACTTATGATTGATTGATAGATTGTTTGGAGTGCACGCTAAATTGATTTTTAATTGATCTATATCTAGTATAAGTTAGGAATACGTAATCGTTCTCGACACTTTACACAAGTAGAAAACACGAGACCTTGCGGAGGGATTCCGTGGAGCAATTGTGTGTAGAAACAACGCTAGAAAGTGAACCAAGCGAACCGAGTTTAACTACTAGTACTAAACCTAAATTCATAAATCTTAATGCATTCCGGGAATTACATCTTGTAAGCGGACCTCAAGGTGGTTCTTTTGAATAGAATCGATAACTAAGCGGACTGTTACTCGGTGAAATTAGGGATTTTGGGGCTAGCTAAGCGGACCTGCTATCCTACGGTTGGTGATAATCTGTGACTAATAACAAGTAGAAAAGAACATAACTTTAATCATTGTTTCGTAACGAAGAAGGATTCCTTGATCTTTTTCTCTTATTGCTTTCATCTTTCAACTTTCGATTTTAATTGCTTTGTTTATTTTTATTTTGCTTTTTACACCCCTTTCGTGACAACTTTTACAACTAAGATCTCTTGCTCCTCGTGGGAACGAACTTGACTTCCATTATATTATTTTTAATTGAGTGGAAATATTGAATTAATTTGATTGCACCTACGACACGCATCACGCTTGTTTTAAAGTCGACGGCCCGACTTAGCTCTTGCAAGATTCATTCCCCATATACTAACAATCTGAAAATTTGAGGATCCACCCATAATACCTGTTTTGCAAACAATAACTCCATACAAATGTTAGCACAAGAAAATAATAATGATGTTATCGCTTGATAGAAATTTCCCCCACACTTATTCTTGTCCACACTCGGAAGTGTATAAAGAACATAAAATTTGGGAACTTCCATGTATTCTTCTTGGCAAACCTGCATAGTGTTAGCATCAAGTGTTTCCAATGGTGGATATTTAGAAACAAAATCATCCAAAAATACTTTTGAAGCACATACATTCAAACCAAAAAGAGGTAAAGGAGAAGAATCAATAGGCAAAGGGTTAGAAAAACCTTGCACAATCTCTTGTTTTGCGGAATCCTCTTCATCCTTAGAGAATTCATGTGAATTACTTACCTCTTGTATATCGTGGTCCTCTATCGAATCTTGCAACCATTCGTCGTTATTGACTACCTTAACCAAAGTCTTGGCATCATTAAAATCATTTGCAATTTCAATTGGGTCTTCCACAAAATCAATCAATTTGGTTTCATCCTCTAGCATCATCTCTTCAACATTCTCATCATCGGAATCAGGCCATTCACTAAAATGATTCTCGTCGGTATAGATTGTAGGATCTCCTTGTGTGGGTGTTACACCGTTTATAACAATAGGTAAGTCACATCCAATTTCCTCATTTTGAATAAGCGAAGGATCGTTATTATGATGCGTGTCGTAACCACAACAAATTAATTAATATTTTTCCACCTAATTAACAAGTAATATAGTGTAGTAAGTTCGTTCCCACGAGGAGCAAGAGGTTTTAGTTGTCTTAATTGTCACAAAAGGGGGGATGTATAAAGCAAAAGAAAATAAACAAAGCAATTAAAAGATAAAGTTGAAATCAATAAGAGAGACAAGATCAAGGAATCCTTCTTCGTTGCAAAACAATGAATCAAGTTATGTTTTTCATCCACATGTTATTAGTCACAGATTATCACCAACCGTAGGATAGCAGGTTCGCTTAGCTAGCCCCAAAATCCCATATTTCACTGAGTAACAAGTCCGCTTAGTTATCGATTCTATTCAAAAGAACCACCTTGAGGTTCGCTTACAAGATGTAATTCCCCGAATGCATTAAGATCTATGAATTTAGGTTTAGTACTAGTAGTTAAACTCGGTTCGCTTGGTCCACTTTCTAGCGTTGTTTTTACACACAATCGCTCCACGGAATCCCTCCGCAAGGTCTCGTGTTTTCTACTTGTGTAAAGTGTCGAGAACGATTACTTATTCCCTAACTTATACTAGAATTAGGTTGAATTAACAAATCAATTTAGCGTGCACTCTAAACAATCTATCAATTAACCATGAATGTATAAACATTCCTATTAGTAAAAACAAACGATAATCATGTGAAAAACTTCAAGATAGAATTGAAACAAAACTCAAATCATATATTAAGAACTAGGAATTCATCCTCAATCAATAAGAAAATTAGCTACTCATGTTTTTGAAATTCACACAAATAATAATTAAAAGGAGAATTTTGAAAAGCAAACAAAAACACAAGTGTTGTGTGTGTAGAGAGGTGTGTAAAAGATATGTAAAAGTGTGTAGAGAACTTATCTACTTATAGGCTTCAATGTTCTCCAAATCTTCCAAGGAATAGAATCCTCATTCCATAATAATTCAATTTCCAAATTCAAGTCTTTCTCATCTTCCATCCTCTCTTTCCAAATTTGAGCCAAATTCTCCATCCAATTCTAAGTCCAAGTCTTCACACCCATGAGAAGAATCCACACAAAAATCTGTAATTTTGGTTGCCGGAAAGCTGGTATTATGGCGGAATCCGGCCGGAAAAGTCACCGCCGGTCGCCTGAGATTCTGTTCAGCCAAAAAGAATATTCCGTTCAGGTGCCGTCAGAGTTAACGGTCAAACTGACGGTGTTAGTCAACCGGGTCAAGGGAAGAGTGAGTCAGTCACTGAGTCAGCTTCTAACTCAGCTGATTGGTCTAACTGGGTTGAGTTGGATCGGTTGCTGGATCGCTCCTCGTCTCACTGAGTCAACTCGCCAGAGCGTAAAACCTAGAAATCGTTTTGTATTCGGTGCTTCCGCCAAAGTCGAGCCATTTTGGTCTTCTCCTGTGACAATCCTAACATACATCTAAGGTTTAACAATCACAAACCATTCTTCAATTCAACCTTGGCAAAGATAACGCCTCCTTTCTTCCCCGTTTTATCGATTCAACAGAGTCAATGGCGACGTAACCACCCCATTTCCTCTCCACCTCTCGATTCTCAATTCAATTGATCAACAAAGAGAGACCCTCAATCGGCTTCCAAGTGTACCCATTTCGATTTCATCCTCTCCGAGCCGCTCCAGATTCAAACAAATCCATAACAGGATCAATCTCTATTTCTCGGTTTTAACAGAGCGGCTTCATCTCTTCTCTTTCACCAAAGAAACCCTAATTTCTTGTTCGTCGATTCAGCCTTCAATTCACAAAAAACTCAAATACTCCACAAACCCATCTTAGCAAAAGTAGCACCCGCTTCTCTCTCGGATTGATCTTCATCTCGCTCATCTTCAATTGCGGCCAAGAAACCCGGTCTCAGTTTTTTCTCGCATTCTTCAATCAATTTCAAAGCAATAACTCGACTCGAGTCCACAAATTAAATCCATATACCAACATCGATGATCATAAACCCTAATCTCTCGATCTCAATTTTTCCCAAAGCAACAAGTCTTGTCGCTTCTTCCTCTCTACGAGCTATGAACATCTCTCGCTTCCAATTTCTCTCGATTTCTCTTCTCGGTTTCAATCAAACCCCCTGTTTCAGATTTGCATCAAACCCACTGAATCCTTCCAACATCAGCAGGGTCTTCTCAATCTTGCAGTGTCATTGTTCTCACCATCTCTCAGTCTCATTCTCTGATTTTGATATCTCACTTCGATTTTCAACAGCAGCAACCAGCCATTGTTTTCTCAATTTCAGGTGGGATTAATGAATGAGAGGCAGAATCCTCTCGATTTTAGGGTATAGGCATTAGGGTTGTTTGGATGGATGGTTATACCCCAAGGATATGGACCACCCCACTCATTAGATAAGGGCCATCCTGATTTGCAATCCCTTAACCGCAACTGGTCTGTGTCTAGTACTTTTCCAAATAGAGTTGCCCCTTAACCTTGATTCGGACTCCGAGATAATGTTTGCCCATGAAATGATAATTTTGCCCTTTTGGCTCAAATAGAGTAACTTCTTCTCCTTTTCCTCCGTGCGACTCCATAGTAGCTATAACACTCAAAACAAGCGTAAAATACATAATTTACAAGAAAAATAGCAAAGAAAGCATAAACAATAGATAATAAATAGGATGTATTCTACACCCTATCACACCTTCGTCTTCTTCCCTAATTTAACAGATACTCGACGGAGGTTTGGTTTGTGTGAACGCTGGTGATAATGGCTAGACGAAGGCGAAGGTTGTGGTGATTTTCGTCATTGATGGAGCTTAAGAGGAGGTTGCCGTGAGTGTTGGACGTTGAAGGGAGCTACACCGCAGAATGATGATGGGACTTCGGTGATTGATGAGGAAGCGAAGAGTTCATGGAGATGCTGCTACCATTGGAGCTCGAGTAAGACAGCTGTGATGAGTTCGGAGGAATGGAAACGTATGATGGCTGCTGCCATTATCGATGGTAGAGAAAAAGCTCAAGGAAAACAGTGAAGAAAGCATGGATCTGTGATGGAGGAGGTGTAACTTCTGTCACTGATGGATACGATGGATAAGATGAGTCGATGGAAGTACGTTTCTGCCATTGGCAGTTGACTGGGGCGATGAAGAGTAGCTGGCTATGAATGAGCTTGGCTTGAGTTTAAGGGACTGTTGCCGATTAATGGCATGGGAGTGATGCTGTCGAGAAGCATGTGATGGAGAGAACCAAGACGGGTGACGGAGCTGTGAATGCCACAGTGTTGCTGGATATTTAAGTCGAGAAATGGAGTTGCTGCCATTAACGGAGATGATCAATGACTGCTGGCAGTGGTAACGAGTTAAGGAGATAGATGGACGGAGGAAGTTGGTGATCGATGAAGACTGGTTGTACATGGAGGAGCTCGAGTCAACGAGAGGAGAAGTGAGCAGAGAATGATACAAAGAGCTATGAACCGAGCTTGGCAATGGATGGAGTCGATGCTTTGTGCTTATATGGAAGAAATCTGTGGCGATGGTAATGGCGTAGATGCTCTGGTTCGTGAAGATTTTGCCATGGTAGAATGGAAGAAATGCTGGAGTTCGATGGCAAAGCAATGGTGTTATGGGACAGTGATGGCATTTGCAGCTGCCATTGCTGATCGATTGCCGCTAACGGAAGATGTAGTGATTGTGATGGAGATTGTCACATCGATGGTAGAGTTACTCGAGTCTCGTAGTCATGGTTATGATGGAGAAGGAAGTTACGGAGTTGAGTCTAGGCTGCTGCATTGGTGGTGTTGATGGAGCTCGAGAGGGAAGTCCATGTGGTGATGATGAAGGTCTCTGCCAATGTCAGTGACGAGACTGAATGAAAAATGGAAGAAGCTCGTTTGAGCTTGGAAGTTATGAAGCCGAGACCGATAGGAACTTTGGTCGATGGCGTTGATGATTCAAGGGGAGTCATTGTGAAGGATGCATGGATGATGGAAATGCAGTCATTGATAGAGGTATCGAGACATTGCGTGGCAAGTGGTGGAGTCAAGATGATGATCAATTGCTTGCACCGTGGCTAGTGACAAGAGATGGACGGACTCGGCTATGATGAAGAAGATATCGTTGTCCTGCTGAACATAAGGTCGAATAGGGACATAAGTTTACAAGTGAAATCAGTAGATAGAAGTAATCCCGGTCTAGAATGGAGGTTGAAGAAAAGATGCACTTTATCGGTTCCGGATCGACAAGGCATTGACAAGGAGTGGCTCAATTGTTGCAGGCCCATTGGACTATTTAGCCGCTTATTCTACACTATCACAAAGAGGACATGGCCGTGACTTTGGAAATTTCGCGAGTTTGGCAAAGCCACTTTGTCCGGGTTTGATACACGGGACACAATTCTTAAGGAGGTGCACTTTCCTATTTTTACTAGGTTTCCTAGTTTCTTCAAGAGGAGGTTACAAAACTCTATATATAGGGAAGCTTAGATAGAATTTGGGGGATCTCTTTTATTATCTCCATTATATATTATCTTTTGCCTCTACTTTTATTTTCTAGGGTTTAGAACCATGAAGTCTTTTCTCTTTCTTCTTGTTATGAACTCCATGAATATGAGCTAGAGTTTTCTTTTGGTTATGGATTAGTTGGATTTCCAAACATGAGTTTTTGTTCAATAAATTAGTTTTCTCATATTATCGTTTATGATTCACCATTAATATTGTCATATGATTGAATGTTTGTTTTGTCAAGTTGCAAATTGGTAGAACTCACATGCATGTCTTTTGCTAGATTAGGGTTATTATACGCAAAAGTGATAATTCCTGATTTGAAGTAGCATAAATATGATTATAGTTTGTAGTGATATATTCTTATGATCATATGTGAACCATAACCTTTGTTAAATCGGATTAGTGCTTTTACACATTCGATTGCTTTGATTGGCCTGATTTCATAGAACTTAATGCATCTAGGAAATTAAACTTGATTAGTGCTTTTACACGTTAGGTTGTTCTTTTAGATAGAATTCATATTCGCATCTTTTAATGTGTTTGTTGATGACAAGAGGAGATTAGCGGGATATTCTTGCGATCAAGGTATTTTAGGGCCTTTGATAAAAGTTGAGATTAAAATATCAATTCTAGTTATTGTGTTGAAAACATGTTTGCGAATGAAGACGAAATCCATGACCAATACTTTCTCATCCTTGATTTGCGTGTTTACTTTTTATTGTTTTGCTTTTTGTTTATTTTTATTTAACAATCAGAAAATCCCCCGTGTTATGGTAGGCTGAGAAATGTGTTTGCCTACAGGTATAACGGCAAGTGCACAGTGCCTATTGGAGGCAGGGCAAGTACAGGTCGAATCCTCAGGGATTTGGGGTTGTGTAAGTTGATCTCAAGGCTTTACTAAACTGATTTCTAAGGGGGGTTATCACAAATATGGGTTTGTTGGGTGTCTAAACGACTAAATGGAGTTGTGTTGTGATTCTAAGGCAGAAAGTATGATGAATAGACTGTAAACAAAAGTTAAAGGGTACTAGGGTGATTGAATTCACCTTCTAATCTTATGCTAAGGCAATATACCTCTGGTTATGCTCTTGTGCCTTCCCTTGAAGGTCTCAGGTGGATGTTCATCAACTACTTTTCACTAACTCACCCCTAGTATGAGTTGTCTTCTTACAGTTCAACTCATCACAGGCTCATATGCTCAACAGTTAACTAATAATCCTAACACATTATAAAACAGCAAGAACAAAACCAAAGCTTAATTAACTTGACATCAAATTAGGGGTTTCATCTACACCCTATCAATTGAATTAAAACATACTAAAGATAATTAAAACACAGATTAACTATAGCTTGGTGCACTGGCTAATCCAGGCATAAGCATTTACATACCCTGCTCATCCCTATTTATACATGCAAACCCTTGACTCTCTTCAAATCGTGAAATTAAGTGAAGACCCTCTCACCCAAAAACCAATTGCTGTCCTCTCGCTAATTCGCCTCTCATCTCTATTAATTTGATGTTCCCCCAATGTTTACAAAACCCTAACCCTAACCCTAACTTTTTCTATCTCAAACTTAGCTTCTAGGGTGAAGAAGCTATGAGGGAGATAGAGAGACATTAGGAGGCGGTGAAGGCGGCTGCTGGTGGTTGTGTTGGTGGCTGTGGTGTCGGGGAAGAAGAAGGTGGCTCTGCCATGGTCGGGAGAAGAGAAGAGGGATGGGGGAGCTCTGTAAGTTTCGGGGGAGAAGAGAAAAGAAAAATGAGAGGAGTGATTGGTTTTGGTGAAGGTATAGGAGGCTTCGGTGTTGGGCGGAAGCAGCAAGAGTCGATGCTCGGGGTGGAGCGAGCGTTGGATGCAGATGGGCGAGATCTCACGGCTCAGGATGAATCGGGCTTGGACTCGAGTTATGGGCCGGGTCTTGGATTGCTCAAGCTCATGTCTCTGCAAATAGGTTGCTACTTGTTGGGTTGCAACTGATGCGCGCGCGGGCTTTGGCTTTCGCTCCATAGACGCTCGTCTCCAATTTTTCTCGCTCTTTTGGCTCCTCAATTTCTCCGAGCTTTATTTACTACCTAAAAACACAAAATTAATTAGTACAAGTATTTATTCTTGAAACAGAGAAAATACAGAATTTGGGATAATATCTGATTTCTGAGCACAAAAGATGAGTTAAATGCCAATAAAAAGATGTAGAAATATGCAATATTTGGCACTCATCAAATACCCCCAAACCTGAATTTTACTTGTCCTCAAGTGAAACAGAAATTAAGAAATCCTAACTATACCACTGTCGCTGGTCTCTCGAATGCATTTAGCGTATGCACTAAGCCTTTAAACCCCTATGTGTCCCTAGTGGACGAGTTGTAGTCTCGTGAGGGTTTACCAGAGGTGTACCCACAAAACCTTCTCCAACTTCAGAGCGTAAAAAGAGTCTCAAGCGTCCAAGGAGATATGAGGACATAGAGTTTCGCATGCTAGTCACAATGGGTTAGAACTACCAAAGAACGCATTCTCATCCTTAAGAGTTGAGCGAGAAATAACCATACTATATGAAAGAATTCGGGTTCGAGAGTGATCACAAGCCTCGACTTCTGCCTCACCAATAGGGTTTTATGATAATTGCACTCAAAAAGACCGCTTTTTAGTCTCTCATGTGTGCGGGAAGGAATAAAGAGAGAAATCCCGCACACGTTGAAGGTGAGAAGGATAACCTTCCGAAATAATTTCTGGAGACTCCACGAGTTGTGGACAAAAAGAATCTTTTTTCGATGATCTCTAAGAAAGGAAATCAACCATTAGAAAGGGTGGGAGTACTCACTTACCTTCTCACCCGATCAAAGAATTAACACCACTCTCTCATAGCATCCATAGAAATGTCTTCAATCTTCGGTCTTCAACTGTCGATGATGAACTTCTGAACTTCACAAAAACTTGACAAATATATATCTATATCTATATATATATATATATACATATATTTTCACTTTGAGATGAAAATAACAATAAAACAATAAAACTCAATTTTCCACAACTTGTATTGTCTTGATTTCATAAACTTCACTAATTCTCATCTTGTTTTCTTATGTAAACCTTGGACTATTTCAACTTTTCTTTAAATATTCTGATGATGCTCTGCTTGCTGACGATGATGTGTTTCTATGGATCTGTTGATGTTGTTGAGAGGGAGAGAGTGA
The DNA here is from genome assembly GCA_023531295.1 of Papaver armeniacum. NCBI lineage: Eukaryota > Viridiplantae > Streptophyta > Magnoliopsida > Ranunculales > Papaveraceae > Papaver > Papaver armeniacum. The sequence goes on from JAJJWW010013504.1 coordinate 10,931, forward strand.
TGCTAACTGCAAATCGAACTACAAGAAAGAGTTTTCATCTTTAAACGTCACCATCATGATTGACAAAATTAGCACTCAAGAGATCAAAAATAGTGCTGAAAGTGGTGCGAAGTTGGGTAGCTCACCATTCCTACCGGAATTGACGTACGGTGACACACACTCTAATGATTTTTAGAAAGTCACAAAAATGAAGGTCGGTGCCTCGCTTGATGTAAAAATGGGTAGTCTCCACTATGGGTGATCACAATTCTACTACCGAATGTCTATACATCACCTAATTCGCCCTCCGGCATGGTTAAATCCAACTTTAACGCTCTAATCAACTAAGAAACCCGATTGTGTTCTCCAATATTTCCAAATTAATTATTTGGCCAGGACTCTCTATGTAAACATAGCTAGAAGCATGCTAGTGACTCTAAGATCTCTAAAAGTTTGAGGTTTTTATGTACATATTTACAAAGAGTTTTGAATTTTTGATTTTTTTTTTTTTTTGATTTTTTTTTTTTTTTTTTTGAAATAAAAGACTAAAAACTCTATATGCAAATGCACCCCAAACCTAAATCAAACATTGTCCTCAATGTGTCAACAGATGATAATAATTTCAATAGTCACATACCAAGAGAACTATGTTGAGTAGAGAAAAGGTAAGAGATTACCGGATGTCGGCGAAAGCAAGATTAGAGCTTCATTAGTCAAGGCTAGAATCCAACATTCTCAGCTGAGATCATATTGGGTTAGCACAATATATACAAAAGAAGACTCTACTGATTCAAGATAGAAGATTTTAACAAGACCTACTGGATTATATACAAGAAAAATTTACCATACACCAACAATCTAAAGAGTTGAGGATCAACCCAAAAGATGATATGCAGAAACATGAACAACCTTACACAAATATAACATGAGGGTGCAAGTAAGATTGCATATGTGAACAAGTTACTCCCAAACCTAAACTTGTCAACAGATGTGTTTTTGAGAAAAAAATCTTGCCATTTTAGAGGTACATCATGCACAAGGTCTAATTCAAAATGAGTTTTGTTAAGAACAGGCAGATATACACATTCCAACTGTGGCTCCTTAAAGGTGTTATACTTTGATGCAAAATAGTCCAAGAGGACTTGGGAGGCACAAAGTTCCAATCCTAGATTAGGTATTCTCTGAAAAGTTGGTTTTGCAATTTTGTTATAAATCACATCTAAGTTTGGTGGAGGAGTTTCAATCTGTGACTTAGGAAAGAGAGTGGGTACATCTAAGTTGTTTTCATGTATAAGATCATTTGCACCATTACACATTTTCCTAAAGTCAGAAAAAGGTAAATCATGTTCACTTTCATAGAACAGTTCAACAAGACCCATATCAGTACCATGATTATCCACAACCTTTGCATAGGAATATCTGAAGGAACATCATATTGTGACATGGGCAGGGAATCAGACACAAAAATAATATCATGATGCATTAGAACATTAGTGTCAACAGAAGATTCATCCTTTCTTAAGTCACAAACAAGTTGTGTAGCATGCTCATTTTCAGCGAACAATTGCCTGCACTCCAAACTCAAAGTTAACATGGCATGCATCTGCAGATTTAGAAGAAACCTCATTCATGACAATGAGCAACGCCTAATGTCTCTCGAACCCAAAGGTTCCACCATATTTTCAGCATAATCATGTTCTTCAAGCATAACATATTCATCATCATCCGAGTAATATGCATACTCATCCCTATTAACAGACTTTGGTGTTTTCAAATAACTCATTTCCTTCTAGGTGAGGTTCATATTCAGTGTCAGTGACATGAGTAGGACCAGATACACAATTTTGGTAATTTACTTCATTAGGGCTGATAAACATTTCATTTTGAAATTTCTCCCTTTCTACATTTTGTAAATGACTCGATTCATCCTTAATATCATGTTGTTTGTTCAATCAAGGGGAGTCTTCAATAGTGGGTATCCTTGTTTCATATGAATATTCATTACATGGTTGTGCACAAGGTTCACTACCAAAGGGAAATTCAGACATGTTGCTATATGGATGATCATGCAACGCTTGTAATTCAAACCTAGCATTGTTTTGCTCTATGAGTTTGATATTCTCCATTATCGACTACATACAAGGGTTCATTGGAGGACAAGATTGTTCAACCTCCCATGGCGGTTGATGATACATGTGCGCATAATGATTAGGGTATGTGTATTCAAGTTCGGGGCCCCGAGAAGGTTCATAATACTCCCTAAGCAAGCTCTCTAATTGACATATGTGATGATTCTTCATCTCTATCGTCAGTCCGTAATCCTATCATGCCAGGCTATCAATTTTGAACTCAAAAGAAACAAGCGTTATCCTAACATACATGCCATACACCATACAATACTCAAGATGAGCAACGAGTGCACTAGCCAAAGCTACATGAGATGAAGCTTAGAGAACAGATTCGAGAGATTCATGGCCATTCAAATGCAAAGCCTGACTAACAACCGTCGGCTAACCAATGTATAACTCAAATGTCACCGGATTTTGCCTTTTACGTATTCAAGGATGTATTACTGCTCAGTCAAGAAACAAATGCACACTCAGAGAACTAATGCTTAAAAATGATCCTCAGTCTCAGGCAATATAGGTAGACTATGCTCATGAGATTTGTAAGGCTGGCCCTAGAATTAGTGTACACATATTTGTGATGCTGCACTGGAGATAAGCAGTGATGCGCCAAGGTGGAAAGTAATGCTTCTAGAGATGGCAACAGATTGTGGATTCACAGACAAGCTTAGCACAGATGCTCAAAATATCAAGGGAATGTTCATGGATCCAAGATGTTGCAGGGATTGGGTGACTAGCTTGGCAGGTGATCAAATGACAAGAAATGTGCACAGTGGTAGCCAGGTTATGTTCACTCAAGGTGGAGTACGTGCTGTGATTGTGTGTGGCAAGTGACTATGACTCACAGATGCAACAGATGCATAGATGAGCAAGCTATTCAGACATGAAATTCCAGCACTTTTATAATACACTTGACATGTACATATGCACAGTTCATGTCAACAGTGGTCGATTGATGTCAACCAACTCGGTTGATATCAAGTGAGTATGCGTGGTATGCGACACGGTGGTCATATAAGTCCGTCAACGTGCTTGGTTGTGAGAATAAAGCATGCTAAGGTACAGACAGATGGCTCAACTAACTCAGTTGATGTCAACTGGCTAGCAAAGAAACTTGGCTAACCAAGTTGCAGCTCAAGCTCAACGGCCTACAGGGCTGGAGCCGAGCTCGGACTTTGTTGAAGCCAAGAGGTCACGGTGAAAGGGGCAACTAGTTGATTGACTTCAATTTTCATGAGTTATGCTCGTGTTACACAAAGGCACGAGTTTGTGGCAATACTCAAGAAGGTAGCGAGGTTTATCATGCAATCATGGTGACAGATTCACATGACAGCTAGTTTATCAGGTGAAAAGGGCTAGCATTCAACACAGGTTAGCCAAATAACAAGTTATGCATACATTTAGGGCAAGGCTCATGGAAGTGGCAATATGCATACAAGTCAGCACACAGATAGAGCAAATTCAGCTATCAAGGAAGCACTCACATGAATACTATAAATTGCGTGGGTCGCTCGTGGTTTTGCAAAACTCAAGTTTATCATGCAGGCATGGTGTATCATACACATATTCATCATACAGCGAGAATTAGAGAACGATACCACCGATAAAAATCGGGTTTAGGCACTTCCACAATTATCCTGCGCTTTTCTTCTCCTCCTTGGGCTTATGCTCCGGCTTTTGCAAAGACAGTACTGTTAGCTTCAAAGGAGAGATTTAGTTCTCTAGAATGCCCGGGTGAAACAAGGAGTTTGTGAGTCGAAAGTTAACATGTTGGAGTTTAGAGGACAAAATGCGAGATGCGGGGGCATATAGACGGATGGATTACCTAGGCTGCATTGTTATAACAAGCTTTGTAAATGGACTACGACCCAAAGATTGGTGAACTACTAAGTCGCAGCTACAACATGAGAGACTCACCGAATCGAGAAAGTAAACAAAAGACAACCTAAACTAAAAAAAAAAACAAATGAAATAGCTACAGATGATAATGATAGTGATACAAGGATGCTGATGAGATGATTACACTAAGCTACACTACAAGGCAATGATGCATAGATGCAGCAGCTTGTGAATGTAGGCTACGAGATGAGTTAAACAAGAACAAAAGAAGACTAACAGATGTAACAATGTAACAATGCAATAAGAGAATGCAATAAAGGATGCGAGAAATGAAAACTAAGATGATTACAACCGAGTTACACTAATAATGACTAAACACAAAGATTCAAAGTACATATATACAATGGTGAATCAAAATCAGTGAAGTAAGCAAATTATCAACACATCAACACTACCAAATCCCCGGCAGCGGCGCCAAAAACTTGGTAGGCTGAGAAATGTGTTTGCCTACAGGTATAACTGCAAGTGCACAGTGCCTATTGGAGGCAGGGAAAGTACAGGTCGAATCCTCGTGGATTTGGGGTTGTGTAAGTTGATCTCAAGGCTTTACTAAACCGATTTCGAAGGGGGTTATCACAAATATGGGTTTGTTGGGTGTCTAAACGACTAAATGGAGTTGTGTTGTGATTCTAAGGCAGAAAGTATGATGAATAGACTGTAAACAAAAGTTAAAGGGTACTAGGGTGATTGAATTCACCTTCTAATCTTATGCTAAGGCAATATACCTCTGGTTATGCTCTTGTGCCTTCCCTTGAAGGTCTCAGGTGGATGTTCATCAACTACTTGTCACTAACTCACCCCTAGTATGAGTTGTCTTCTTACAAAGACAACTCATCACAGCTCATATGCTCAACAGTTAACTAATAATCCTAACACATTATAAAACAGCAAGAACAAAACCAAAGCTTAATTAACTTGACATCAAATTAGGGGTTTCATCTACACCCTAGCAATTGAATTAAAACATACTAAAGATAATTAAAACATGATTAACTATAGCTTGGTGCACTTTGGCTAATCAAGGCATAAGCATTTACATACCCCGCTCATCCCTATTTATACATGCAAACCCTTAACTCTCTTCAAATCGAAATTAAGTGAAGACCCTCTCACCCAAAACCTCCGAATTGTTTGTCCCCTCCGCTAATTCGCCTCGCATCTCCATTAATTTGATATTCCCCCAATGTTTACTTAAACCCTAACCCTAACTCTTTCTATCTCAAACTTAGCTTCTAGGGTGAAGAAGCTATGAGGAGATAGAGAGACATTAGGAGGCGGTGAAGGCGGCTGGTGGTGGTTGTGTTGGTGGTTGTGGTGTCGGGAAGAAGAAGGTGGCTCTGCCATGGCCTGGGAGAAGAGATATGGATGGGGAGCTCTGTAAGTTCTGGGGAGAAGAGAAAAGAAAATGAGAGGAGTGTTTGGTTTGGGTGAAGGTATAGGTGGCTTCGGTGTTGGGCTAGGCGAAGAAGAGTCGATGCTCTGGGCCGGAGCGAGCGTTGGATGCGAGATGGGCGAGATCTCACGGCTCAGGATGAATCGGGCTTGGACTCGAGTTATGGGCCGGGTCTTGGATTGCTCAAGCCCATGTCTCTGCAAATAGGTTGCTACTTGTTGGGTTGCAACTAATGCGCGCGCGGGCTTTGGCTTTCTGCTCCATAGACGCTCGTCTCCAATTTTCTGCTCTTTTGGCTCCTCAATTTCTCCGAGCTTTATTTACTACCTAAAAACACAAAATTAATTAGTACAAGTATTTATTCTTGAAAACAGAGAAAATACAGAATTTGGGATAATATCTCGATTTTCTGAGCACAAAAGATGAGTTAAATGCCAATAAAAAGATGTAGAAATATGCAATATTTGGCACTCATCATGTTACTTATAAGATACCGAAACATATTGACAACCAAGACCTCTCTGTGGGAACGATCCTTTCTTGCCCTTGCTTCATTATATATTTTGAGTAGTAAGAAAGTGTAATTTATTTTTGACGCCTACGACAACGATCAAGTGATCAATTCCTTAATTGGATAAGGCACCTCTTATAGTATTGGACGTTAAACATAGCAGATTTCCTTTCTCGGCATGCTCTTTCGTGGGATGCATTTTTTAATAGTGTCAAGTTTAGGTTACACTTGCCCCTTGGTTGGGTGATCCTGTGTTTGAGTCACCTTCTTCTTAACCATTCTTTGGAGGGAGATATCTCGGTCAAGTGATTCTTGCCTTAGCCAAAGGAAAGTACCTCGATTCTGGATATCTCCTATTATGGCAGGACATCATCCGATTTCAAGATCGTGATGGCATTACCTTAGGTCTATGTCCGTCTTAGGTAGCTTAGGCATTTTACCCGCATCATTCATTGTAGAATGAAAGGTGTGGCTAGCACCGTGCCATATTGTTGATGGACTTTTACTATAATGCAAGCATGGCATGATTATTCTATATGCAAATATAAAGCAATAAAGGTTAAAATAACAAATCAAAAATGAACAAAATTAAGCAAAAACCAATATAAATGGAAAAGTGCACACAAAAGAGGTAATTTTATTAATCTTAAAAGAGGGTTTGTAAGCCCTTAGTACATTTGAGGGAGGTTTCATGACCTTTGATAAATAGGGATTGGGTCATATTCCCATGATTTGGATGTCTATCCACGAGACTTGTCATTGTATGCTTTTAGATACTTGATGTTCCATGGGCGTTCGAGTTCTTCGCCATTTGATTTGAGCAATCTATATGCTCCGTCGCCTACCTTGGCTATGACTGTTAGTGGTCCTTCCCATGTGGGTGCAAATTTTCCTGACTCACACTGGTATGGTGGGATCTCGCGCCAGACTTTATCGCCTGGGCTAAATTGCCTTTGGTGAACACGTTTGTTGTATTCTCGGGCTAATCTCCGATGATAGTTTTCTATCCTTTGGAGACTTATTTCTCTGTTCTCTTCCAGATCGTCCAGCTTGGAGAGTATCATGTCCGAGGTTAGTTTTTTCTCCCATGCCTCGGTCTTAGTTATGGAGATGATTGCTTCCGTGCCATATGTGAGAGCGAAGGGAGTCATCCTCGTGGCTTCTCTTCGAGTGGTTCGGTAAGCCCAAAGAATGATGTGCAATTGCTCGCACCAACTGGCACCGTGTCCATCTAGCTTGTTTTTGAGCATGTCAGTTATGGTTTTGTTATTTTCCTCTGCGTGGCCATTGCTCTCAGGGTAGATGGGTGTCGATTTGTTTATTCTGATCTTGAAACAGTTGAAGAGGAGATCAATATTTTTCCCTCGGAGTTGGGCCCCATTGTCTGATACGATGGCGTCTGGGATACCGAAGCGACAGATAATGTGCTCGAAAAGAAATTTAAAGACATCATGGTCTCGAATGTGCCTTAGTGAAGAGGCCTCTACCCACTTTGTGAAATAGTCAGTGGCAACAATTAAGTATTTCGTTGTCCCGTTCCAGCTCGTAGGGGTCCAAAGAATGTCGACTCCCAACTTGGAAAATGACCAAGGGTTTAGAAATGGACTTTAGGTCCATTGACGAGGCGTGTCTTCTTTTGTCAATTTTTTAGCATTCTAAACATGATTTTGCCATTTGTTTTGAGTCCTCTTTCATGCGAGGCCAAAAGTATCCTTGGAGTCTCGCCTTGTGAGCTAGAGATCTCCCTCCACTATGGTTCCCTGCATAACCATAGTGTATTTCCCTCAATATTTCTTGTCCTTCGGCGAAGGAAAGGCATCTGAGTAGAGGTCCTAGATACGAATATTTGTATAGAATACCATCTCTGAGCTGGTAATTTCCAGATCGTGATATTACTTTGTGCGCGAGCTGTTAATCGCTTGGGAGATCTCCGTTGGCTAGATATTTTATGATTGGTGTTCTCCAATCGTCCTTAGGCAAGGCCTCTTCTTGGCCTTTCGAGCTTACATTGAAGATTTCCATATCTCCTTCTAAGGGTATGGAGGGGAGCATGACCCTTTCTATTCGGACATTTGTGGCCTCCGGATCTACTGTCATGGAGGCTATAAAAGCTAAGGCGTCTGCGTGCCTATTGTTGCTCCTGTTTAGATGTCTGAACGTGATATTTGGTATCTGTTCTATGTAGTGATTGCTGAGTTGGAGGTATCGTTGCAAACATGGGTCCGAGGCCTGATACCTTTCATCAATCTGCCTGACAATGAGTTGGGAATCACTTGTGAGTCTTACTTCGGTGATGCCGAGTTCGATGATTATTCGAAGAGCATGAATGACTGCCTCATATTAAATTATATTATTGGTAGCGGGGAATTCTAGCATTAAGCTGTAAACGATCCTACGGCCTGTCGGGGTAGTAAAGACCATTCCGATGCCGGGTCCTTCCGAATTACATGACCCGTCTACGAAGACTTCCCATCGCCTAGGGTTTTCTGAGCGAAGTAGCTCGGGTGGGTCTTCTAGCTCGTCCTCAATTCCGGGGATTTCCTCGATTTCGTCAGCATCCTCTAGGGGGAAATCGGCTAAGAAGTCCGCAACCACTTGAGTTTTAATTGTTGTCTGGGCCTGATACTTGACCCCAAATTATTTGATTTGTGCCCCCCTTTTGGAGATTCTGCCAGCTCTGTCAGCATGATCTAACACGGACTCTATTGGAGCCTTCGTGATAACCGTCACAGTGTGTGCATGAAAATATGTTCGTAATTTTTGTGTCGCGTAGACCAAGGACAAAACTATCTTCTCGATCTTGGAGTAATTCTTCTCTGCGGATGTAATACCCCGATATTTGGCAGTGGTTGGCCGAATGGAATATAAGTAATGATTTGTCCTTTCCTAACACCGAGGCCTTTTCAGCACAATCGGCTCCAGAGTTGGCAGAAAACTCTGCAGTTAAGCGTGCTCGGACGGGAGTAATCAAGGGATGGGTGACCATCCGGGAAGTTTCTGATGGATTACCGCAGCTATGCCCGTTGAAAACCCCACACTGCCGGATAACCGCAGTGGATAAGTGGTGACAGTATCGGTGGAGGGACGGGTCATTACAAATGGTATCAGAGCCGACGATGGGTCACCTGCCGAGAGTGGGAAGGTACGCTGGACGGGGTTGGTCCAGGTGCTTCTCATGAGGGGCAGGGAACGTCGGAGATTTGGGCTTGCGAATATATTCTGAAGCCGAGGACGGCTCCAATTTAAGGTGGTGGTATTGTAATACCCCGATATTCGGCAGTGGTTGGCCGAATGGAATATAAGTAATGATTTGTCCTTTCCTAACACCGAGGCCTTTTCAGCTCAATCGGCTCCAGAGTTGGCAGAAAAATCTGCAGTTAAGCGTGCTCGGGCGGGAGTAATCCAGGGATGGGTGACCATCCGGGAAGTTTCTGATGGATTGCCGCAGCTATGCCCGTTGAAAACCCCACACTGCCGGATAACCGCAGTGGCTAAGTGGTGACAGTATCGGTGGAGGGATGGGTCATTACATCGGATGTAAGAGTTTTGCCGCTAGTCGACCATTTAATCTCTGCACATCTTTAACTGTGGTAGGCGAAGGCATTTCTAGTATGGCTCGCACCATTTCGGGATCCACCTCGATGCCTCGCTCAGTGACTAAGTATCCCAAGAATTTTCCTGAGGTTACTCCAAAGGCGCATTTTGCAGGGTTAATCTTCATGTTAAATTTCCTCATTTGCTCAAAGATCTCATTGAGATCATTCGCATGGTCTTGTGGGAGTTTGCTTTTGACAAGCATGTCATCCACATAAACTTCTAAGGTTTTATTTATCCATCCATCGAACATTTTTTCCATCATTCTTTGGTAGGTAGCGCCTGCGTTCTTTAATCCAAACGGCATTTTAGTGTAACAGTATAGGCCTCGGGGAGTGAAGAAGGTAGTATGCTCTTGGTCTTCCTCGACGAGGGGGATTTGATTGTAGCCCGAGTATACGTCCTTGAGAGATAGCAATATGTATCCTGGGGTTTCTTCTACGAGCTGATTGATGCTTGGGAGCGGGAAGCTGTCTTTCGGACATGCCTTATTAAGGCCGCTGAAGTCGATACAGATCCTTACTCCTACGTTTTTCTTAGGTACTATGACCATATTGGATATCCATATTGGATATTGCACTTCTCGGATGACTCTTGATGCCTCCATTTTCTTTAGTTCCTTTTGGATGGCTTCGTGGTATTCTGGTGCCACCTTTCGCATCTTTTGCCTCATAGGCTTGTGTTTTGGGTTAATTTTCAGGTGGTGGCAACAGAATTTTGGGTATATTCCAGGCATATCTTCCATTCGCCATGCGAAGACATCAGAATATTCTTTTAGTACTTGAACTAAATATTCCTCTTCCTTCTTTACGAGGAGAGTTCCAATTCTAACCATACCTGGATTTTCGGGTGTTCTAATGTTTACTTCTTTCGTCGGCTCCGAGGGTGAGAAGTTTGATTTAACTTCTTCGACATCAGAGAGGTTTTGTATGGGCCCCATAGGCGAGTCCGAGGTCGAAACAACATCCGGGGGTGGCTCGTAGCCTGAGCGTCTAGCTTCGTTTGTTTCTGCTATGTAGGCATCAATCTCGGCCTGGTTCCTAGCATTCTTGGCTATTTTCTTCTTTGCCTTTGAGGAATTTATTCTCTTTTCTCCGTTCTGGATGTCCATCTTGTAGCAATATTTTGCCTCTCCTGAGTCGCCGACGATCTCGGCGATTCCATTAGGCGTAGGGAACCTTTGTAGTTGCAGGAAATCCCACACTACACCCCTCACTAGATTTTATTCAACTAATCCATTTGAATATGAATTGTTATAGATTTTATTGATTATTCTCTTGAAATGTTTACAAAGAAAGATAGATCAGAGCTAAAGGAATTACAATCACTCTAAATTTTCTCTCTCCTAATGACTTGCTTAACAATTCAAAAAGACCTCTCTCACAACAGACTTACTCGACCCTTTATATAGGGTATTACATAGTGGATGACACCCTAAAATTTGTCCTTTATTTTCGGGAATCCTTCGCGAGGTATCACGAGTTCATAAGTGTTTGTCTTCACGACACTCCTAAATCTCGCCAAGTCTTCACACTTTTCTCATGTTCTCGTTTTCGTCATCTAATGCGTCATTTAAATTACTTTCTGCGACACCTTCGCAATATCGTCGTTTATTGATCTCGCAAGGTATTGATGTCGTGATATTACGATCCTACATCTTGCCTCTTCTCATGTCTTTTCTCGCGAAGGAGAAAATGTCATGAGAATTTATATTTTAAAATGCCATAATTGCTCATCTTTATCTCGCGAATGTTCACTTTTATCCGTTTTATTCATGTACGGAATTTATTACAGGTGTTTCTTCTTCCACTCTTTTCTTGACACGTCTCTTTCAACCGCTTATTCTTGACCATTCACGTCCCATCTTGCATTAAATGCATTTGTTTTCTCGAGGATTCTCCTCTCTATATATAGCTTTCTTACTCTTCTATTTTTCTCTTTTATTTTCTTTCTGCAACTTCCCTTCAACTTTCTTCCTCCGCAATTTGCGCTTCTGTTACTGTAATCCTCCCCTTCAATTTTCTCAATCTTTAGTTCTTCATTCATTCCCATACTATATTAATGGCTTCACTTGGTCGTACATATAAACCCCTTTTTGAAGAAACTCAAAAGAACTTGCAAGAGAAGGGTTTCACTCTATCAACCATTCCTGATCAAGAATCTTCGTCCATTCTTTCCAAGAAATCGTTTTTCGATCATCGGTGTGATGATCAGAAAATCATAGTCTCGCTAGGTCAACTCCTCGCAGGCCTCCCCATTCCTCTATACAATCCCGAGATACCATTATTCTATGAAATTCTTGCTCATGAAAAATTCTCGCGAGCTATTTATCAATTGAGCGGCGACTGCATCCGTCTCATGCTTGAATTCGCCAATCGTGGTGCTGGTAAAGGATCTTTATATCCTGATAATGTCAGAGATCCTAAATTCGCAAATTTACAAATAGTCGCTGAGAAGTATACCGTGGACAACTTTTTTGAAAATTATAAAGTAATAAATATGAGAAATGACAAATCTCGCTGGGGTGCTCGGTTGAAAAGAAAAGATAATGTTTCCGAAGACAAGCTGCTTATGCAAGATATTGATTGGCATTCGGGCAACAATAGTACTCCTCGTCATTCCAAAGATGAGAAATGGTGGGTTGTTCCTTTATTCTTGAATGGACCTTACATCGCAGGTTCACATGTTCTCCCTGCAACCCTCGCGAATTATCATCCTTGGGAGTTTAAGTGGCCTGAGAAGGCAAAAGAGGTATATTTCCTTTTTTCAATTTCACTTTGCGACATTTTCTTCCTCCTTTGCTTATTAAACTTTCAAAAAAATTTAGATTGCCAAACTGAGAAAGAAGTATAAAGAAGATCCAAAGGCGAGTACCCTGGCGAGTACCCTGGCGATACTCCGATCGCTTACGGATGAAGTAAGGAACATTTTCTTTTGTTATTTTAAACAATATTGTTGCCTCTGTTTCTTATCTTCATGCGTATGCGAAGGTTGACGTGGAAGAAATGAAGTCTGCGAAGGTTAAAGGCAAAGATAAAATCATTTCGGCAAGGACAAATCTTGGTCCATCTTCTAAAAACGGAAAACTCATCCCTCTTCTCTTTGTAGTTCTCAAACTGGTGAGAACTCTGATGAGGATGAAAATGAGATTGGTACTTCCTCCGTGAAAGAGGATCACTCGACTATTTCTGCTATGGCGCAATTGTCTGGTATCTTCTCCGATTCTATGCATGGATTAGGAGATGATCATCTAACTGCTACTTGCGAAGCTCTCGCTAAAATTTGCGATGCCCCATTTGTTAGAGGATAATGAATCTTTTCGGGAGTTCCCGAACAGTGACTCCTAGCTTTTTAAATGCTCTTAATGCTTTGGTACGTTCATATTCCTTTGTTTCTTTGTAACTTTGATTATAAGCTTTATCTTAATTATTTATTTATTTTCTTTTATAGTCTGGGAGAGCTTCTTTTATTGTTGCCTCAGACCTCGAGAAAAGACACAACAATCTTGAAAAGAAGAATCTGCAACTTAAAGGGAAAATCCAAGAACAAGAAATCAAGTTGCGTCATCTCGCGGGAAGGATGAAAGAATTCAACAGTTGAAATCGAGTCTACTTCTCGGAAGAATAAAATATCTACTCTTCAAAGTGCGAATCAACAACTTTATGGTACAAAATTTTTACTCTTCAAATCGTCTTTATTTTGTCATCTACTTTTCTTTACCTGATTTATTATTTTCATGAGACATATATAACCTCTCCGAAGAAGCCATTCTTCTCCATTCATTTCCCGAGCCTATGGACAATGATGCTCTTCTCACTCACCTCAACGAATCTTTAAGTAGTTCGTCAAACAAAATTGATTCCCTTCCATTAAATGAACTTCAAACCAAATACCGTCTTTTAGAGATTGAGCATAGATCTAGTTTAGGTTTAGCCAATCGATTTAAACAAATGTATATTGATTCCCATAAGAAAACCAAAACTTTAAGGAAGAAAATTAGTGGTCTCATAGATGACAAAGACCGCATTGCTAATAAAGGTGCACAGGCATTAGCAAAATTTCAAAAATCTCTTCTCGAAGTACAAATTGAACGAGATGAATCCCTTCGTCAGAATGCCATACTTACTGAGCGAGAAAAGCAAGTTCGTTCGCTTCTTGTTATAAATAATGATGATGAGTTCGCTTGGGCTGCGAAGGTTCTAGATAATGCCAGGAATAACTTAGGTGTTAATGTTAGTCTTCATGCCGAGCATACTGCCTTGGTTAAAGATATGATATCTGACAGAGAAGGTTGTTTATTATACTTTACTGCTCCTTACTTCTGTAGTATTGTTATTGAATTGTTAACTCATTATCATATGTTTTGCAGAATCCGAGAAAAGATTTCAAACAAGGATTGAAGAACTTGAGTCTGAAAAAGAACAACTCGCACAAGACTTTTCTCTTCGCAACAACAAGTATTCTAAGTTGAAGAAACAACTGCAAGCTACAGTAGCGAATTTCAACAACTATGTTGTTCGCTTTCGCAATCAAACTATTGAGACAGTTTGCAATGACCACAAGATTCCTCTTAGTTCATACCCTTGTCTTCTTGATATTATTCCTGAAGATATGCCTTTCTCTCGACATTTCCGATAGCGAAGCTAGTGAAGAAAAGAGTCTCAGCGAGAAGAAGGATGAAATCAAGAATCGATAAAGAAGAAGAATCTTCCAAGAAATAACTTCCTTTTCTTCTTTCATTTCTTGTAATATCTGTATATATATCCTTTTAATCTTCTATTTCTATAAACTTTCATTGTAAATTTCTTGGATTACTCAATATGAATTCAACCTTTGTTTTCTTTACTTGCGCATACTAATCAAGCAATTCTTCTTTGTAGTAAATTATCATTTATTTTCTTGTTTCCTTTATGCATAAATCTATCATATGAAAATGAATAATCAAAATTTCATCACATGCATTCCCATACTTGCCTCTGTTATTTATTTGCAAATGAGAGATTTATTTTGAAGTTCATTATCGCGACAAGATCGCAGGATATCATCATAAATGAAGAAATCTATTGATCTTGTCTTAACATTTCTTGTGCGGTCTTATTTTGCCTTCCTAATTAAAGGTCTTATTTCGCCACCCCTCGTTGCGACAAAATCGTAGGACGTCTTTACATTTTCATGTAATGACCCATTGACCTTGTCTTATCAATTCTTAAGTATTTTTGCCTCTGCAGGATATTTTATTTGCGACAATATGATAGGTTTAAAAACTCTTGCGAATGTAAAATCCCATGATATTGCCGTCTTCGCTACGAAATCGCAGGACGTCTTTACATTTTCATGTAAAAACCCATTGATCTCGCCTTACCCTTGCGTTAGTATTATTTCCTCTACAGGATCATCGCACAAATATGACAAGCCTAAATTTTCTTGCGAAAATAAAGTCTCATGACATTTGCGTCTTTTGACACTTATCAGCTCCCTAATGGAGGGTGCCGCCCTTATCTTCTCCTTGGTTGCCCCTTCAAGGAGGCGTACATCGGCCATACAAGACTAGCTCCTCCCATCCGGTCTTAACAACAACCAGTTGTTTTCGCAGCCTCTTATCCCTTATACCTATATGGTTTATGGTTACGAGACCGCACCCTAAGTGGAGTTTTCTTCGGGTCGAAAGATATACCAAGACTTGCCAAGAATGGCCGAGACACTTCAAATGCCCCAGGCACTCTTGGCTCAACCGTGTACCCGGCGCCTTGAGCATACATCGACTCCTTGGAAGAGACCCTCGGGCGTCCAACCGTGGTATAACCATATATATATAGTTGGAAATCCAAGGTATCTCCCCCGGATAGGCTTTCATGGGCCCCAAATTTCCATGACTCAGGTTCCAGGAGCGGTGTAACCTTTTCACTGAGCCATGTCAAGAGATACCCCCTTATATGACGTACTTTAGGTCTTACATTCGCCTCTTGCGAAATATCATTCGCGAACTAAGGTGTACGCCATAAAGGTTCGTCCCATTCACTCACTCTTTCATTTTTGTTAATTCATTCAATCATTCATTTTGTTTGCGAATCCATCGCGCAATCTTACATTGTTTATTCATTTTTGTTTTTCAATTTTTCAATCAAATTATCATACATTCTTGATGGCGAGATCCTCGCATATTTCTTCTTCAATTATTTTTTCTTCCTCTTTCCCTTAACAAGCTTTTGTTATTGTCTTTTGATGATTACTCACTTCTTACACTTTTTGCTCCTTCTACTCTCTGCCTTTGCACCATTCAAAACAAATTTTTAGCTTTCGATCCAACTTCTATTACAAATGTTTCTTTCCCCTTTGTTGAATTTGTTCAGTGCATTTCTGGCGGTGGTGGTAATGGCTGAACCTTCTCTTCACTTTTTAGAAAATGACTTAGCTTTCCTTGGTCAATCATTCTGAGGATGATTCTTTTTATATTTCTGCAGTCATTTGTTAAGTGTCCATGAAAACGGTGGTAGGAACAGAACTCGTGACTTCTATCACTTGGTGGTGGCTCATTCCCCATGTTCCATGGCGCAGGTATGTTTTCCATCAAGAGTATAGCTTCCCATAATTTTTCAACACTAGCATTTAATGGTGGCATTTTGATTTCTTCCCATACTACTCTGTGACGTTTGCCCTCCATGATAATTCGCCTTTGACTTCCATAAGTTTCTTGCGGATGATCAAGTCTTTGAATTTTGTTATTGCCCAACACGGTTATAGTAGTTCCTTTCTCTCTCAAATTCTTCTTGATCACGGCTTCCCATGGCTACTATCTTTGGCTGTCCATCATCTGTTATCCTTTCTTGTTGACCTTGCGAAGTACTCGCCACCGTGTTTATCAGTTTGGGTAATAAACTTGCATTTGCAGCATTTGAACTTGTATTCGCAATTGGATATGATTCCATCTCATTTTGCCTTTCCTCTAAAGCAATATACTCCTCTTGAAGTTCTCATGACTCCGTCATCGTGATTGTATTCTTGACTCTAAAAATTTGAATATATAGCAAATTGGTTGCGAACATAGCGTTTATAAATGATAAAATGAGATATCTTTCATCCACTCTTCCATCCATCTCGCTACACATCGTCTTCCATCTCACAGTTAGGTGTCTTAAACTTTCGCCAACTCTTTGTTTCAGCCCAAATACATCTTCAATTCCTGGTCGCGAGGAGTTGTTACTTATGTATGCCCCTAAGAATATAGCTTGTAGATGGTTGAATGACGTGATGGTGTTTCTTGGTAAACCTTCAAACCACTTCAGTGCTTCTCCTGTTAAACTTGATGCGAAATATTTGCACAATATAGCGTCATGATTTTCCCACTGTAACATACATCTTACATACGCTTTGATGTGTTGTATTGCGCAAGTTGTTCCATCAAAAATGCTGGTTAATGTAGGTAAATTGCACTTTGGGGGTATTCCTCCTAACTGCACCTCTAGTGTAAAGGGATTTTTCGCAGCTTCTTCGATTGCCTCATCCAATTGTCTTCTTCCTCCTCCTCTTCTATTGTTCAACAGTCCTCTCATTTCTGCCAATTCTTTTAAGATTTGTTCATTAACATCAGGATTTGAATTTATTGGTCTTTTTAGCTCCGCCTCTCTCCTTCCGCGTTCATGTCTATCTTGATTTTCTTGTTCAACATTTTCTTCTCTTCTTTCTCTGCGACTTTCTCCTCCATCTTGTTCATGGATTCGCACACCATTGTATCTATCATTTTCTATTCTTGGTTGTCTATCAGTTCTCCTTTGTATTCTTTCATACTCTTCATTGATATTCCCATTGTTGCGATTTTGCTCGCGCATTCTTTCTCGATTGTCATGATTATTCTGCCGGATTGCTTCCTCCAATTCTCGTTCTTCCATTTCTACTCTTAATCTTTCCCTTTCGCGAGCTAGACGCGCTTGTTCAACATAATGCCTTTCGATGTCATCTTCAATCTCCTTTTGTTTCCTCTGTGTTTCTCTTCCATGCAGTATTCTTCTTCCTTCTTCCGGATTTTCTTTATCAACTGGATTATTCTGCTGCCCATTTCCTTGATTTCCATTATTTTGGTCACCTTGTAAAATCTCCGGACGCGGAATACACACCATTTCCTTCTTTCTTGAGATCGTTCACCGAGATTTAGCTCTCTTTCTAAATTTTCTTCATTAGCATTTTCTACCGGTAACATTCTCCTTCTATCATCTCTAACCGATCCTGGTCTTGACATGGTATTACTTCTCAACCTCCTATTCTGCAACCTCATATTTTCCATTCTTAACTCATGGTTTTGCCTTGTTAAATTTGCGCGTTCTTCCGCTTCTAATCGTCTTTCTTCATGTATTGTTTGTCTCAACGTTTCTAATGCTACGATTTCTTCATTTCTATGAGTTGTTTCTCCCATTTCTTCTCGATTTCTCTCCTCTTGTTCATTATTTATCAATTGTTGCACTTCTTCTCTTTCTTCCACAGAATCTGATCTCCATGTATGCACGCTCACCCTATCATAATCTATTACTCTATTCGGTGCTGGTTGAATTGGTGGTTGAATTTGACCTTCTTCTCTATCTCTTGCGTTTATTCTTGATGGTTCACCTACTTCATTTCTCCTTTCTCCAGCTAATCTCCCACTTCTCCTCACAATTGCTGGTTGTTTTGATGCATTCCTTCTTCTAGCCATTTCTCAATTTTAGTAAATTGTTTGAAAATTATTCAAAATTTCTTTCTCGTTATTCCTGATTCTTTCAATTCACAAGATTAATCTTCTACTCAGTCCCTGTTTCTATCGCATATGTAGTTGCAGGAAATCCCACACTACACCCCTCACTAGATTTTATTCAACTAATCCATTTGAATATGAATTGTTATAGATTTTATTGATTATTCTCTTGAAATATTTACAAAGAAAGATAGATCAGAGCTAAAGGAATTACAATCACTCTAAATTTTCTCTCTCCTAATGACTTGCTTAACAATTCAAAAGACCTCTCTCACAACAGACTTACTCGACCCTTTATATAGGGTATTACATAGTGGATGACTACTAAGTTGTCCTTTTTATTTTCGGGAATCCTTCGCGAGGTATCGCGAGTTCATAAGTGTTTGTCTTCGCGATGCTCCTAAATCTCGCCAAGTCTTCACACTTTTCTCATGTTCTGGCTGTCGTCATCTAATGCGTCATTTAAATTACTTTCCTGCGACACCTTCGCAATACTGTCGTTTATTGATCTCGCAAGGTATTGATGTCGTGATATTCTGATCCTACAACCTTAGCCTCTGATGGTAAGTCGAGGCGACTCCTTTGATCCCATGGACCCAGGACCTCCCGACAATAGCTATGTAGGGTGACAGTACATCTATCACACAGAAAGTGGTTAGGGTGAGGATTTCTCCCACCCGAATTTCTAGTGTCACCTCGCCCTTTGGGCGGGTTGAGGAACCGTTAAAGCCAAATACATTGTAGGCGGAGGGTATTAGGCAATCGTCTCTAAGACCCATCTGTTTGAATGTCTCATAGAATAGGATTTCAACAGAGCTTCCTCCATCGATCAAAATCTTAGGAATGGCCCATGTCAATGCTTTAAGTCTCTCTTCCTTGTCTTCGCATTCGGGAAGTGCAATGGCCATCGTGACCACTAGTGGTTCGTTGTGGTTTCGACCTCCGTCAGGTGCCTCCGAGGCTGAGAAGCCGATAGGTAGTTTCATCCACTCCTCCATGGGGGGCTCTTTATCTATACTAAAAACTTCGTCACGTTCGAAGTTTCCCTTGTGAATACGTCCTGTAATATTGCCTTCAGGTGTGGAAGCAATGGTAGCTGAATGTGATATTGTATTGTGCCTCACGAGGGATTTCCACACGATGTACGGGTGCCCCAATGGCTGGATGGATCGCTGGTTGCGAGATGTACTCTTGGAGCTTGCCCTCATCGATCATATCTTGTACCATCTTCTTCAAGTCCCTACACGAATCTGTCGTGTGGCTATGGAATTGATGGAACTCGCAGAAGTCAGTTCTATTTTTGGCCCGCTCAGGCTGCTGACCTCTGTTCCATGGGTAAGTAATTTTGTATTTTCCGTCGATCTTCTTGAGGATCTCGGATATGGGAGTATTTAGCTTTGTGTAGACAGGGTCTACGAATTTTCCCTTCTTTTGCTGGGCTTGGTCTCGCCCTTTCCATCCTCCACTCCGATGTTTATCGAACTGGGTTGACCCATTTCTGGGTCGCCCTGCTCCTTGGGCTCGTACCTGGGGGTTCTGTGGTTCTACCACATTCACTCCTCTGTTGGTTCCTTTTACCAACTTGTCGTAGGTACCATCTTGAAGTTCTTCAAGAGCCACATAATCTTCTTGAATTTCTCTCAGCTTTCCTAAATTCTTTGGCATGGTTTCATACATGCGGACGAATATAGGGTATGTCTTTTTCAGACTATTTTTGAATCCCAAGATCGCGTAGGCCTTAGGGACTCTTCCGATCTCGTCGCATAGCTTTTTCCAGCGTGTTACCAGAGAGCGGAGTGACTCGTTTGGTCATCGAGATAACTGGAACAGTGCGTCAACTTCGGGTTTGACTCTGTTATTATGAATGTACGTTTCTAAGAACAACTCGGATAGGTGAGCGACTGATTTAACCGATCCTTTTGGAAAATTTTTGAACCATATTAGGGCCTCGTCTTTTAGACTGGATGGAAAAAACTTGCATAACACCACATCGTAATGATCCCATTGGGTTAGTGTCATACGGTAAGTTCTAAGATGCTCAATTGCGTTTCCGACCCCAGTAAATGGTGTTGTGAATGTCGAAAGGGAGCACTTCCTTGGAAATGGGTGTGTTAATAAATTCTCAGACAAAGGGGATTGTCCTGCCTCCTGCATTACTTCTGCCAACTTCTTTCTTTCTTGTTTACCTGTGGCCTCTCTACACATGGATTCTAAATGGCAGAGTCGGTCCTGCAATTGATCATCTATGAGCCTCGTTTCGGCTTTCTTCTTCCTCCTCTGCGCCCTCTCGGGTGAGAAAGAAATTTCTTGACGACGATATCTTGATCGCCCTGAGTCCTCATCTGATTGCTTGGTATACGATACAATCTTAGAACAGATTTACTTCGAGGTATCCCCTCGCTTGGTATTAGCGGTGGCGAGATTCTCGACCATGCAATTAGTTTCATCGTTTTTATTCCTGTCTCGCCTGTGCTTGGGATCAACATGAGATGATCCTTCGGATGGACTATCCTCCTCGTCTAGGACGCCTTTGCTTCCCTTGGGAAAGCGATCCGCTATTTTCTCGTTTGAAGTGTCAGGGATATCGACTCGCTCATCTTCTTGGAAGTGCTCCAAAGGATTCTCCTCCTCGGGAGTCTCCTCTATGGTGCTGAGTGGCACCTTTTTCTTTGCCCTGCGTTTTAGCCCGCGGTTTCTCCGTTCTAGCCTCCAGTTACGTCTTTCTAGTTTTTTCTTTCATCCCGCGCCTCCTGCGCTTTCAGGATGGCTGCGATGGTCGCAGTGGTATCATCATGGTTAGAAGGTTCGCCCTTCTTTGGTCCATAGTTCACTGTTTGCCTTGGCAAACCGTTCAACCCTCCTTGTTGAGTTAGATGAATATCATCTTGTTCTTTTAGGGGGTCTCCCTCCTCGTCAGAAATGGAGTTATCAGTTAACCCCTCCCGATATTGGTCATCGGGTTGTCCCTCTCCAGGGAGTGCACAGTTGCTCATCGTCTCACCAAGCTCCATATCGTCTAGACCACCTTGGTGGGTTTCACCAGTCTCGTCTTGGCTCGTACGAGCAGATCGTCTCGTCACCATCGCCTTACCGGCGATATATGCAATAATACTTAATTTGTCTCTTCTATTAGAAAAGGGGGACCCTAGATTTGCAGGTCATGTGCATTTGCTACGTCATAGTTCAGACTGGACAGTTTAGTACAGGAAGACTTTGCAGTACATTTGAGACATGTGAAAATGTCAAAACATTCCCTACTTGCACAAGGTGTTAATGATGAAGAAAAGGTGTTTTATCAGTTCTATTTTTTCGAGAAAAATACCTCCTTCAACACGTTATACCTTTATTGGGATAAAACCAAGTTGTGACGATTGAGCGTATTTTCCTATTTTAGGAAATATTTCTCATCATCTTTTAACTTTTGATTTTGAACAAACTTTGAGTTTGATGAATGATTATGTACTCATTAACCCTTACCCTTGACTTAGAGTTAGGTTTCTAAGAAGGAGATCTTGGATTATTGTGAGTGTGATAATGAACATCATGAAAATCTATCTTTTCAACTTTCATAGGATGATAATTCCCTTATGAAGCTTACTGACTACTATTTCTTCCCAGCTCTTTCATGGAGGAGATCGTTTGAGCACCGAAGTATTTGAAACTCCATTTTTACTCTGATCTATAACTCTACTGAGCATCTTGAGGAAGATACAGAAATCTTAAGAAAAAAAAAATCTTAAAGAAAATCAAGGAAAAGGGTGTAGATCTGTTGATTTTGAGGGTCTTCAAGACTCCACGGATCGCATGGATCGTGAATGAGTCCGAGCTCTACTCATAAATTCTAACATAAATTTACATAGTGGTATGAAATCCACTTCTTTCATGGAGATTATGAAAACAATATAGAACTGTTACTAGGGAGGTAGAATAGATCTTCATACCTCCCTGTTTCTAGCGCCAAAATGTAGTTGCATCTTTTCGATGACTACACCCAAGTATATCTAAAGGATATAAACTACTAAAACATACAAGATTCAAGATGAACAAGATGTAAAGAACATAGAAAGTAAAGATTAACATAAGCATATAACGTGGTTCGGCCATGAAGACCTACGCCCACGGGAAAGAAGATGTTTTCTTTATTGATTATAAGGTCTTACCCTTGAATGAATTACAAATCTCACTTAGATTTCTTACTTTCTCTCTATCAAGATCTCTCTCAGGAATTCTCTGTAGAAAGACCTTATATTGTTACATAAGTTTTCCATCTCCTTCTACATGGACTGGTATTTAGAGGCAAACTAAACTCGTGAAGGCCTGGTCGGGTGGAGCTGTCTTCCATCCTTCCATTTGCTTGGATCGGGTTCTATACTACCCCTCGTGATGGCTTGCTTGGTTCTCCCTCCGATTCGTCTCGCTCTGCTCGTCATCGTGTAGCCCTTCTCTAGAGAACCTCGTGCTCTATCACCTTTGGGTTGTAGTATAGATCGCCCGAGCCTCCATTACGATGTAGATTCATCCACGTCTATTCTTATCCTTCATTAAATGCAGTCCTTCTTTTTAGACTTGACCGTCTGAGCAGATTAGACCACTCCTCACACGCGTCATTCATGTGGCGTTGTGGCAGGCATCTCGATTCAGAAGAACTCACCTTTTCAGAGTAGGATTCGGTGCTCCTATCTCATTATCTTGTTATGTATTCATCGCTTAGAATCTTGACACGTGGCCATCGAGTAATTTACCCTCACATATTGTTCTTTTCTTTATGACAACAAATTTGAATCCCAAACTAACTGAGACTTTTTTTATTCCTTATACCAAAAGTTAAACTTCATACCAATCCAAGTAATTTTAGGCCAACATGTTTGTGCAACACTCATCGTAAAATCTTGCCAGAACTGTTAGCTAACTGAATTTAACTATTTTGAACTGTTTGGTTTTGCACCACACCATTTATGAAATGGTTTGGTACGAATTAGGAAACTTCGTTTGTACGAATTAGGCCATGCATATAACAGTTATTTTGTACTTACAGAAATCAAAGAAGAAATTTCGTTTTTATAATCAAGTTTCCAGTCAACTGGTGGAATACACTGCATCAACCTGGTAGCATTCGCCGATCTGGTATATCAATCCATGTAAACTCACTCATCTTCTTTGATGCATCGCTTTGTTACTTGACTTGATAGATGGTAAAAAAATAGTTCAACAGGAAATCGTGTTGACGTAGCAGTATTAAACTAAGTAGTCCATATACGGAAAATAATACTCCCTCCGTCCCTAATTAGATGAGCTATTTGGTTTTTAGTTTTGTCCACAAATAGATGAGCTATTTCACTAACCAAGGGGATATTTCTAAAACTACCCTTTTAATTGATTATTTTTTCTATAAGAAATATGTATAATTTGATAGTCATGTTTATATTCATTGCGTAGGTGTTTTAAAATGCTTTTCAACGGTATAAAGTTTAAAAAAACCGTGGTATAGTTTAAGAGATAAATCGTTTCTAAATTTTACTAATTATTGTCCATAAGGGTATAATTGTAAAAAATACTTAAATATACTCCACTTTCCTCCTTGCCTTAAAATTTGTGCAAACTACAAGTAGCTCATCTAATTAGGGACGGAGGGAGTAGTTCATTTCAAAAAAATTCAAACAACTTGCAAGAGGTGAACTTATTCTTTTGAACATATAGATTTGAGATTTTCCTATGGATTTGAGATTTTCCACCGTAGATTTAAACATAACCTTTTCCCGTTATAAATGTTTCTAAATTGTTTGGATATATTATTTAAGAAAATCTCATACTTTTCGATTTTTAGAAACAATAAATTCATAAATCAATTCGCGAATACATTAAAATCCTAAAAATTAAATTTTCGTGAAACAAATTGTTTTTAGGGGTAATTTGCGTTACTCCACAAGCGAAGATTATAATTTGAGTTCTCCTCCGCAAAGATTAAATTAGCAGGACCTCCCCTCGTCAAATATTCCGTCCATTTTCCAGTTAGCCGAGTCAGCCAAAGTGACACCTGGAAAAGATAGACACGTGGTAAAAATAGTACCCCAAATGCCCTCATATACTAATATAATCAAGCGGCTGTAGTTAAAGTCAAATAATCAATCGTGAATATTAACAACCGCATTTCCTTTTTCCAAGATGATAAACAGCCAACGACAGCCGCCACCAACAGAAGCAGCATCGTCGTCTTCTCCTTTTATTTTCTTTCTTATTCTCAATCACCAGCACCATCTCTGATCTGTAATTACTACTTGTTTAAGGTATCTAGAATCAGTTATGGGTGACCTAGAGGTGAAAACATTTTGGGGCAGATCTACAGAAAAGTCGTTTTGGAGCAGAAAAATGGGGAAATCATTAGGGGAGATTTGGGGCAAAATTAGGGATTAGATTGGTTTAAATGGACTCTATTGTTGTTTAATTTAGCACTCTTTTGTTATTTGAAGATAATTGAAGATAAAATGAAGAGAAACAAAGGGTACAAGATAAAATCAAATCAGGGCACTTGATTTTTTTGTTTGCTCGATGGTATGTAATTGATGAATCAGTGGTAGAGTTGTTGCGAGTTTGGAATCAGTTTGATATTTTGATTTTTGTAAAATTGATATAAGACCGAGGGATTAAAGGGTAGATTATTAGGCTTATGTAATCTTACTAGCAAACAGTACCCTCATTGAGATTACACCTCTCCCATTTTCACAAACCCCATGGAAGATCAGTACAACATATCATTAGTTTTAATCATCTTTCTGGACAAGTATTTCAGATTATCTAGTGTTTTATTTTTTCTTTTTCAATGGATAAATTTAGTTCACCGACGGATATGCTGATTATCCTAACTGATTGAGTATTGCACATATGAGTATTGCCGCAAATCGAGTTCTAAATCTCTGGATTACAGTAATAACATTAATATTGAGGTGGGCAGTTGATGTGTTTGTGGTGGTGATGGCTTTCTATTTTAGCTTTGTGGTGATGAACTTTTGATCCTGGTGGAGACGTGTTAATGGTATTGCAGGCTTTTGTTGAGGTGGAGTATATTACAGTGAAGCTGGTGGTGAAAAGAATACGACCGTATATGAGAGGCTATTTTGAGAAATTGAAGGTTCACGTGTATGTTTTAGTCCACCCGTACAAAAATGGTGACTCAGCTAACTGGTCTTGGATGGAATATGTAACGAAAGGAGGTTCTACTAATTTAATCTTTGCAGGGGAGCTAACTCAAATTATAATCTTCGCCAGGGGAGGTAACGCAAATTACCCCTTGTTTTTATTTATGACTTTTATATTCGGTATCCAAACAACATTGTTTCAATCTTGCTAAAATTGTTGTTTCCCATTTTGACCATATGT
Organism: Papaver armeniacum; assembly: GCA_023531295.1. Classification (NCBI taxonomy): domain Eukaryota; kingdom Viridiplantae; phylum Streptophyta; class Magnoliopsida; order Ranunculales; family Papaveraceae; genus Papaver; species Papaver armeniacum. Next base: position 36,529 of record JAJJWW010013504.1, read on the forward strand.
ACGGTAGTCTATGGTTATGTTTCTTTTTCCGTCTTATTTGTTTATGGGTTACCTAGTCCCGGTAGTCCGTAGTCCCAGTGATTTGAATTTAGAAAGCTTAAAGCAAGGCGGACGTAGGTCAAACGCAACTAGTGCTGGGTCATTGAAAGCTAGTGCTGGGTCAATGTAAGAGGTCGCATCCGAAAAAGGAAACGATGATTTTATACCGACACATTGATAAACAAAAAAATCATCAGAATCTATGTTTCTTTCTTTGTGTTTGCAAAGTTTGTAAATAAAGCATAACTACAAAAATGGGAATATCTAATCTCTAATTCATAAAAATTGGAGACAAGTGAATAAATCATGTGTTCCTCATTTTCGTCACAGAATATCTCTTTGCTCTTCCTTAAAGTTCAATAATAGTAAACTTTGAGATCTAAGTCAAGAATAAAACTTTAAAACAAATTACTTTTGCTATTCCTTTTGCGGTTTTGTGGTCGAGGAATGGTTAGTGTAAACTCTGGAATGTACTCCTCTGCCGCCTTGTTTGAAAATTCAGATTACCAAGATCACAAAATAAACTTACTTGGTGAGTGAGCATGGCAGTTGCTTGAAAAGGCTACCCAGATTCTTGATCCTTCAAATAAAAGAACTTAACCAGGCATGGTCCCATCCGTACCAGTTACCAACTATATCATCACTTTAAAGCAGTCACCATCCACATCTCCATGGCATGGTTATTGAAATTGGCCTATCAAATTTATTTAAAAGTAATTAATTAACACACAATTATCTGACTAATATCAAAAATAAATTAAAAATCTGACTAATGGCTGACACTAATCAAATCTATGTCTAGGAACCAGGCAAGTACCATCACACTTTTTGGCCTTTTTTAACATTTTCAGTCTCCTCTGGAAACCATTTTTTTTCACCAAAACACTTTTTTTTTCTCTCTCCATCTCCACTAACACTAAAATCACTCCCCTTCTGTCTCTCATTCTCTGCAAAAATGCAGGAAACTACTTTCCTCCCAGATCATCATCAACAGTTTTCATCATCTTCTATAAATTAGAGTCTACCAAAACCAAAACAAAAGAAAAAAACAAATAAAACAATGGCAGCAATATTTCAGACCTGGTTTCTTTTAATTCTATTCACCATTCCTTTTAATAAGTTATTAAGTTTTCCAACTACACTAACACTTGAGAGAGCTTTTCCATTGAACAAAAGAGTTGAATTGAATGAACTTAGAGTTAGGGATAAAGCAAGACACGGGCGTATCTTACAACAGCAACAAGAAGAAAGCATTAACAGTGTCATTAATTTTAATGTTTATGGTTCATCTGATCCTGAATTATTTGGGTAATTTTCTTATAATTCTCTTGTTATTTAATATCTCAGTGTTTGATCAATTTCATTTTGGTTATTGATTTTGTGTAATTGTATTTGTTGTTACTAGGCTTTACTTTACAAGAGTGAAAATAGGGTCTCCTCCAAGAGAATTTCATGTGCAGATTGATACTGGAAGTGATGTTTTATGGGTTGCTTGTGATTCCTGTGATAATTGCCCTAAATCCACTGGACTTGATGTAAATTGCCCTTTCTATTTTCATTTCTTACACAATTTTGGTTTTTTTGTTTTTTGTCGGGGGCACCCTATTGTGGTGTGGTAAAGTTAGCATCCTAATTCCTACAGACGAATGTAGTTTAGAGAGCTGATTAGAGTTAGTTTGATTGTTTTTTGCAGATTCAGCTAGGATTTTTTGACCCGTATAGTTCGTCTTCAGCTGCGGTGATTCCTTGTTCAAGTGATACATGTTCTTTTGCTATCCGAACTGCTGTTTCCGGGTGCCCCACTCCGAGTTCTCCATGTAGGTACTCGTTTCTGTATGGAGATAATAGTGGCACATCCGGGTATTATGTGTCAGATGTATTGTATTTAGATACGGTGGTTGGGGATTCCATGGCAAATACCTCTGCGTCTCGTGTGGTTTTCGGGTATGTTTTGAATGCCTTTTTATATTTCGGTTTTGTTTGTTGGAAAAAGAACTTAGAAGTGGATATGGTGCCAAACAGGTGTAGCAACTACCAGTCTGGGGGTTTAACCAGGTCGAATAGAGCAATTGATGGGATTATTGGGTTTGGCCAACACTATTTTTCTGTCATCTCTCAACTATCATCAGGAGGAACAGTGCCAAAAATGTTCTCGCATTGCTTGAATGGAAAGGATTATGGTGGAGGTGTATTGGTTCTTGGTGAGATTCTGGCACCGGGTATCATTTATAGCCCACTTGTTCAATCACAGTAGGTCATTTCTTCCCCTGTCAAACAGCCCATTAAGTTACATAATTATGTGTTATCCCCCCTCATTGCAGTTCCTCATTCTGAAAATAGAAACCTCACAACTCCACATAATCTGTTTACATTTGATAGACAATTTTAGTTGGATACTTCATAATGAAGTTTGTGCCTTACAGTAGTTTTCTTTGCATGATAGAATAATATTTTATCATATGAGTTTGGGTTTGTAAGCTATCTAAGTGTTTTCATGATTCTTTGAGTGTTTGTTACCTTCATTTCCAGAATAACTATGGACTTCTTCATTGGTTGTGTTATTCTGCCATTTACACATATATATCGATTATGTGGAAATAGATCTAACTGATTTTCTTTATGGGTGATAATGATGTTGGTTTAAATCTACATGTTGATTTACTAGATGATTACACTATCTATACGCTGTCATATACTCCATTTATTGTCAGTTACTAGTGCCCTTAATGCATATTGAAAAACGGATCGATCCTGTGAAGCTTAATTTATCCCAATTAATGCTGATGAAGTTTTTCAGGCGTTGCTGTAATTATTCATTTACAGAATGTAGATTGCTTACATTGGAAATTTCAAGAGCATAATTCGACATTTGCAACAAATCTAATATTCTTTTCTATCTCTATCTTTCCAGACGACATTATAACTTGAATTTGCTTAGCATTGCCGTCAGTGATCAAATTGTACCCATAAATCCTGATGTGTTCGTTGCATCAAGCAGTGGATTACGAGGAACTATAGTTGATTCTGGAACAACATTAGTGTACCTTGCAGAAGAAGCTTATGATCCTTTTGTGAATTCTGTAAGTTACTCTGCCTCACCATTTCTTAATTCTTTCAGTAATTCAAAGGGCTGAGTAGTTTTAGCCCCACGAGTCGTTACAGCTTCAATGTATCCAGCATGTTACTACAACTTTATCATTCCAGTCAAGTTGATTCAGAATGTAGTGTCTAATTTTCAAACGCAGGTGGCAAATGCAGTTTCACTATTCACACATCCTATACCTTCTGACGAGACCGTGTGTTTTCCCATCTCCAGCAGGTTTATTTCTGGAACCATGATTCAGTTTATTGTTCAAGTGATTTCAGTCTATATACTCTGTAATTTGTTATTTCTCTCTCACTTTTTGAAACACGTTCATTCTGCATTCAGTGTCGATGAGATATTTCCTCCAGTTACTTTATTCTTCGAGGGTGACGCGCCTATGGTTTTAAAACCTAGGGACTACCTTGTGCAAAGGCATTATACTGTGAGTTGTTCAATTTTTCTCATTTTAGTATCTACTATCCAAATAGCAAAAACTAGATGAGATTTAAGTATATTTTTTCAATATGATAGGATGGCGGTGCCGAATGGTGCCTTGGCTTTCAGAAAGGTCAAGGGTTAACTATTTTAGGAGGTTGGTGCACTGGCCTAAGAAGCACATTTCTAAGTCCTTTGTCTTTCATATGGCTTTGTAACCTTCAACTAAGAAAATTCCTCATTTTTCGTCTTTCTGCAGATCTTGTTTTGAAGGATAAGATCATTATTTATGATCTTGCACGTCAACGCCTTGGATGGGTTAACTATGACTGTAAGTCACTCTGATTCCATCTATATATATCATCCTTTAAGAGATCTTTTTTATGCGAAAAATGTTACCGGCATACCCTTTTCATGTCTGATTCATGTAGTTTTTCTTCTTGTTTTAGGCTCATCACCTGTGAATGTTTCATCGACCATGAGCAAGGATTCCGTCACAGGAGAACGACGTGTAAGCAATTCACCTAGAGCTTCACTTTTCGAACTTTCCACACACATCACTTTGTACATTCTCTTATTTATCACCTGGTTTCTGCTTTAAGTCCACAGCACTGAAATACCATTCTTTTCATCTCCCTTTCTTCTTTTTCTACCATCCATATCTATGTATAATCTTTTCTACAATCTTTTTTCCTGTTCTGAATGTAAACTCGAAGGAGTTTCTGGAACGATGGAAGACGAACATTGAGGACAACAATAAATTTGTACAGTATATATTATGAGGTTGGCTTGGTAGTAATGCTTTAACCTGGCACTTTTAGGGGCGACCCCAAACAAATTAGGGGCGACACTAAAAGACAAAAAAGGTCACCCATACGTAAATCTAAGCTACCCCTTATCTTTGATTTTTCGAAATGGCCAATATGCCCTTATATAATCGGTAGCCAACACAATAATCGGTAGGTTAAAGGTGAATTGGTAGGTTAAATTGAAAATATACCTACCGATTGTTGTGTAGATACTTCGGCTAATAATCCCCTTTATAATCGGTAGCTTATCCAACTTGTAAGACTACCGATTATAAGGAGCCCCATATTCAACCTTGGCCAAATTCCATAGGTTTTGAGGGGTGCAGAGCCAACCATAACCACTTGGCTTGAGCTGTGGATGTAGCCATAATCGGAAGCCTAATAGGTTACATACACTACCGATTATAAGTTGCCCCAAAATGAGTTTTTTCTAAAATCCTTCACGTAATGAATTTTGAAATCTACCATAATCGGTAGGGTATATAATTATATAACCCACCGATTATAACGAGCCCCGGATCCAACCTTTGCCATATTTCATAGGTTTTGAGTGTATACAGCCAGCCATAACCACTTGGTTCGTGTTTTGGATGCAGCGTTAATCGGGAGTTAAATATATTTCCAAACCATCCGATTATGGGTTTCCCCAAAATGAGTTTTTTCTAAAATCCTTCGTGTGAGGGAATTTGAAATATACCATAATCGGTAGTGTTAACAACTTAACAACCTACCGATTATAGGTTGCCCCAAAATGAGTTTTTTCTAAAATCCTTTTTTTGAAATTTTGAAATCTGCCATAATCGGTAGAGTTTATTACTTCTTACCCTCCGATTATACGAAGCCCTAAATCCAACATGTGCCAAAATCCATAGGTTTAGAGGGTACAGAGCCAGGAATAACCATGTGGTCCGTGATTTGGATGTAGCCATAATCGTAAGCCAAATAGGTTCCACAACCTACCGATTATTGGTTGCCCCAAAATGAGTTTTTTCTAAAATCCTTCATGTGATGAATTTTGAAATCTACTATAATCGGTAGTCTACTCAACTTAATAACCTACCGATTGTAAGGAGCCCCAGATCGAGCCCTTGCCAAATTCCATAGGTTTTGAGTGTACAGAGCCAGGCATAACCATGTGGTTCGTGATTTGGATGTAGCCAAAATCGGACGTCAAGTAGGTTACATAACCTACTGATTATAGGTTGCCCCAAAATCAAATTTTGAAAGCTACCATAATCGGTAGATATTCTAACTCAAATACCTACTGATTAGCCCGGCATTTCAAACCAAATTTCGAAATAGCAGTTGGAGTTTTTGGGAAAAAGAAAAAGAGCCGTTGGAACCTAAACCTATATAAAGAAACTCATATCTATCACCCCAATTGCACCAAACTCTTTCCTCTCTTCAGTTCTAATTTTGAAAACCAAAAACATGGATATTGCTTTTGTCGAAGAAGAAGATTGTGCTATTTATAGAGCGTGGGTTGTGGTAACTGCTCATGATCGTGTTCACAAGCTCCACAAACGGGAATCCGAAGAGCAGTTATGGAACCGTATTCTAATGGTATTTGAGGCGTTAGATGGTAATCGAATTCGAAGATCATCCAATGACATTAAGATGAGAAAGAAGGCGGTCGACAAGGAGATTGACAAACTTGAAGATGAAGAACGATTTGTTAGGGACGCTTTTTCTTGGTGGACGTATGAAAAACGAGTAAGTATCTTTATAACTCCGACTCACATTAACATTAGTTAGTACTAACTTGTTACTCATTCGTAATTTCAGAGAAATCTTGTTGATCATCGGTATATGGACCTCTACGGAAACGATTTGAACATGAAGGATGTTACAAGATCAAGAGGGACAATTTCTTGTGGTGTTTGGACGTTATGATCTTTTTTAATACTTTTATGGTCAATTAGGAGTATGGATTTAGGTGCTTTTGACGAAATTGTAAGGTTAAGGTCGTTTGAACTTTATGTAATGGATGTAATCGGAGGATTATTAATATAAAAACTTTTCGATTATAAACAAACGGAAGCGTATTTTGTTAAACAAACAACCGATTAATATATTCGGTTACCTTATGTGTCAACTTTGTTTCCGATTATGGTGTTATTTGGTTCCAGGAAACATAAGTTCTTTCACAGAAAATAATCGGATATTAACAAAAACTAAACCTACCGATTCATTTAATTCGGAAGTCAAGGTGAAAATTTACCTTCCGATTATGGTGTTGTTTGGTTCCAGAAACCATAGTTGTTTTTGGGTAGAATAATCGGAAATTAACAAAACCTAAAACTACCGATTAATAATATGCGGAAGTCAAGGTGCACAATTACCTCCCGATTATGGTGTTGTTTGGTTCCAGAAAACAAAGTTTTTTTACATAGAATAGTCGGAAGGAACATAACAAATAAACCTACCGATTATTATTATTCGAAAGTGAAGGTGCACAATTCCCTTCCGATTGTGGTGTTGTTTGGATACAAAAAACAAGTTTTCTTTACACATGATAATCGGAAGGAAAAGTATATTAGCAATCTTCCGATTCTGACAAAATATTTTGCAAAATCCCCAGAATCGGTAGGTTAATAACGTATAATGTTACCGATTCTGACTAAAAAAATGCAACATCCCCAGAATCGGTAGGTTAATATATAAACTTATCTTCCGATTGTGTTCCAAAATTCAACACTTTCATGTCTCTTCATGTGATTCGCTTGCGAGTCATCGTTAAATGCATAAACATAGCAACATAACCATTCATAATCCATAAACATAACGTAACAACTAATAATCCGACACAAACTTTGAAACAGACATAATCCGACATAATCCAACATAAACAAAATTATCCATAAAGTTAACGAAAAACATCGAGAGTTTACAACATCGAAAGTTTACTTGTTCCTTTTTGCTTGGATTTTGCGACCTTTACCACCTCTACGACTTGGACCAACATCCGCATTGGTTTCATCAACTTGAGTGCTCGATGACGCCCGAGTTCTTTTGGTCACCTTGGTTGTAGGTTTCTTTTGCACTTTTTCCCCGAACTGAGATGCATACTCCTCATTGTCAACGTTATCAATCAACTCTTGGTGTTTTTTTATCTTCTCAAGTGGCACAGGCTCTCCGGACTTTATGCAATCAGTGCACCATTTGGACAAACGCTTGAACCTGCTCATCTGTTTTAATGCATAGCATACCATCAAACGGTTATTACTCTATTTTGACCAATAATATTAAACTAAATTAACAAAACAATACGTACCAATCTATCAAAACCCGCAGGCTTCTCTTTGAGGATACTCTTGTACGAAGCTGGCTTTGCTTTAAGATCACGGATTACACAAATATGAGAAACATTGCGGTACCAATCCATATAGTTGGGAGCATTTTCAAAACCTTGGTTGGCTGCCCTTCCTTGGTTGATCAAGTAATGCGCCCTTCTATCCCAATGGAATTTACAGGATGGTGAACCCTTGTGAACCACCGTGATAGAATCTTTATCAGACTCATGAGTGCTCCGGATCCAAAGTGAAATTGCCATGGATTTCCTCCTTTGGTATACCTTGTACAAAACCGTGTTGTCGCATCACCCTTGAGGCATTGTACATCACATATCCTGTGGGGTGCCACAACGGTCCAAAATAAAGTGCCAAATCGGACCGACCCGCGATATGTCCAGCAGCTCGGTCTTCCTTGTATGGATCAAAGCATACGTCTTGGGCATTAAGTGAGTCCAAAATCTCCCTCAAACGAATCACTTTGCTCCTTCATCCTAGAATGGTTGTCATCGAAGACGTACTTTCTTCCTATAGGGTCACCTTTCTCCCACGCCGAGTTTTCAATGGCCAATCCCAAGATAGGGAAGTGGTCGTAGATCCATGTCTATATTGTCATTTTTGCAAGTATTAGGAAATTGATTCTTCAATAGTATAAAAATAAAAATAAATAACTTAGTATGTGGAGTTAATAAACAATACCTGTAGTAGACTCACGTTCCCGGCCACTTGGCTAATTCCAAGCCTCGACGCCTTTCTCAACTCTTCCATCAACCACGCATGGCATGCCGTGCCCCAAGAGTACTCATGCACTTTATCGAGAGGATCCAGAAGTTGTAAATGGTTGGCGTCGACCCGATTTCCACTGGTATTGGGGAAAATGACACATCCCAATACACATAGGAGATATGCGGTGGCCGCGTGGTTGACTTGCTCGTCCGTTAAAGTTCCTTTCTCTTCTTTATCCTTGGTGCCCTTGAACATATCCATCAGTACCCATGTTGAACTGTCTAGTTCTATACTTCATGCATCTTTTGAACTCAGTTGTTGATGTTTCTTCATCCCAACCCAAACACTTCTTAGTCGATCATAAAGATTCCTCCATTCCAACCGCTTAGTGAACTCGGCCCTAACACCCTTGCCATGGACGGGGAGTTTAAGAATCTGCTCAACATCATCGGGGTTATCGTCATCTCCCCAAACGGCATATGGAAGGTGTCGGTCTCGGGATAAAGTCTCTCCACAAACGCCGATATAGCCACCCGGTCATGTTCCAACATTGAGTTCTCCGCAAAGATCACCAACCCCGAATTTGCAATAATAGTCTTGAACCTTTCACATTCACCATCCAAAGGCCAATCTAGCATTTTTGTTGGTGCGGCGGTCGCTTTGAGTAAACGAACCGCATCGGAATGATACTATTAAACACATGACAAGTTAAAAAATAAAATTAGAATTACCTAAAACTATAACCCTTAAAAGTATTACGAAGAAAAACATAATAGGTTAATAAAATGGATACGATCATTACCTCGTTTCATATATTTCTCTCGGCCCAGGATTCTTTGTATCCAAATAACAATTGTCCTCCATCCTCCGATAGCCCAAGGATTACACCTTCTGGAATATCTTTCACCTTCAGTTCATCTGGGACAAGGTGTTTCGCTTTCTTTCGAGGAGGATTTTTCTTTTCGGCTTCTCTTTCTTCTTGAGCACCACTAGGTTGTCCTACTTGGTTGTGATGGTGGAGCACTTGGTTGAACAGACTTCTTGAATCGGTCGTGATTGAGACGCACTTGGTTGAACACCTTCTTGGATTGGTTGTGATTGAGGGCACTAGGTTGAACAACTTCTTGAACCGGTTCGATTGAGGGGCACTAGGTTGAAACTTCTTGGCTTGCTTGTTGAGTTCCACCTTGAGCACTTGAAGCGGCGTTAGCAGTCCTAGCTCTCCTTGCACTAGCTGTCAGGTTCTGACGCCTATCCTTCCTTGCACTAGTCGAGACAATTGCATCTTGGATGTTTTTACCTCGCCTATCCCTAAACAACAAAAGAAAGTACAACAAGTTATTAATCTATATATTCGGTTGGTTGATTTAACCAATTGCCTCCGATTACTCTCAATCGTAAATATCATTTCACCTAAAGCTACCGAATACATATAATCGAAAACAAAAGAAACATTTTGGTGTTCGAATATGTTTATCTACACACAATAATCGGAAACTAAATTTCAACATAACCCTCCGAATACTAATAATCGAAAGTCATAAAAACTCCACCCTTCCGAGTGCATCACAATCGGAAGCCTCACAAAACTATTTTCTACCGAATATGCATCACTTTGAGTCCAGAAATTACTCAAGTGGTTCAGCCTAAACAATCGGAAGGAAATTACAAAATATAGCACCCGATTATTGGGTCTCTAATACTTGTTCTTCACTAGTATATTCGGAAGGGAAAAACAAAATTAGCTTCCAATTATGATCGATTATTGGGTCTCTAATACTTGTTCTTCACTAGTATATTTGGAAGGAAAAAACACAATTAGCTTCCGATTATGATCGATTTAGGCCTCAGTAACGAAAAACGTTCTATAATCGGTAAACAACCTAAATATTTAACACCCGAATATGACAAATGTTCTCGTGAAATGAAGAATTCGGCCACAATCGGAAGTTTAAAACAATACCTAACCTACCTAATCTGGGTAATAACCGAAAACCCTAAAAAAGAAAAACATGGATTCGTCGAATTGAAGCAATATAAACCTAATTAATGGTAGAATCTTACCTAATCGGCGCCATTTCAAGTTGCCGAGAGTTTGGCTATCGGTACGCCTACATCGGGGACTTCATCTTCTTCGTGTTCTCCGGTTCGTGAGTTAAAACCTCTTTATTACGGGCATGCAATCCAATATTCGGATCCTCACCGCGCACAACGTTTTTGGTTCGAGCTTTCTTACGTTCCTTTTCTTTCATCTTTATAGATAATAATCGACGATGATTCGATTCGACGATTAACGATATATAACGAGGAGAGGGGGAGTTTTCATTGTTGCAATCGGAAGGAAAGAGGAGAAGAGGAGTTGAAGTGGAAGTTGAAAAGAAAATGAAATAGAATGAATTTAGGTTGACATTGGTTTTATCTGACAAACGGTTATTAATCGGTAGGTAATACCACCTAATTAGCTACCGATTGTTGAGTATCCCAAAATCGGTAGAGGGGTTTACTTATAACCTACCGATTATTGGAAGCCCCAAATTGAACCTTTGCCAAATTCCATAGTTTCGAAGGTACATGGCCGACCATAACCACTTTGCTTGAGCTGTGGATGTAGCCATAATCGGAAGATAAATATATTACCCAACCTTCCGATTATAGGTTGCCCCAAAATGAGTTTTTTCTAAAATCCTTCATTGTAGGAAATTTGAAATCTACCATAATCGGTAGGAATGTTTACTTTTACCATCCGATTATGGGAAGCCCTTAATCGTTAGCTTATACATTTTTTTATTCGTCCGATTATAGGAGCCCCAAATTTCACCATTGCAAAATTCTTATTTGTATACTTTAACAATCGGTAGTCTCGTGAGGTTATTGTTCCTACCGATTGTTATAGAAGCCAGATGCGCATTTAGCACAAATTTCATATCAATCGGTAGTATCTTTCCGTTACTTAACTTCCGATTTAGTATTAACAATCGGACACAAAAAAAGCTTCCGATTATGTAAGGGCATTAACGTATTCTCCGCGTTTTTGAACATCCCTTAACGGTGTATATGGGTTGGGAATAAAAAAGTCACCCCTAATTCGTTTGGGGTCGCCCCTAAAAATGCCAGGATGCTTTAATGTAGTTGGGTTGGTCAAGTAATTGCCAAATTATTTTCCCGTATTGCAGTCCATTGTCAGAATACATTTAATCATGCTTGTCGTCATTTTGAGAATGGCATCATTTAATAATAGTATACCTTTACTGTAAATGGAATACTGTGAGGGTAGTGATGGAACAAAAAGAGTAACAAGAAAAACCGTAATATGCAACTGAGAAAGTTTAGTAGGGACCGCAGGGTTTTCCATAGGGATAGGGATGGTTTCCAGTGGAGTAGAAACTTCAAGGAAAATCAGTGTGAAAGAAGCTTGAGCCAATGAAGTGTTCAAATTCAATCCCTCCGGGACTGAAAACCCCACCTCTCATGTGGGAACCTACCTTTTGAGAGGATTCGGTGGTTGTACTCTTTTTTCATTTCAGTTTGTCTTATTTTTTGATTTTAGGTAAAAATGAAAAAGTGAAAGTATCATTCATAAAACAGAGGTTAATACTCTTATTTAATTCTTCTTTGAAATATGATTTTAAGTTATTTGTGAAAACCATATATTAATAGCTTTAAATGGAACAAAATACAAGAGCAAAAAAGTATATGCAAGTGTATATCATTATTACCATTCATGTGTCTTTATGCACTTACATTTCTTTACCCATCAAAAAATGTACCAGTGAACTCGCAAAACGTCATGTATGAGTTCAAAATTTGCCAACACTGAATTCTTTACTGATCCCGGTAAAAAAGACAAAAATAAAATAAAATAACTCACAACCAGTGGACTCTGAGCTTCACAATCAACGGTGAGATGTGATGCCACATAACCGATTTATTTCCCTCCGGTGGGTCTAGAGTGAGGCTTAAAGCTGACTGAATTTTTCACCTCCTTTTATTATCCGAATCAGATACAATCCCCTTTTTCCCCGAAATATTCTCTGTGTGTCTATTTTTCGCTCGCTGAGTTTGTTGTTATATCACATTTACAACCACCAAAGTCCCACGCACATGCAAATCCACAGAAAACCCCGTTTTCTTCTTCGGATTCCTCTTCTATATATAGACAATATAATCCATCACTTTCCTTGTGAAAATTCACTTTTGGAGAAATTTTTCTCTCTTCTGTTGACTGTGTAAAGAAAACAAGAAGAAAAGAAAATTAGGGTAGAAAAATTCTTGTAATGGCGGTGGTTTCTCAGAGTAGTAGTAGTCTAGTAATACCAGGAGCATCGTTGTATGTAGGAGATCTTCATGTTGATGTTACAGAAGATGAATTGTATGCTGCTTTTAATGTCATTGATAATCTTGTTTCTGTTCGTGTTTGTAAAGATTCTGTGTCTTCGGTGTCGCTTGGTTATGGTTATGTCAACTACATCTCTACTGATAGTGGTAAGAATCTACTCCACTTTCTTCTTCATTTTTTGCCATTTTTGTGAATTTTTTGCCATTTTTGTGTTTGTGTTCTTGATTTTCTTTCATGTAATGTGTTTCTTGGAGTTTTTTGGTGTTGATTCTCGCTTGTTAGGGTTTAATTTCGAGTAGATCGTTCAATTTGTGTAGGTTTTGCCTTAGCTTTTTTGTAGTTCTTGTTATGTTGTATCAGGTTGATCATGTTTTTGAGTTTCGTTTTTGTGAATTTGTTCATGCAATGTGTTTGATTGTTGCTTTAGATTCGTTTCTTGAAGTAGCTTCTTGTTGATTCTCGTATTTTAGGGTTCAATTCCGAGCAAAATCTTTCTAGGTTTTGCCTTATTTCTTAAATTCTTGTTCTGTTCTATGTAGGTTACAAAGATTACTTTGATGTTTCTTGTAATTTGATTGTTCTATTTGTTTTCTTTGGGTAGCAAATCTTGCAATAGAGAAGCTTAATCACACTCCATTGAGAGGCCAAATGATAAGAGTTATGTGGTCACGTCGTGATGCAGATGCAAGGAAAAGTGGAATTGCAAATCTATTTGTTAAGGTAGAATAGGTCTTAGTTTGCTTCAAGTTTTTTTATCAGAACATACTGTATTTTGATTCCTTGTTTACATTTACCTATGTTTGGATTTGGTGTATATTATTGCAGAATCTGAGTGTTTCAATTGATAATGCAAAGCTTCATGAGATGTTTTCCAAGTATGGGAATATTTTGTCTTGTAAAGTTGCAATGACTGAAGAAGGGAAGAGCAAAGGATATGGGTTTGTTCAGTATGAAACTGAGGAATCTGCGACTTCGGCTATTAACAGTGTTAATGGATCTACTGTTGAGGGCAAGCAAATGTATGCACTTCTTTTTTGTTGGTTTATTCCCTTACCAAGCTTATACATACTTTTTATCGTAGTTTTTTTGTTTGTCCATTTATTGTTCTGTGAATAATGTTTGTTGTAGATATGTTGGTCCTTTCGTGAAAAAGAGTGAGCGACCCTCTAGCAACTCTGATTCTAGCTTTACCAATTTGTACGTAAAAAATCTGGACTTGGATGTTACGGAAGAGCTTCTTGCAGAGAAGTTCTCCAAGTATGGAAAAATTACCCACTTGGTTATCATGAAAGACGGCAATTCAAAATCCAAGGGATTTGGTTTTGTGAACTTTGATAGTCCTGATGAAGCGAAAAAGGCAATGGAGGCCACTAACGGGATGCAAATTGGTAAAATTTCTTTCATTTCGTTTTTCTGAAGTACATTATAGGTCCAACTGTGCCTGGGTTTGGTTGTTTTAACTGTACCCTTTGCTAAATGATAGGGTCCAAGGTTTTGTATGTCGGGAGGGCCCAAAAGAAAGCAGAGCGCGAAAAAATATTGCATGATCAGTTTGAACGCCGAAAGGAACTCCAGAAATTTAAGGTATTAAATGCAATGGTCTTTCTCATTTTCTATTTCTGTGCAAGTAGCTTGTTTGCTCAACCATTTGTTTCCATTCAGGGTTCAAATGTGTATGTTAAGAACATTGATGATAGTGTTAATGATGACGAGCTGAGGGGTATATTCAGTAAGTGTGGCACAATCACCTCCGCAAAGATAATGCTTGATGAGAAAGGAATAAGTAAGGGGTTTGGATTTGTATGCTTCACCACTATCGAAGCAGCTTATCAGGCAGTGAACGGCCTACATGGTATACTACTAACCCCATTACTTGGTTTAGACCTATGGATTGTTCTGAATTGGTTTCTTTGTTAAGTTTAGATGCGGGGATAGTAGATTCACTATGTTTACTGGTTCTCATTGAGATTTAGTGTCTTATCCTGCTGGTATGCATTATGGACAGGTTACATGCTTCATAGGAAGCCTTTGTATGTAGCTTTTGCCCAAAAGAAAGAGGAAAGACGTACACAATTGCAGATTCAGTTTTCTCAGGGAATTGCAGGCTTGGCAGTTCCAACCTCTGCTGCTGTCATCCCAGCTAGATATCCTCCTCTTTACTACACCTTGCCTCCTAATATGGTTCCACCACAGGGGCTTATGCATCAACCTTTGGGTCTGACACCTGAATGGGGGACCAGTAGATTTCTGCCTCCTGCTAGACCAAATTTCCATTCAGTGCCCCGACCCGTGGTGAGAGACATAATTTCTAACTTAAGTACCACTAGATTAGCATCCAGTTGTTCATTGCTTAGCATACAATGTATTTACCGAATCCCATATTATTTGTTTATATTGCAGATACCTGATAGTTCTAGGCAAAACAAGAAAAAATGGGGGAGAATGAATGCGCATATGGTTGCTCAAACAGGTGGTCAATCGGTGTCATTTATGCCACACATTCCACAATCTACCCCTCGGCCAGCGATTACAGTGAAAGATCCAAAGAATCAGCAGGTCTGTGCCTTTCTCTTCCTCTATTTTTTACTCCTTGCAAACTACTTGCACAGTGTTTGTCAAACGGTAATATCATGTACTTGTTGATTTGCTATGCTTGATCAAACATCCACTCGATTCTTTGTATAAATGTTCCTGATGACGATTTGTGTATATTCGTAGTTGACAATAGGTTTCTATATTCAGTGCATTTATATGTATATATATGGATATGGATTCATATGTAAGATATGAAAGTAACAGTATGATGACTAGATTTGAAAGACATTTTGTGTTTCATTATTTACCCTGAGCTGAAAAGTGTCTTGCTGTTCCCTTGCGTTGGGTATTCCTGGGCAGATCAAATACATGACGAATGTACAGAAGATGGGCGAGATGAAAAGTGGACCTCAGCGAGTCTCATCTATTGCTGGTCCTAAATCTGTTGAAAGAGTTGCTGCGACATCTCAACCCCTTGAAGGATTAAAGACATTGAGCACCATGCTAGCTGCTGCTTCTCCTCAGCACCAGAAACAGATGCTTGGTGAATGTCTCTACCCACTTGTCTTTAAACTCCAGGTAAAAATCTCAGATAAATAATGTTCCTTCCTCAGAGAACCGACCGACACTTGACCTTTATCTAAACCTGCATTTGTTTTTTTGGTGGATTTCCAGCGTGACCTTGCGGCAAAGATAACTGGGATGCTTTTGGAGATGGATAACTCGGAGTTGCTTCTTTTATTGGAGTCACCAGCATCCTTGGTCATCAAAGTGGAGCAAGCAGTGCAGGTTCTTAAGAGCTCCAAGACAACAAGATCCTCTGGTGCCGGGCAGGACTCCCTCCATCCCAATTACATGTCAACAGCCCAGGTTGCAGTCAACTAACTCATACAATCTTGTGCCTGGAGTCTCTATCTCTATCTCTTTTTCCAAGTTGAGGTTGTGGTTCGACAAACCAGGTTTATTAAAGTTTCTGGCTAGGTAGCATTTTAGCTAACCGTACTTCTTGACTATACTTCGGTCTTTGAACTTGGTTTTAGGCTATAGTGTAAGAACTTCTATTAAGTTTGAAGAACATCCATTGATCCTTTTTGCTGTCTTATAGTTTTATTGCTGAGTTTCACTGAATTAGTGTTTTGTGGGTACTTCAAATGGTGAACTGGTATCGAACACCTTGGTGAAGACAGATAAAATTAACCATTTCTTTGGTCATATTGGGCGCTTTCTCCACCTAGTATGCAGGATTCTTTGCTTTGCACATGTTTGACTTTTCCTCTGTGTTGACATGTCAACTTTGCTTCGCATGTTGGTCCTTCACTTATGTTTAGTGGTGGGTTCTTTCGATTATGAGACTATGACTCTGTCGCTTCCTGTGCATTGAACACAGTTTTTTTTTTATCTTGAGAAATTGATTGTCCGACTGACATAAATGTGAAGTGACAACGACGACTAGCATAAGTTAAGGTTTTTAAAATTAGGATAGCATCACCTATACTGAACACAACAGCATTTCTAGACTCGCTTGCAAGACCTGCAAGCACAAACTTCACTCGGACATGTCTTTACAAGTGGTTATCTACCTCTCACAAATCAACAAGTCCACTTCCAGTCTAAAGATTTTTCAACTGGATGAGTTTATTGATTTAGTATGATCTTATTTATACATAACTATTACAACTGAATTAGATAAGAGTACAGAGGAAGATAAAGGAGGAAAGCTTATTGTACGGTGACTAGAAACTATGTACGACTGACTTTGATAACAACTTAAGTCAATCTTGTTACACTTGTAATCTATCGATTACACCAGAGTAGAGTCAAGGTGGTTACAGACAGACACACTGACTGTATTTCATTAGACTAAGTCTTATGGGGTGCTAGTCTAGCACCTAGATTAGCGATCCATCGACAATAATGAACCATTCGCGCCATTTAAACCATTTCATTTGAATGGTTAGTGCTTTAAATCTCACCATCGGATCAAAAATAAATCTCTCATTGTTGAACCATTCCACCGAAAAGGTAGTTTTATTTGAATCATTCAACAGTAACTATCTAGCATGCTAGTTCACATGCTAGCAATTTGGTAGGAGAGAGAACTAGTGTTAACTTTTTTGCCACACTTTTTTTTTGAATTGCAACACTTAAGTGCTAATCTAGCACCTCCAATCTAGCCCATAAGACTTAGTCTTAGTCCCCTTTCTGATTCCACATTTGACGGCAGAAATGACATTTGTTATGTTGTATTAAGGAAATATACAAAACCATATTGTAAGAACTGTGTATATATAATGGATTTCGAGCTGTAGTACTACAAAGTAGAATAGATAACTAATTAACTAATGCTTAAGGGTCTTGGAAGTTTGCCCAAAGTAGTTTACATTGGATGGGAAATTTGTCAAAATCTCTGTTTAGCCAACGGAGACTGGATGGGGACATTAAGTGGGAGGGGTTTATGAGAATGGCCCTTAATTATTGTTGTATGAAAAAAAACAATCGACATAGAGTTATGGATTAGATGCAAGAGAAATAATAAACACCACGAGCTCCTCTGCTTATATACTAAGAATAAAAATTTCTCAAGCTTTATGGGTCTCTGATTTTATTTTATTTTGATCGGTTGTGTCTCATTTCAATGGATTCTTCTACTGATCAATAATTGTTTCAGGACTTCTTCTGATCAACTATTTTAATCAGTCTACTTCTTTATTTCTCTTGACCACACGATTCCTCTCTGTAAAAATACTTTGTCCCCTTTCAAATGATGTTTCTCTCGACTTCTCTTCTATACACTGAGGAAGGCTAAACTATAAACTCGTGTTTGTCTTGAAGGAAATGTAAACACGTCAAGGGTAAAAGAGTCACTGATCTGCACGGGTAGGCCCACACATGTGGGATATTAAGCATTTAACGGTATATTTCTCTCACTAGGATAGATTCCTTAATATTTTCCGTCATGGGATAGATCCCCAAACCAATTAGTAAATATGGGACATATTTCTAATTTTCCCTATTGATAAAGACATTTTTACGAGCTAAATTCTTGGTCTTTACTCTTTAGTCTTTACCAAAAGAATCTTATACTAATATAAAGAAAAAAGGTCTTTTGGTAGGAGACTCCCTAAATTACTTAGTTATCCCCATTTTTTACATATTTACATAAATACCATATATTTTAAAAATAGATCAAAAATTTAAAAACCCAATATCTTTCAAAACTTTTTTTTTTTTTATTATAAAAAAATAATAACAAAAAGTTTATTACAAGAAGCTAGTCGGCAGCCTAGCTACAAGTTGTGCGCCGATCGCTCTTTGGGTGACTAGCCCTATTCTATGGAAAAGGTGGTTTCCTAGTTTAATATTGCTATCATGGCTGTTAACAAAGTTTTTTATTCTCTTCAAGAACTCAACAATCTTCGCTCCTAATTCTCCTAACGTCGTGAATGCCAAGGTGTTAAAACCATACCCGTGAACGTTGCATTTTTCGAAATATTTGCTTCTTTTTCGAGACACCACGTTTGCTACTGCTTGCCCTGGTATGTGCGTAGAAACACCACATCCTGTAAAGGGTGAAATGCACGTCACATCCAAACATGTATCGAGCCCATAATCCCAGTTGTAAACTAGAATATCTGCAGGTTGTAATTAACCACCAGCATTCGAAAGGAAGCCCACTGACACCTCTTTTTGCACTTCTATCCCTGCCCGAAAACAAATGTTTACTAAAGTGTCGCGGATTAGATCATGACGGAACTTCAAGCATATTCCGTGTGCACAATGAAGAGCATGATCACCAAAGATGTCCATAATTCTATTACAACATGGACAAACACTACCAGCTACAAAGAGAGGGATACCAAGCTTGTAAGCTAAAATAGCGCAGAAATGTCGTGGTCCAATCCTTTGCCCAAGTCCATCTACGGGGATAGACAACAAGTAGTCTTGTGCATGTTCAGTCTTGTTACACTGCCACAAGGCTTGGTCACGCGCTGACATACCATATCGAGTAGGCATCTCTTGCTTCACAACATTAAAGTATTTGACTGCCAAAGAGCTCATAGGGTGGGGGGGCAGTGATGGCTGTCGTAAGTGCAATCAAATTAATAATCTTATTTCCACACAATTAACTGGTAATATAATGGAAGTAAGGATCGTTCCCACGAAGAGCAGTGAGTTTTAGTTGTCAAAGTGTCACAAAGGGGGGTTTTGTTTTAGATTGTGAATAAAATAAGTAATCAAAGCAAATACAATTGTATTGTAATCAATAGAGAGAGATATGATCGAGGAATCCTTCTTCGTTAATAAACCGTCAATGAGTTATTATAGTTGCCTACTCGTCGTTAATCATAGATTTTCACCAACCGTGAAATAACATCAAGATAAGTGTTATCCCCTAAATTCCTTATATCACTGGATACGGAAGTTCTCGCCTACCAGATTCTATTCACCAAAACCACCTAATAGTAGATCATTGTTTGTGGGTGAAAACTGTTTCTGCTGATTTTGGTAATTTTGGGTGTGTGGATGAGAAACGAATCTAAACCCTAAACATTGCACTGAACGGGAGTACTTTTGATTCGAGAGATCAATCTGTACAATCCTGGCCTAAACCAAGAAATGGCCGTTCCAGGGCTTGCTTCGGTCACAAAGTGAAGGAGAATGGTTGGTCTTAGGGAGGGAAGCGAAGAGAGTGTTGAGTTGAGACCAGAATGGTTAATTCTGAAGATGTGGCTTGTTTTATGACTTGTATCATAAAGTGGAACTGGCTTGCAGAGTGAAAAGCTATCGAGTTCTTGGTGATTTGGATATTATGTTGTTCCGACCAAAACTGTTGTTTGATGGAAATAGGTGAAGCCTATTTATACAAGTCATATTAAAACGTACCCTGGTCTTGTAGGAAGTGGAAATGATTGAGTGGTGGAAGAATGGAGTAACGTATAACCGCCAGAAACCCATGCTTCCATGATGAAGGAAGTGGATCCGTTTACACCGTTACTTCTTACCGCCATTAATTGTCCTACTTCATGACACTTTCCTATAACGAGCGTATTCCACGCCGCACGTTTGTAAACCGCTGGGACCAATACCCTGATGAGTATCCCCCAGTTTGTGACATATTTGATGTCTCGATTGTTTTCATGGAAAACATGTAGCATTTTGCTACGTGTGGCAAGTTAAAATCAAGAGGCTTGCCGTAGGAAAATAGCATGTGATGTTATTAGGCTCATCTTGGCTGGTCGCCTAAAACTTGCCACAAGTCTGTTAGTTCGGTGGCGAACTTCGATGGCTGAGATCGCATCTCATGAGGAAGGATAGCCGTTGATTATGGCTACCTTGTGTTGGCGCCTGATAATGGCACAATGGCGTTTTGGTGTACGCCAGTGGAAATATGGCATGGCTGGCATAGCTCGTGCATGCCAGTGGCACGGTGGTGTAAGTGGCGCCTGACGTAGCCATGGCCACTAGATTTAGGCAGTTGGTCGCCTAAAACTTGCCACAAGTCTGTCGATTCGGTGGCGAACTTGGATGGTTTGAGATTGCATCTCATGAGGAAGGGTATCCATTGATTATGGCCACATTCTGTTGGCTTTGTTAATGGCATAACGGCATAGCTGCGGCGTAGTGGAATGCGCCTACGGTATGGTGGCATAGCCGCTCCTGTGGCGTTGTGGCATGGCCACGCCTGTGGCTTGGCGGCGTGGCCAAGGCTAGGGCTTGATGACATTGCCAAGGCTAGGCTTTGGCGCCGTGGCCAAAGTTAGGGCTTGGCGGCGTGGCCAAGGATATGATTTGGTGTCGTGTCCAAGGCTAGGATTTGGCACCGTGGCCAAATCTAGGGCTTGGCGGCGTGACCAAGGCTAGGATTTGGCGCCGTGGCCAAAGTTACGGCTTGGGGCATGTCCAAGGATAGGATTTGGCGTCGTGGCCAAAGTTAGGGCTTGGCGGCGTGGCCAAGGCTAGGATTTGGCGCCGTGGCCAAAGTTAGAGCTTGGCGGCATGGCCAAGGCTAAAGTTGCTCATGGCATGTTGTGAACTATGACCAAAAATTAGGGTTTCGGCTAAAAAGTCTTTGTTTTGATCACGAAATCCTAATTGGAGTCCGTTATGGCATTGGACACAAATAGAAAGTGGATTAGCACGTAGTGGTGTCATTTGTGGCACATTGGCATGTTACTGCGGCAAAGTGGCATGTTGTCATGTTACTGCGGCAGAGTGGCATGTTGGTATGTCGATTTAATATTTTGTTTGCGGCAGGGCGTGTTTGGCTTGCCAGTTAGTATGGTGGCGCGACAGGGTGCGTTTGGCCTTTAATGTATGGTGGAGGGTTTAGAGCGAATTGATTGGTCAAGAAAAGGGGCCGGCCAAACATAAGGCGCGGCCATACCTCTAGTGCTCGTGGCGCATTTTAAAGTGACCTGATTGGTCGGTAGGAAAGAGAGGGGCCGTCCAAGCATGGGCATGGCTACACTTCTGGTGTGAGTGTGGCGGCTTTAGAGCGACCTGATTGGTAGATGGAAACTGGGGCCGGCAGGTATGGGCCCAGCCATAACTCATGGGAGTGTGGCAGGTTTAAAGCGACCTGATTGGTCGACAAAGGAATAACGGCCGGTTAGGTAGCAAGGGGCGTGGCCAAGTGGTGCCGGTTAGCCTATGGCATGGCCATGCTCCCCTCATTGTTGCTCCTACTCCGCAACTCTGTTTATTCTTTTCTTTATGAATGAGTATTTTGTTCAAGGGCCTTAACCTTGGTACTTGGAGGTCCGTGCTACTTTGCTGCGAGTGAACACAAATCCGTCATGCCATACCAATATTAAGGGTTTTGCCAGGGAACATAAGCACAAAAAAGTACTCAGCAGGCTCCGACATTTGTGAGTAATGCACCTAGGAGCTTATACACTCATTAGGCTCTATACTAGTGAACAGTTCATCCAGAAGCTTGAGTTTCGATATAATACGAAGAGAGATATAGGTACTCTTCAGATTTTGATATATTTTCCAAATTCCCTGCGGAATATAGACATATTAATGTCTACTACATCTGATGTCGGGTCAGGTAGATAGACTTTTACAAATTTAGCCTTGAGATAAAAACCACCATCAACATTAAGTCCCCTACTTAGCTCGTAACAATGGCATTGTTGCGGGGTAAGCATGAGATGGTGACAGACAAGGATAAAAATTAAAAGTGCAAGTCATGAAGAGATTGCAAGGGAGAATTTGGCTAACCTTTGGCAGGAGGCATGAGGAATCCGTGATCCTTGTATTGGCGACTTTGCGTAACTCCGGCTTAGCCATAGGGTGTTGGGTAGAGATGGCGCTGCAACTTGGTCCGCGGATCGGTGGATGGCGCTAGCTGGCTAGGTCACAGAACGTATGGAGATGACGCTTGGCTTCAGTCCATGGAATGGTGGAAACTGGCTTCAGTCCATGGAATGGTGAAATCTGGCTTCAGTCCGTGGAATGGTGGAAACTAGCTTAAATCCATGGAATGGTGGAAATCAAGCTTCGATCCGTGGAATGGTGTGGCGGCTTGATCCATGGGATGGTGAATCGCTTCAGTCCATGGGATGGTGGAAACTGGCTTCACTCCATGGAATGGTGGAAACTGGCTTTAGTCCGTGGAATGATAAAATATGGCGCTGGAACTTCGGCTACCAAACGGTGATGAAGGCGCTGGAACTTAGGCTACCAAATGGTGATGGTGGCGCTGGAACTTTGGCTACCAAATGGTGACGGTGGTGGCTGAAACTTCAAACTACCAAATGGTGATGGTGGCGCTGGAACTTTGGCTACCAAATGGTGATGGTGGCGCTGATGGCTTCAGTTCATGGAACGGTGGAAATGGCACTTATAAGGCTTGTTGGTTGGATCACGGAATGTTGGAGTATTGGCGCTAACTTAACCATAGAATGCTGGAGCCATGGAGAGTTGGCTTGACCACGGAGTGCTGGATCCATGCAGAGTTGGCTTGACCACGGAGTGCTGGAGCCATGGAAAGTTGGCTTGACCACGGAGTGCTGGAGCCATGAAGCATTGTAGGTTGAGCTACGGTGTTCCTCGTCTTTGGCGGGTTTCTTGGTTCGGTCATGGAGCGGAGATATTTGCACACTACTTGTTCGACTATGGAGAATGAGTGTGGTGCGCCTAGTCATCTATTCCCATTCATGGAGCAATAAGGAATCCTTATTATGTTCAAACTCTAGAAACTGCGTTCGTATGAAAAGGGGTATCGACCCTCTTCTGTTTTTGTTGTTCATCCGGCTTCGTGCTTTCATCTGCAGCATCTGGCTCCTCTTCGTCATTCGTTAGTGGTGGTAGAGCGAGCATTAATGGCAATCAAAACAATCTCCAATAGTTATAATCAATAGCAAGGCAAGCCAGGAGAACTCAAGGTAGGTGCTCTTGCATGTATCCACCCAACAAGACAATCGATCTTCTCCGAATGTGTAATAAGGTTCGACTCCCTGAAGAATGGGTATCTAACCTCTCCGGTGAATTTCAAAATTTACCAAACTCCATTGCGCTCTTGGGATGGATGGATGAAATAATGTCATGGCTAATCTTGGAGATTGTGGTTGCGTTGTTGGTTCATCATTGACTTTAGGTTATTTGGTACCTAGACTTTCTGATTGCGATGATGATATTTTGTGGATGCTTGTATGGTCGAAATCTTTCGGAGTCATTGGGTGAAATAAATGAGTTGAGAGACGTTCCGTTGCCGATGTATTGCTATAAAGTCTTTAAGGACTTCATTCCAAGCGACATCCTTTGAACCATCTTCTGAATTTTGGACCATTGCATGGAACGGGATGCGGTGAGAAGTCCTCAATTATACTTCTGTTAGATCCGATGGCATGGAAGGATATGTGAATGTATCTCCGTGGCTTGCTTTTGGAGTCTTTGATGGTTGTCAGGATGGACTGCAATGAGCAGTCCCCAGTCGCACTTCTCTTTAGTTTCTGAAGTTGTTTTCTCCGAGTAGGCTTGGGATCCGCCGCGGCCTCGTAAAGTGTTGCAGGCGACTTCTAGATAGAGAGGTGATGATATTCTTACGCTACACCCTTGAAGAGTATATGACCTTGTCGTGGTTATGACCTTTTGGTTGACAGTGTCTTTTGAGCTTTGACAGTGAAGGGATTCCGTGTAGAGCCTCAGTTCCCAAGTGTGGTTTACATGTTTCTATCTGGTATGGTCGGTGGGTTGACCATGATAAAGATACCGCCGTCTTGCATCTGTACTGGTGACTTTGTAGTAATTGTTTCTATGGTGAAGCTCTGGCTGGTATCAACAAACGAGCGAGTAAACTGTTCACGACCACGAGCTTTTGGCGGTATGGATCAAAAGGTGGCCACGACTACAAACCCTGGCTGGCTATGATCATGATCCTCGACAGGGGAGTGTGGCGGCTACGACACGATACTTGACAAGAAGGCGTGGCGGCTACGGCATAATCCTTGGGAAGGAGGAGTGGCGGCTATAGGGGAAAATATTGCGACTTCGGGAGCGAACATTGAAGCGGAGCGACTTCTGGAGAAAAACGTTGAAGAGGATCCTTCTGACTTGTAGCCATGTCCGTATGAGTTTTGGCAAGAACTTCCTGTCTCTCCATTAAATCGATAATGATAATGGGAAGGTTGGTTTCTTCTGGCTCCTCCAGTCTCTCGTCCGACAAAGAAGTGGTGACAGCTCTGGTGATGATTGGAGGCGGTCATGCTCGAAGAAATATTATGAGTAGAGGCAGCTCTGGTTCTGGTAATAAGAGGCATCATGTCAGAGGGGATGCTTCCGGTGCCGCTGGTGTTAGTGGTAGAGGATATAACGCCATAGGATGTGCTGACTGCGCTTGCGGATGGTACATTGGTGTTGGCCATTCCCTTTTTGC
This sequence comes from Papaver armeniacum, assembly GCA_023531295.1. Classification (NCBI taxonomy): domain Eukaryota; kingdom Viridiplantae; phylum Streptophyta; class Magnoliopsida; order Ranunculales; family Papaveraceae; genus Papaver; species Papaver armeniacum. The sequence goes on from JAJJWW010013504.1 coordinate 61,667, forward strand.
TCTCGTCTGATACGGCCACATAATCTATTCGCTTAGGGTATTTCCACGAAACTGAATTTTTAGGTTGCAAATTCGAGTTTATTGTGTGACGCAATCGGCGCGAGAAGTCCCGATCGTCCTTTATTATCTCTGTGTAATATCTTTATGCCGATCCGCAAAAGACAGAGGATATGTGATGGACCGGAAAATTACGCCTTTGGTGCATTGCCACGTGGCAGTAACTCACCGATGTGCCATGATGAAGCTACGATCTGGGCCTTAGGGCTAGGCAAATGCACGTCCATTTCCCTTGCAAGCATGCTCGTGGAGCATGACACAGCTAACTTAGCTTCCACACCGTTCCAACTTACCCTTGTCCCGCAAAAGGGTTTAAGGCCATGAGGCCAATGCTAATGCATTTTTCACGCATCTCTGGCTTTGCCTTTACGTAGGGAATTCATCAATGAATTTCCTAGCTAGCTGAACAACCGTCACATTGCCGTGTCTTGTCCAGGCATTAGCCTTGGACTTTGGTGTAGGCCGCACCAAGCCCTTGCCATTTCCTACGTTACCTCGCTTACCAAATCTTTATAACTTGATAGTAAGTATGAGCATCCACTTACTGGCATGCAACTAAGACTCATCAAGTCTGGCCAAAATCATCTCTTGCATCGAGTTACCGAGCTTAGATGATATGAGGGGCCAACGTCTTTGGACCGGCAATCCGCAACTCATTGCGGCTGCCTACGTACCTTTCCCTACTCTAAAGGGATCTGCCACGCAATCGTATTTCATCCACGAAGGGACAAGCAACTTATTCCAACTCGTTTGCTAGGTCGTGGCCAAGCAACGATGTGGTAATGGCCTAGTCTGTATGGTAGTTCCATCAAATACATCCAAGTGATGCATCATCGAAGTCCGTGGAATGGCATAGTGATGACTCAAAGCATCATATGCTTCATTCGTAAGGGCTCTTGCGACTAAGAATGAGGCCTGAGCATCATTCATACCGTTCCGACCAAGCTATGAAGCTTACTTGGTACATAGTCCGCATATGCACCTTCAACCAACTACCCCTCCCTATATATGTTAATTTGACATTTTTAGAACTCAATTTGGGGGACCAAAAATCTTTCATCAACTCCCCGTTTACTATTCATGGCCATTGCCATGGCTTTCTGAATGACCGGCTAAGATGGATGTACATTCGATTCACGGTTCACATGCGAGTTCCATTTGTCCGGCCGGGATGGCTGAACATTTCGAGCCAAAGCGATGGCGTGTGATGGTTGTATTTCAGACTTTGGCCCATAGGCCACACCAATGTCCAGCCGTGATGGCTGTACATTACCAACCTGATCTCCATCCATGTTGGTTGTCCACTTCCAACCCGATGTCCAGCCATGTTGGCTATACACATCCAACTCGATGTCCAGCCATGTTGGCTGTACGTTTTCAAGGTCATCTACCCAACTAACCTAATGCATCATTTGATGCAAGATTGGCTCTTGACCAATGTAGCTTCCAACCAATGCCATATTGGCCTTAGCCAATATGCATATGCGATGTGCCTTACTTGGCACCAGATATGGCCCAGGGCCAAATGCATCTCACCATGCAAAGGAAGCTTTGGATGAAGCTTCATCAAGAAAATGGCGCATATTTTAGCATGCGCCATGCTAAAAACACTGGGTGTTATATGATCACACCCTTCAAAGAATTTCGTCCACGAAATTCAAAACCAAAACTATTGTGGACAATCTCTTCGAGTTGGATTTCCTGAGAAAAAGTCCCATACCAGATGACCGGTTTTCAGCCGACACAAAAATAAATTACACTTTCTTACTACTCAAAATATAAAATATAGCAAGGGAAAGAAAGGATCATTCCCACAGAGAGGACTTAGGTTGTCAAATTGTTTCGGATTCCTATAAATAACACCGGGGGTTTTTCTGATTTTTATATACTAAAATAAAATAAAAGCAAACAATAAAGGTAAACAAATCAAATCAAGGATGATAAATTATTGGTCATGGATTTCGTCTTCAATCACAAACATGTTTTCAACACAATAACTAGAATTGATATTTTAATCTCAACTTTTATCAAAGGCCCTAGAATACCTTGATCGCAAGAATATCCCGCTAATCTCCTCTTGTCATCAACAAACACATTAAAAGATGCGAATATGAATTCTATCTAAAAGAACAACCTAATGTGTAAAAGCACTAATCAAGTTTAATTCCCTAGATGCGTTAAGTTCTATGAAATCAGGCCAATCAAAGCAATCGAACGTGTAAAAGCACTAATCCGATTTAACAAAGGTTATGGTTCACATAAGATCATAAGAATATATCACTACAAACTATAATCTTATTTATGCTACTTGCAATCAGAATTATCACTTTTGCGTATAATAACCCTATTCTAGCAATAAAGATGAAAACAAACTCAATCGATTCGCGACTCGACTAAACAAGCATTCAAATCATGTAACAATATTAATAGTAAATCATAATCGATAATATGGAGACAAAACTAATTTATCATATTAAAACCCATATTTGGAAATCCAACTTATTCCATAACCAACAATAAAAACTAGGTACTCATATTCATGGAGTTCATAACAAGAAGGAAGAGAAAACCTATCATGTTTCTAAACCCTAGAAAACAAAAGTAGAGGCAAAGATAAAAAGATCCCTAGATGTCTAAAAGAGATTTCTTTTTATAGTTTTTCCATTCCCTGGACTAGGTCGCACCTATCCTCTGCCAAAAGCCGGCTCCTAAAACTGCCCACAAGTGAAGCCCAGCCAAAGCAGCCCAAGTTCACCCGAGTCGGACTGGATCGGATCGGTGAGTCAACTCGCCCGACCAGAGAAATTAGCCAAGTTCGGCTATATTCTTCCGTTTTCCGGGCCAAATTACAGGGCCTTATCAATTGCGACTCCTCCCTGCAAGTCCTAACATTCATCTAACATTTTGAGACATTCATCCAATCAATAGTAGCACCTCCATTTCAGATTCTTGGTTCAACTCAATCAAGCTCAATCGACTCCTGCAGCTGCAACTTCATGCACAACACCAATAATTTAACCACCCTGTAGCCTCAAACTCCACTGCCTTTGCCGTGTCTTCCTCTGCCATTTCTGTTACATCACTAGATCCGCATCTCTCCCTGACTTAACGCGAACATCATCAACTCGCTGCACCCTTGAATCCAGCACATCCATTCTTCATGGCTCAGCTCAATCTCTGCTAGTAAACCCTCCTTGCTTCTAAGTGAGTCCTGGCCATTGTCTCTAGCGCCGCATACCCAGCCATCAGACCCTTGAGCCATTGTGTCACAACACTGCATTTCAGCTCCATGGCCACATTGTGATCAGCTTTAACAGTTCCACCAACACCACCAGTACCTTATTCCCGCTACAGCTGCACCATCCATTGCAGCATCGATCTCTTGCCACTCCTGCAATTGTAAGCTCGTTTTGCACCTGCAACTGCATCACCTACAGCTAACCTTTCCACTGCATTACATTGCTTCAGCTGTAATTCCATCTCATTACCATCCACACCGCCATCTCTTTCACAGCTTCAAGCTCAACTCATCTTTGCAGTTGCATCAATCATTTCAGCTCACAACTGCGGACACTAAATCTTAACAATTCAAGCACAAAATCCATATTCTTAGCTGATATCATACATTGAAATCACTTCCCATTTTCTCTACATTCTCAGCCTGAACCTGCAAATGCAGCTGCAACTCAAACCCATCGTATTCGTCTCAGATTTGCTGTAGCCTTCAATCGATTACAACAGCCACAAACGCAGAGAAAACACCCATTGCATCACCACCTAACTCAGCTGCAATTGCGCATCAAGCCACCAAAACTGCACCATTTCCGCAGAAAACACTCACCAGCTCGCTTTCCCTGCATTGCACTTCTTGGTCAGTACCATGTCTATTCACAGCAACAGCTTCACTTGGTCTCAATTCCATGTAGTTTCATCCTAACATACATCTAACTCCCTGTAGCTTAACTGTAATAACAAATCAAACCCTTGCTGTCTTGCACCAGGCCTGTGCTTGTAGAAACAAACCACATATGCCAGCCACTCTCTCATGCCAAACTCCCTGCAATCATTCATTATGTTCCTTACTATCTCAGTAGCACTATGTTATAGCTGCAACATGCTTAAACCTGCCAATCCCATCATTTCTTATTCTTCCCAGCTCCAAATCATCTCATCACCTGTCTTCTTGAGTTCATCACATAGACCATAGGAAACCTGAACTTACTCCATTCACCACTTCTTCACCTGAGTCCATCCATTGAAATCAAACCCAGCTCTTCATTAAATTCACTGCTCAAATTGCTCACAACAAGACTCAATCCGAGTGATAACCAATACCCATTCTTTACAATCCAAGCAGAATTTCAATTCCCATCTCAATCTCGCTGCTGCCTTTTTCAGATTCAACCCCAAAAGCGCCATCAACTTCTCTGCTTCTTCTTCTTGATAGCAAACCCTAACTTACAAATACATCACAGACCCATTCCATTTCTTGCGTTTAACAGCCACAGATCCTCTTTCTCAAATTCGAACCCTAATTAATCACCACCTTCTTCCCTGGATCTTCTCTTTGTAATTCTTGCTACGGGAACTAAATCTGGATCATACCCATACTTAATCTTCATAGCCATCAACAGGATCAGTAGCAACAGCAAACCCTTATCAGTTCACCACCATAGATTCGAGTTCATCTTAGCTTCAATTGAACAGCGGTAGACCCTAATTCCTTCAAACCCTGGCATGAATTCATCTTCGATTTGATTTCTTCCTCTCGGTTTTAGTAGCAGCAGCCCTGCTTTTCAATTTCTGATGAAAGAGAGGAAAGAGGAGAAGATAATATCTTCTCGACTGAATTAAGGTATAAGTATTGGGGCGGATATTTGCACCCCAGTGATAGGGACCACCCCACTCATTAGATAAGGGTCATCTTGATTGGCAACCCCTTAACCATAGCTGGCCTGTCTTTAGTGTTCTTCCACATAGAGGTGCCTCTTAACCGTGGCTCAGCTCCAGATAGTGTCCGCTATTGCTTTGAAATGACAATTTAGCCCGTTTTGCTTAAATTGGTTGATTTCTTCTTCTTTTTCTCCGAATGACTCCATTGCACCTAAATACTCAAAATCAAACATAAGATACATAATTTACAAGAAAACTCGTGAAGAAAGCATAAACACTAGATAAATATCAAGGTGTTTACAACACCTATCACCAGATGCTCAGAAATCACGGGTTTCTTCAAGTTGTCATGAACAACAATTTAGACCTTTTGAGCACATGTCCCATACCACCTGCCCAGGAATCCAAAAAGTGCCCACAACAAAACCAAGAATCGCAATTGGCCAGTGCCAAGAGGATATCTCGACAAGGTATCCTAGATAGCATCCCATACTACCACCAGGAATCCCTAAGGTTCACAAGTTGAAAGATGTCATCGAAATGACAAGGCAAACACAACACAACACTGTGAGGACCAATCTCTAATGCCAGTGCAGTTGGATGCAAGCCACCGTCCCTGACGGATTTACCGGGTTGCCACTCGTAAGTGAGATGCTAGCCGGGCCTGACAACGCTTACCATTGGCCAGTGCCAACGTGTGGGGATGATCAGTACCATTGTCTACCCACCATCCTAGACGGTCTTCCGAATGCTCGTAAGGTGGTGCCACGGAGGCACGGCAAACTTACGTACTTATACAAGCTCAACTCGATTTGTAAAGTAACTGCGCCCAAAGCGATTACAAACACTTTCCGCGCAGAAGTTGGCCTTATCTCCAACTTTAAGTTTTCTGTTAAGGAAAATACTTATGGACAAGTCCACTCCGCACAGTCTAAGAGTTATCTCGGAACTTGCTCTGATACCAACTGTGACGGACCGGAAAATTACGCCTTTTGCGCATTACCCCGCAGGCCGTAACTCCCCCGATACACCAAAGGCGTAATTTTCTGGTCCGTCACAGTTGATATCAGAGCAAGTTCCGAGATAACTCTTGGACTGTGACGAGCCAGAAAATTATGCCTTTAGCGCATTGCCCCGCAGGCCGTAACTCCACCGATACGCCATGATGAAGCTACGATCCGGGCCTTAGGGCTAGGCAAATGCACGTCCATTTGCCCTTGCAAGCATGCTCGTGGAGCATGACGCAGCTAACTTAGCTTCCACACCGTTCCAACTTACCATTGTCCCGCAAAAGGGTTTAAGGCCATGAGGCCAATGCCAATGCATTTTTCATGCATCTCTGGCTTTGCCTTTACGTAGGGAATTCATCAATGAATTTCCTAGCTAGCTGAACAATCGTCATATTGCCGTGTCTTGTCCAGGCATGAGCCTTGGACTTTGGCGTAGGCCACACCAAGCCCTAGCCATTTCCTACGTTACCTCACTTACCAACTCTTTATAACTTGATAAGAAGTATGAGCATCCACTTACTGGCATGCAACTAAGCCTTATCAAGTCTGGCCACAATCATCTCTTGCGTCGAGCTACCGAGCTTAGATGATATGAGGGGCCAACGTGCTGGACCAGCAATGCTGCAACTCATTGCGGCTGCCTATGTACCCTTCCCTAATCTAAAGGGATCAAGCACAGACCGTAGTTCATCCACGAAGGGACAAGCAACTTATTCCAACTCGTTTGCTAAGTCGTGGCCAAGCAACAATGGCAATGGCCAAGTCCGTATAGGCCGTTCCGTCAAATACATCCAAGTGATGCATCATCGAGTCCGTGGAATGGCATAGTGATGCCTCAGCATCATATGCTCCATTCGTAAGGTTGCGCGACTAATAATGAGGCCTGAGCATCATTCATACCGTTCCGGCCAAGCTATGAAGCTTACTTGGTACATAGTCCGCATATGCACCTTCAACCAACTACCCCTCCCTATATATGTTAATTTGACATTTTTAGAACTCAATTTGGGGGACAAAAAATCTTTCATCAACTCCTCGTTTACTATTTATGGCCATTGCCATGGCTTTCTGAATGACCGGCCAATATGGATGTACATTCAGTTCTGGCTCACATGCCAATTCCACTGTCCGGCCAGGATGGCTGAACATTTCCCGAGCCAAACCCGATGAAGGGCTCCCACTTTGGCCCATATGCCACACTAATGTCCAGCCGTGATGGCTGTACATTACCTTCCAAAGCTTCCTTTGCATGGTGAGATGCATTTGGCCCTAGGCCATATCTGGTGCCAAGTAAGGCACATCGCATATGCATATTGGCTAAGGCCAATATGGCATTGGTTGGAAGCTACATTGGCCAAGAGACAATCTTGCATCAAATGATGCATTAGGTCAGTTGGGTAGATGACCTTGAAACGGTACAACCAACATGGCTGGACATCGAGTTGGATATGTACAGCCAACATGGTTGGATATCGGGTTGGCATTGGCATCCAACATGGCTGGAGATCGGTTTGGTAATGTACATCCATCACGGCTGGACATTGGTGTGGCCTATGGGCCAAAGTCGGAAATACAACCATTACGGCCCTTCATTGGGTTTGGCTCGGGGAAATGTTCGGCCATCTGGCGGACGGTGGAGCGGCATGTGAACGAGGCGAATGTATATCCCTCTTGGGTGGTCATTGGAAAGCCATGGCAACGGCCATGAATAGTAAATAGGGAGTTGATGAAAGATTTTTGGTCCCCCAATTGAGTTAAAAATGTCAAATTTACATATATAGGAGGGTAGTTGGTTGAAGGTGCATATGCGGACTATGTACCAAGTAAGCTTCATAGCTTGGCGGAGCGTATGAATGATGCTCGAGGCCTCATTCTTAGTCGCGCAGCCCTGCGAATGGAGCATATGATCCGAGCATCACTATGCCATTCCCTTTGACTCGATGATGCATCACTTGGATGTATTTGGGAACAGCCTATGCGGACTAGGCCAATACCCTTGTTGTTTGGCCATGTCCCCAAGCGAGTTGGAATAAGTTTGCTTGTCCCTTCGTGGATGAACTACGGTGCATTAGCTGATCCCTTTAGGTGGGGAAATAGTGCGTGCCGCCCATGATGAGTTGCGGCATTCTTGGGTCAGCCACGTTGGCCCCTCATATCATCTAAGCTCGGTAGCTCGACGAAAAGCAGATAATTGTGGCGGACTTGATGAGGCTTGGTGCATGCCCGAGTAAGTGGATGCTCATACTTCTATCAAGTTATAAAGAGTTGGTAAAGCAAGGTAACGTGAGGAAATGGGCGCTGGTGCGGCCTACGCCAAAAAGTCCAAGGCTCATGCCTGGACAAGACACGACAATATGGCATTTGTTCAGCTAGCTAAGAAATTCAGTGATGAATTCCCTACGTAAAGGCAAAGCCATAGATGCATGAAAAATGCATTGGCATTGGCCTCATGGCCTTAAACCCTTTTGCGGGACAAGGGTAAGTTGGAACGGTGTGGAAGCTAAGTTAGCTGCGTCATGCTCCAAGAGCATGCTTGCAAGGGCAAATGGACGTGCACTTGCCTAGCCCTAAGTCCCGGATCGTAGCTTCATCATGGCGCATCGGGGGAGTTACGGCCTACGGGGCAATGCGCCAAAGGCGTAATTTTCCGGCCCGTCACAGTCCAAGAGTTATCTCGGAACTTGCTATGATACCAACTGTGACGGACCGGAAAATTACGCCTTTGGTGCATTGCCCCGCAGGCCGTAACTTCCCCGATGCGCCATGATGAAGCTACGATCCGGGCCTTAGGGCTAGGCAAATGCACGTCCATTTGCCCTTGTAAGCATGCTCATGGAGCATGACGCAGCTAACTTAGCTTCCACACCGTTCCAACTTACCCTTGTCCCGCAAAAGGGTTTAAGGCCATGAGGCCAATGTCAATGCATTTTTAATGCATCTCTGGCTTTGCCTTTACATAGGGAATTCATCACTGAATTTCCTAGCTAGCTGAAAAACCGTCATATTGACGTGTCTTGTCCAGGCATGAGCCTTGGACTTTGGCGTAGGACGCACCAAGCCCTTGCCATTTCCTACGTTACCTCGCTTACCAACTCTTTATAACTTGATAGGAAGTATGAGCATCCACTTACTGGCATGCAACTAAGCCTCATCAAGTATGGCCACAATCATCTCTTGCGTCGAGCTACCGAGCTTAGATGATATGAGGGGCCAACGTGCTGGACCGGCAATGCTACAACTCATTGCGGCTGCCTACGTACCCTTCCCTACTCTAAAGGGATCAAGCACTGACCGTAGTTCATCCACGAAGGGACAAGCAACTTATTCCAACTCGTTTGCTAGGCCGTGGCCAAGCAACAGTGGTAATGGCCAAGTCCGTATAGGACGTTCCGTCAAATACATCCAAGTGATACATCATCGAGTCCGTGGAATGGCATAGTGATGCCTCGGCATCATATGCTCCATTCGTAAGGCTGCGCGACTAAGAATGAGGCCTCGAGCATCATTCATACCGGATTCCGCCAAGCTATGAATCTTACTTGGTACATAGTCCGTATATGCACCTTCAACCAACTACCCCTCCCTATATATGTTAATTTGACATTTTTAGAACTCAATTTAGGGGACCAAAAATCTTTCATCAACTCCCCGTTTACTATTCATGGCCGTTGCCATGGCTTTCTGAATGACCGGCCAAGATGGATGTACATTCAGTTCTGGCTCACATGCCAGTTCTACTATCCGGCCAGGATGGCTGAATATTTCCCGAGCCAAACCCGATGAAGGGCCATGATGGCTGTATTTCCGACTTTGGCACATAGGCCACACCAATGTCCATCCGTGATGGTTGTACATTACCAACCCGATCTCCAGCCATGTTGGTTGTCCACTGCCAACCCGATGTCCACACATGTTGGCTGTACGTTTTCAAGGTCATCTACCCAACTGACCTAATGCATCATTTGATGCAAGATTGGATCTTGGCCAATTTAGCTTCCAACCAATGCCATATTGGCCTTAGCCAATATGCATATGCGATGTGCCTTACTTGGCACCAGATATGGCCCAGGGCCAAATGCATCTCACCATGCAAAGGAATCTTTGTATGAAGCTTCATCACAAGCAAATGGGGCATCTTTTAGCATGCGCCATGCTAAAAACACGGGGTGTTACGTGATCTCCTGTCACCGGGCGCAATTCCCCTGAATCTATCTTTTCTTGGACGATGCGTTTCAGAGGATTGCATTCACTGGTAGGATGATTGACGAACCTATGGTAATGGCAATACTTGGGATTTGGCATTTGTTCTTCAGTTGGTAGGCGCCTAATAGGAGGTAGTTTGATGGCATCATCTTGAATCCATACTTCCAGGAGTTCGATTACTTTCTCGATCGGGAACGGGAAGTTTGGAGCAGCATATCTAGTTTCTTGTTGTTGCACATGAACCTTAGCCGCGACCTTCTGGGGTGAAGCCATCTGATGCGCTGGTGCCACACGTTTGGGTTGTTGTTCCGCTGCTGGAGTTTTTCTCTTTCTTCCCCCATTAACGATCGACTAGAGGTTGGATATTTTATTAGAAAGACGCTTGGTTTCCTGAACGTCTTTACGAGCTTCTTCATTCTGGAACGGTTTAGATCGACTGAGTAAAGTAGATACGGATCTCTTAGCAGCTTCTGATGCAATATGGGAATTGATATTTTTCAGGAAGGATGCACATAATGAAATCACCTTTTCATTTCGAGAACTCTGATGAGAACGTGACAAATCCCACGAGTCTTGTTTCTGATCTTGAGGAAACATATTTTGATCTTCATGAGTAGACAGGTTAGCTTGGTGGATACCTTTCCATTCAGCGTGACCAGAGGCTTCATCCTCCTCACTAGGAGTTGGAATATGAATCTTGGAAAAAGGACTACCACCATCGCATTGATCCAAAATGAATGGTTGATAGCGCCTCCCACAGAATGAATACGCGTTGGTTCCTTTGACAGTTGATCCGTCAGCGCTTTCAAAAGCGTAAATACTCCGTCCTGTGTCTTGACAATAGTAGCTTGATTCTCGACAATATCATTCAGGATTTTCGTCAAATCATGAATAGTTGTTAAATATCGAGACTTCATAGCCTTGACAATGGTTTTGAATGAAATAACGGATTCAGGGATAACATGTGGAGTATTTTCGGTGCTAGGAGAAGTAAATTGGGATTGAGGGATTCCGAAGCATTCCTAAGATCAACCATCTTGAGAAATTTAGGAAATTGAAAATGGGTTTGAATTTGGCCTAAGACCAATTGAGATGAAAATAAAATTGGGAATTGAATTTGTAATCGAGAGATTTAATCTCCCACTGTGGTCGCCAATTGTTTGTGGGTGAAAACTATTTCTGCTGATTTTGGTAATTTTGGGTGTGTGGATGAGAAACGAATCTAAACCCTAAACAATGCAATGCATGGGAGTACTTTTGATTCGAGAGATCAATATGTACAATCCTGGCCTAAACCAAGAAATGACCATTGGTTAATTATGAAGATGTGGATTGTTTTGCTTGTCGGTCACAAAGTGAAGGAGAAGGGTTGGTCTTAGGGAGGGAAGCGAAGAGAGTGTTGAGACCATACGCCCGTTATACTTTCCTATAACGGGCGTATTGCACACTGCACGCTGTAAACTGCCAGACCAATACCCTGATGTATCCCCCAGTTTGTGACATATTTGAAGTCTCGAGTGTTTTCGTGGAAAACATGTAGCATTTTGCTACGTGTGGCAAGTTAAAATCAAGAGACTTGTCGTAGGAAAGTAACATGTGATGCTATTAGGATCGTCTTGGCCGGCTAGGATTTGGCACCGTGGCCAAAGTTAGGGTTGGCGACATGGCCAAGGCTAGGATTTGGCGTCGGGTCCAAAGTTAGGGCTCGGCGGCCTGGCCAAGGCTAGGATTTGGAGTCGTGGCCAAAGTTAGGGCTTGGCGGCCTGACCAAGGCTAGGATTTGGCGTCGTGGCCAAAGTTAGGGCTTGGCGGCGTGGCCAAGGCTAGGATTTGGCGTCGTGGCCAAAGTTAGGGCTTGGCGGCGTGGCCAAGGCTAGGATTTGGCGTCGTGGCCAAAGTTAGGGCTTGGCGGCATGGCCAAGGCTAGGATTTGGCGTCGTGGCCAAAGTTAGGTTTTAGCGTCGTGGCAAAGTTAGGGCTTGGAGGCATGGCCAAGGCTAAAGTGGCTCGTGGCATGTTGTGCACTATGACCAAAAATTAGGGTTTCGGCTAAAAAGTCTTTGTTTCGATCACGAAATCCTAATTGGAGTCCGTTATTGCATTGGCCACGAATAGAAAGTGAATTAGCAAGTAGTGGTGTCATTTGTGGCACATTGGCATGTTACTGCGGCAGAGTGGCATGTTGGTATGCTGATTTAATATGTTATTTGCGGCAGGGCGCGTTTGGCTTGCCAGTTAGTATGGTGGCGCGGCAGGGTGCGTTTTGCTTTTAATGTATGGTGGCGGGTTTAGAGCGACTTGATTGGTCAAGAAAAGGGGCCGGCCAAACATAAGGCGCGACCACACCTCTAGTGCTCGTGGCGCATTTTAAAGTGACCTGATTGGTCGGTAGGAAAGAGAGGGGCTGGCCAAGCATGGGCGTGGCTACACTTCTGGTGTGAGTGTGGCGGCTTTAGAGCGACCTCATTGGTCGATGGAAACTGGGCCGGCAGGTATGGTCCCAGCCACAACTCATGGGAGAGTGGCAGGTTTAAAGCGACCTGATTGGTCGACGAAGGAGTAAGGGCCGGTTAGGTAGCATGGGGAATGGCCAAGTGGCGCCGGTTAGCCTATGGCATGGCCACGCTCCCCTCATTGTTGCTCCTACTCTGCGGCTATGTTTATTCTTTGCTTTCTGACTGAGTATTTTGTGCAAGGTCCTTAACCTTGGTACTTGTAGGTCCGTGCTACTCTGCTGCGAGTGAACACAAATCCGTCATGCCATACCAATATTAAGGGTTCTTCCAGGGAACATAAGCACAAAAAAGTACTCAGCAGGCTCCGGCATTTGTGAGTAATGCATCTAGGAGATTATACACTCATTAGGCTCTATACTAGTGAACAGTTCATCCAGGAGCTTGAGTTTCGATATAATACAAAGGGAGACATAGGTACTCGTCAGATTTTGATATATTCTCCAAATTCCCTGCGGAATATAAACATATCAATGTCTACTACATCTGATGTCGGGTCAGGTAGATAGACTTTTACAAATTTATCCCTGAGCTAAAAACCTCCATCAACAATCACTCAAGGTGTAATTTTGTCGTATGCTTTATCTTTTGTGAATTTATAGGTTGATCCTACTAGTTAGACTCTTAGATCAAGGTCCACTTTTTAGTGTTGTTTATACACACAATCGCTCCACAGAATCCCTATGCAAGGTTTTGTGTTCTCTACTTGTGTACAAGTTATTCGACGATTACTTATCTCCTAACCCAATACTAGCAATAGATTAAATCAACAAATCAATTTAGTTGGACACCTAAACAATCTATCAATCAATCATAAATATTAATTATAGTATAAACAAATGATAATCATATGAAGAACTTCAAAGTAGATTAATATAATAACTCAAATCTTGTTTACAACTTAGAATTCATCCTCAATCAATAGGTGTTTAGCTACTCATGGATGTAGAAACACCCATGATATACATATAAGAAAAGGTTAGAGATATCTTTACGATTGAGAATCGCTCTGAAACCCTAGATTTAGCTCCGTGTGATTTTTCTCCTCTCCAAGACTTACAATTTTCGTGTCTTATTGATATGATTTCACATAACCTAATACCTTTTTATAGGTTTACATTGCTTGGCCTTCACGTATTTAGTTCGGTTTAAGAATCCGACTGAAAATACGAAATAACGACTCAAACGTGCCCTTAGGCCTTCCAAGGTATTTATACACGTTTTTATACTAGTAAAGTACGCGTACCTGTCCGCGAACTTCAAATTCCAGCAGAAATTTTCGGAATTAAAGTATGCGTACCCGTCCGCATACTTTAATGTCTTCGGTATTCAATAAAAGCTTGTTTTGGCCACAACTTCTTCATCCGAACTCGGAATGACCTCATTCTTTTTGCATTATTTTTATATTTCAAATATATTCAATATGGTGATGAGAAATCCTTAATTTGAATGAGTTAAGATCGGTCTTTGGCCCTTCTCTTTGGATGATTCACCTATTAGAGGCAAATAAGAGAAAACAAGAGTAATAATACGAAAATATGCAAGAATAATAGATAAAACAATTATGAAATGGACACTAAAATTATATGAATTATGCACTTATCAAATTCCCCCACACTTAGATTTTGCTAGTCCTCGAGAAAACTAAATAAAACTAATCCTAAATACAACAAATCCATGTCGTCGAAAATACGATTACACTTAGCATGTATAACAAGCCTTTAAACCCCTAGGTGTCCCTAGTGGACGAGTTATAGTCTCGTGAGGGTTTACAAGAGGTGTACCCACAAAACCTACTCCAATTTCTCGCTTTGGAAAAACCACTATGGATAGACACAAAGTAAAAAGCCAAATTATTAGCTTGCATATGTTCTTTAGCTGCAAACATCCCACATACATTCCAATCATCACACACAAGCAATTACTTATGTGTGACATTCAACCTGATTGCAAAACTTTAGTAAGATAGTCATTATACTTGTTGCAACGTTTGTCACAACGCTCGCATACTGAAATCACATGGATATATAAGAAAATGGAAATAGAAAAATCAAGTGTGCAAATGTTGACTTAAGTGAAAGATGTTACCCACAATACCTGTATGAATGTCGTCAAAGGATTCTTATTTATAGCGCAATAGTTGAGAGAAGCACCCATTTAACTTGACCACATGATTAGATACTCTAAGCGCATGTTTCCTTTTCAACAAGTATGCGATAGTTGCCTTGGATCCTGCATTCCACGCTTGTTTAGGCGACGGATACAGGGATAACGTTTCACGCATACTTCCACCCAAGTGTCAAGAACCTCATCAATAGTCTATTTGACTTGCTATATAATGATGATAGATTTTATTTTCATCGACTACATGATTACATACTCTAAGATCATGTTCCTTTTCAGCAAATACATGATAGTTTCCTTGGATCCTGCATTCCACGCTTGTTTAGGAGACGGAGACATGGACAATATTTCACACGTATTGCTATCCAAGTGTCGATAAATGAAGAGGAGCCTTATAAATATATATATATATATATATATATATATATATATATGTTTATATATTTATTTTATTTTTCTATTTTTTTTTTTTCCGGCTCACTCTTTATGAGTGTAAGACAATTGTCTTATGGGGCTTTTAAATGCTCAACCAATGATTACCTTGCTACAACATCTATGACAGTATTAGGATCCCACCAAATCACTTTAGAGAAACATATAACTGCAAAAATAAAAAGAAGGTGATTCAGTAATGATTAATTGCGAGGATGCCTCTTTCAAACGACTACCATAGCTTAGTCTCACATTCAATTATGAATGTATATATAATTAAGGATTTTAGAATGATAAAGTGGTACTCAATCTATAGCCGTAAGAACTGTTTCAACCTAAAAAGGTTTATAGTGTCATCGTAAATAGCTCATAATTAACTCCACGAAATGAAGTCTCAAGTATGCAAGAAATCAAAGAGTATTTTTTTTTATGAAAGCCAAACATGGTTAACTACTCCCCCACTATTAAACTCAACATTGTCCTCAATGTTCAAAACCGAAAATTCTGATTTCTGACATAACATCCCTGAAAAACTCGAAAACTGTACAAATGGGTAGGGAACTAGGAAAAACATCCTAAACAAAAGTTGTCCGCCTACGTCTTTTCTATAATGTATCAAAAGGTCACAGTATTTCGATAAATGGTCTGACTTTTATGGCCTCCGGACTGACTGACATGCAGTCTGAAAAAGTTCTGTAAAAATACTGAAACTCAAATGTCCAGGCCTATCGCTCCAACTTAACAGACTCCGAATCCAGATTTTCTTTTTGGAAAAGAAAGGTGATTCTGTCCTCTTTAAAAGTTTGGGTCAACCACTCAAATTGGACTCCGTATGAAGTCTCGAGAGCTATTTTCTTGACAAGTGCGCAATCAGAATTTTCTGACGAGAATTCGTCAAAACTTTCATTATAGATATAGGACTTGTAAAATCTAAGATGGGAATGCAAAATATGATATGCAAAACTAAGAAAACTAAAAACAAAAGGGATAGAGATACAAAACCGATGGATTTCCTCCCATTTAGCGCTTAGTTTAATGTCCTCAGCCCGACTTGGCATTCCGTCAGTTACTCCTCCAGAGGGAGATAATCACGAAATCCTTGCACATCCATATCCACATAAGCAATGCTTTCATAATATGGCTTCAATCTATGGCCGTTCACCTTCAAGTTTGTTCCATCTCTAAGACTAGAAATTTCAACTGCGCCATGAGAATAAACATTAGTAACAACATACGGTCCAATCCATCTGGACCTTAGCTTACCAGGAAATAGTTTAAGAAGAGAATAAAATAAAAGAACTTTTTGACCCACAACAAAACTCTTCCGAGAAATCATCTTGTCATGGAAAAGTTTTGTCTTTTCCTTTTAAATACGAGAGCTCTGCATAAGCATCATTATGTATCTCCTCTAGCTCATTAAGTTGTAACTTCCTTTGTTTCCCCGCATTGTCATAATCCATGTTGCACATCTTTACGCCTAATATTCCTTGTGTTCAAGTTCAACCGGAAGATAACAAGCTTTGCCATAAACCAATCGATATGGAGACATACCAATCGGTGTTTTGTACGCCGTTCTATATGCCCATAATGCATCATTAAGCCTATAACTCCAATCTTTCCGTGTAGTGTTAACGGTTTTCTCAAGAATGGATTTAATCTCACGGTTTGAGATTTCGGCTTGCCCACTAGTTTGTGGGTGATACGGCGTACCAACCTTGTGTGTTATGTTGTACTTCTTGAGTAGAGCATGGAAGGATTTCTGAAAATGTGAGCCTCCGTCACTGATAACCACTCTTGGTGTACCATGTCTATAAAAAATATATTCCTTCACAAACTCATAAACAACTTGAGAATCATTAGTAGGGGTAGTAGGGGTGGCTTTAGCTTCCACCCATTTTGAAACATAATCCACAGCAAGAAGTATATAAAAGTTTCTATTAGAATTGACAAAAGGACCCATAAAATCAATTCTCCACACATCAAATACTTCAACGGAAAGAATTGGTGTGAGTGGCATTTGATTTCGAGCACCTAGATTGCCCGTTCTTTGACATCTATCACAAGATTTGCAAAAAATATATGCATCCTCAAATAGGGTATGCCAATAAAAGCTACTTTCAAGTACTTTGAAAGCGGTACGTTTAGAACCAAAGTAACCACCACATGCATAAGTATGACAAAAATTAAGAATAAATTGAAATTCAGAATTTGGTACGCACCTGTGGATGATTTGATCAGAACCGTATTTCCACAAGTAGGGCTCATCCCACATGTACTACTTGGCTATTTTCTTAAGCTTAAGCTTAAGCTTTTGAAAATTAGACATTGTACTAGGTACTTGTCTTGTAACCAAGTAGTTCAGTATATCTGCGTACCAAGGTGTTGAATCTTCAATTGAGAAAAGTTGTTCGTCTGGAAAACGATCTTGTAAAGGAAGTTCTTCTTCGGAAACAACAAGTCTACTAAGATGATCAGCAACAGTATTTTTCAACACCTCTTTTATCCTTGATTTCATAATCAAATTCTTGTAATAGTACAATCCACCGTATAAGTCTTGGCTTCGCTTCTTTCTTATTTAATAGGTACCTAAGTGCTGCATGATCAGAATATACAACCACTTTTGAACCCACCAAATAGGATCTAAATTTTTCTAGTGCAAACACTATAGCCAAAAATTCTTTCTCGGTGGTAAAATAGTTGATTTGCGCATCGTTTAGGGTCCTTGATGCATAATAAATCACATGAGATAGCTTGTCTACTCTTTGACCCAAAACGACTCTAACTGCATAGTCACTTGCATCACACATTAATTCAAATGGCAAACTCCAATCCGGTGACTTGATAATTGGTGCTGTAGTAGCAGGAAATCCCACACTACACCCCTCACTATATTTTGTAGATCTAAATCATATTAATCACCTAAATTTTAAATATAAGTGCTAGAAATTTAAATAGACACATAAGATTTTTTACGTGGTTCGATCAATGTGATCTACATCCACGATTCTTCACTATGATTGTTGAGGTTACATTTGGATTACATTGAGAATCTCCATTAATGGATATTTTCTAGAGCTCTAGATCTAATTATTTGGGGAAGAAGATGATAAAGAAAATAAATCTCTCTAAAAATATCTCTCTCCTCCTAAAAGTGTTCTCCTCCAAAATTATTCCTCCCCCTTTCTCTCTCCTGCTCTGTAGTAGCAGGATTTCCCACACTACACCCCTTACTAGATTTTGCCTAATTAATCCCTTAGAAGATGAAAGATCAAGAACATTTATTGATTGAATTCATGAAATGTTTACACAGGAAAATAGAATTATACTTAGAAATTAAAAGACTCTTAAACTTTCTCTCTCCTAATGACTTGCCTAACAATTCTCCCAAGATCCCCCATGTCTGGTGACTCAACCCTTTATATAGGGTAATACATAGTGGATGACAGCTAAGCTATCCTTTATTTTCGGAATGTCTCGCGAAGTGTCGCGATGTACCTGTTGTTCAATCTCGCGACACTTCTTATCCCTCGCCGGAGTTTCATGTCTTTCACTATTTTGTGTGTCGTTATTTCCCATCGCGTCGTTTATTTTAGCTTCTGCGACTCCCTCGCGGCATCGTCGTTTATTGATCCCTTGAGCCCTATGCATTGCGATATTATGATCCTACATCTTGCCTCTTTTTCCTTGAATATTGCTTGAAGAGCGATCTTTAAGGAAAAATCTGTTGTTGTAGTGGTCTTTGGTTTTTGTTGATGAAGGAATGAGCGAAAGAATACTGGACTTGAAAAGTACGTACTTGCCTCTATTCTTTTGCGAAGTTCCGAAGCTCCTATATTCGAAGTGTCGTTTCTTGCCTCATGTGTTACAGAGAATAATTGAGTTCGCAGTCTCTTCTCGCCTATTAGGAAATATCTTGTATATTTGAATTACGCTAACGTTCTTTTCGTCAAGCTTCCTTGGATTTAGGTAGTGACCGTCTACACGTGTCTATATTTACCTCTTTTACCTGTGCATTTAATGTTATCCGGTCATAATATTTTTCTCATCTATTTATAGGAGCATCCCCTGTGAAGAATTTTCCTTTTCCTTTTCATCTTCTTCATCGTCTGCAAGTGCTCTTCTTCTTCATCGTTCTGCAAGTGTTTGCTTATTACTGTCTCTTACCGTCTTCTTCACCACTTTAGCTATGACGTCCAGGTTTGTTAATTTTGCCATATCTGGCTGATTTTGTTGTTGATCAGATTTGAGATTAACTTTCTTTGTTGAAATCACACTGGTATGATTAACTTTGTAGTTCTTTTTCTGCCATTGTTGTTTAGCAAGAACCAACCCAGAACTAGGTTTAACGTGAAGAATCCTCTTCTTTCTTTGGGCTCGCCATCGAAATCTACTTTGCAACAAGAACCCCTCGCACAACCAAAGTCCACTTCGCGAGCAAAATCTATGGCTTCAAAAGGACAGTCTGCGAGTGACAAGGTATTCAAGAAACATTTACATATATATATTTTTTTTTTTTTTTTTTTATCAACAATACATTGTTGCCTCTGCTTTTTATTTAATTTGTCATTCGCAGGATGATAAAACTATTGGTCATGTTCCCAAAAAGCCTCGCTACTCCAAACCCGTTACTCCCAACGTTCCATTTCCTCCATTCACACCTTCATCTCCCGTCGCGAAATCTTCGCAAGATAACTTTGTGCCCCCTTCTTCCAAAGTACTACTTCAATGACAATATTTCTATGCCTCAACTCCTCATAGATCAAGTTCCTTATAACTGTCCTACTACAAACGATCTTATACCCCCTCCTACTATCAATGTCCCTGCTATTTCTCCAATCACTTCTCTCCCTGAAACCTCTTCTTCTCCTGTGGCCCCTTTGACAAAGGGTCACTCGTCTCCTTTGATTGAGCAAATTCCTCTAACGGCAGAAAATTTGGAGGGGATAGATGTGGCCTTTAGGGTTCTTTCAGATCTCGTGAATGATGCCAAAAAGACTTCTGCTGATCCTATCAAATCCAACGTCTGCGAAATTTTAAGCAAACACCTTGGTTCTGATACAGTCTCGCAAGCATCTTTAGTTCAAGAGATTAATAAGTTGAAGGATGATCTCCAAGTTATGACCGAGAAGTGCAATAGTCTTCACCTTGAAAATCAAAATTTCACAACCTCTCATTTGGATCGTGACAATCTTCGCAAGAAGAATGAGGAATTAAAAGGTATGCTCTTCTTAGTCCCCATTTTTTTTTTTTTTTCAAGAAGAATGAGGAATTAAAAGGTATGCTCTTGCCGTCCCCCATTTTTTTTTTTTTTTTACAACTCAAACCCTTGTTCGCCCTCAAGCATTACACCGAAACGAATAATGGAGATATATCAGATGGAGTCCATTGTTGAAGAAGTTCGAGTTGAGAGAGATGGTTGGATGGAGCAATATAATCTCCTAGATAATCTTCATACTTATGCAGCTGATCAAATAAATAATTTGTCGAAAGAGAATTTTGATTTATCGCAAAAGCAAGACTTGTTAAGTAATGATTTATCTCGCCTCTCTTATGCTTTGACTAAATCTGATTTGGAGTTGCAAACTTTATCAGATGAGAATCGAACTCTTTCGCAAGAGAAACGTTCTTTGTTGAATAAGGTGGCGAACTATTCGCAGCAGTTTGATGCTTGTCAAAAGTTATGTGAAGAACACGAACAAGTTAATCATACTTTGAAAAACCAACTTGAAGAAATTACTGCCGAGAGAGATAAACTTATTCAAGGTAGAATAACGTTAAGTGTAAAAGCGAAGCAATTCCAAGAACAATGTATCAATTTAGAAAAATCCAACTCTACTTTGGCGAATGAAAACTCCATACTTGTTTCCAATGAAAAGAATTTGCGATCTCGACTGAAAGGTTTAGTGGGAGATTCATTTGATGATGTTATGGACCGCTTGGGGAATAATTTCGCGGCATTAATTCAACATCTTTCTTCTCAAAAGGAAGGTAGTCAAGTCATTTGACTATCTTAATTTATGTGTTTATTCCATGAATGCTTTACTACCCTGAAAATGCCAATAATGTTCGATAAGAAATTTCTCTGATCTTGTGTATTTGTTATGCAGAGTCCGAGAGAAAGCTTCGCTCCACCATTTCCACCCTCAGTCTGATTATTCTAAAATTCGCAAGGAGAATGGACTACTCTCCTCGCATCTTGCTCGTTCTCGCGACCGTGCAGAGCGAAGATTTGATTATATGTCTTACTGTAAAGACATAGATAGTAAGAATCATCAAAAGGCGTTGCTTCGTCAATTCTCTCTCAAGGCTGAAGTTCTTGTGAATGACATTTTGTTGTCTAATTCCCTTGCCCCTATACATGTTGATCCTTTGGAAGTAAGTGATGATGAAGTCCCTGACTCTCCTGATAGTGATTATGACTATGAAAGCGGCGAAGATGTCGCTAATACCGAAGTTATCGACAAAGATCTGACTGAAAAGTTTTCTGATGAGAATCCACCAACTGGCGAGAATAAAGATGCTGGAAATGCTTTTGAAGAACGTCCATTGGCTAGCGAAGGTGAAGTTGAGAAAGTAATTGGTGAAGACGATAAAATTGATGTAGAGAATTAACTGTTTGATAACTCTTGCTACAACTGTCTGTTTGTTTTGAAAGATTAAATCCCTTGTTGGATAATCCTCTTATTTTCTTCTTCTTAATTATGACTATAATCTCGCAAGCTTATTCGCTTACATTTTTATGAAATGATTTTTACTCGGTCATCATCATCTTTGCATTGTATTCTTCATTGATGTCGAAACCTACTTTTCTCAGGCATCTCCATGAGTGAAGAAACCTACTTTCCTCATCTTATCATTTCGGTAGTCTTTATTTTATCTCTTCTTGTGGCGACAAGGTCGCAAACCGCCTTTACATTTCCATGCAATGGCTCATTGACCTTGCCTTATCACTCTTGTGTGGTCTTCCGAGTTAGACCTCCCTAATTAGAGGTCTTTCCCTGCCACCTTTTATGGCGACAAAATCGCAGGACGTCCTTACACTTGCATGTAAAGACCCATTGATCTTGTCTTATCATTTTCCAAGTATTTTTGCCTCTGCGCAGATGTTTTAGTTGCGACAATATGACAGGCCTAGATATCCTTGCGAACATAAAGTCCCATGACATTGCCGTCGTGCGAATTTAAATCGCGGGGACGTCCGTACACTTTCGTGTAAAGACCCATTGATCTCGCCTTACCTTCGCGTTAGTATTATTGCCTCTGCGCAGGATCATTGCACAAATATGACAAGCCTAAGTCTCCTTGCGAAAACAAAGCCTCATGACATTTGCGTCTGTTTTGACACCCCCTAATGGAGAGCGTCGCCCTTATCATCTCCCCGGTTGCCCCTTCAAGGAGGCGAAACATCGGCCATACAAGACTAGCTCCTCCCATCCGGTCTTAACAACAACCGATTGTTTTCGCAGCCTCTTATCCCTTATACCTATAGGGTTTATGGTTACGAGACCGCACCCTAAGTGGAGTTTTCTTCGGGCGAGTGCAACGCATGCCAAGACTTGCCAAGAATGGCCAGGGTAGGTTCATCCATCCCGGGCACTGCAGCTCAACCGTGTACCCCGGCGCCTTGAGCATACATCGACTCCTAAGAAGAGACCCTCGGTCGCCCAACCAGGGTATAACCTACATATATAGTTGGGAATCCAAGGTACCTCTTAGGATAGGCTTTCATGGGCCCCAAATTTCCATGACTCGAGGCTTCGGGAGCGGTGTAACCTTCCCCCGAGCCATGTCGAGAGATACCCCCTTATATGACGCACTTTAGGTCTTACATTTGCCTCTTACGAAATGTTATTCGCGAACTAGGGTGTACGCCATAAAGGTTCGTCCCATTCATTCATTCTTTTTAATCATTCTTCATCATTTGCTATTTTGTCTGCGAGATACTCGCCAATTTGCTATTTTAATCATTCCTTATCTCTTGTTATTTTGTTAAGTCATGCATGACTTTTTTGTTATTCTTTTCGCGAGATCTTCGCGGATTCTTTCTGTATTTTCTTGAATGTCGCAAATATACGCGAAGAATTACTTCATCTTGATTCCTTTCTCCTCTCCCATTATTACGGGTAATATTTCTTTAGGTATAACCTATTCCATGGTCTATCCAATTTTTGTCCCACATTTCTTCCTTCGGGGTCCATCAATCTATATGCCCCTGTACCAACTACCTCTTTGATGATATAAGGTCCATCCCATTTTCTCGCTTTACTTGCCTCCGTTTTCACGTTGATATATTGGGGTTTCTCGCAACACCAAGTCGCCGGTTGGAACTCACGTATTTTTACACGCTTGTTATATTCTCTAGCCAGTCTTGATAATTCTCCATGTGTCATAAGGCTTTTTCTCGTTTTTCTTCCAATTCATCCAACTTGATTAGAATATTGCTGCGCTAAGATTTTTCTCCCAGGACCTCTTTTTTGGTTGTCGGAATCACGACCCTCGTTGGGAATCTTGCTTCAACTCCATAAGTTAGGCAAAAAGGGGACATCCTGTGGCTTCTCTTCTAGTTGTATTATAGGCCCATCTTTGCATTGGGTACTTGTTCGCACCATCCTTTGTTGTGTCCTTCTAACTTTTTCTTCAATATATCGGCAATTGTTTTGTTTGTTGCCTCCGCTTGGCCATTAGCTTGTGGATATAATGGAGTCGATTTTCCACATTTTATCCGAAATGCATTGAGCAAACAACTCTATATTTTGCCCTTCAAACTGCTTCCCATTATCGGATACCAATTGCGCGGGGATCCCAAATCTCGCATATGATATTTTCGAATATGAAAGTAAAAACATCCTTATCACGAATGTCTGGACCGCTTTCACTTCGCCCATTTTGTGAAATAATCCGTTGCGACAATTAAGTATCTCCTTTGTCCGGTTCTGGTAAAAATGGTCCCACAATATCTAAACCCCATTTTCCAAAAGGCCACACACTTTTTGAAGAATTTAACTGTGCTCCTGGTGCATGTATCTTCTTCCCGTGTCTTTGACAATCTTCGCAGCGTCTGGCTATTGCTCTCGCGTCCTCATGCATATATGGCCAATAATATCCTTGCGTCTTTGCTTTATATGCCAAAGATCTTCCGCCGCTATGATTCAGAACGGCATCTCCACTATGCAGCATCTTCAATATGGTTTCTCCTTCTTTCCTTGATAGACATCGAAGCGAAGGTCCCTCAAAAGAACGCCGATAAAGCACGCCATCTCGCAATTCATAATTTGTTGCCCGGCTCTTTAACTTGTGTGCTTCCAATCTATTTCTTGGTACCTCGCCTTTCATTAAGTACGCGTGAAGTTCTACTCTCCAATCTTCCTCGCGGCTTTGCATTTCATCTACCACCATCATTATATCTGCTTCTTGTCCCTCCTCTTTATTAATTGATGGCGCTAGTAGCGTCTGTATTTTGATATTCCTCGCGATTGGGTCTACCATCATACTTGATATAAAGGCAAAAGCGTCTGCATGAGCCTATTATCTCTCCTTGATATGTGTCTCCATTTTATTTTCGTGATCTGTACTGACAGCACTTCTACAAGCTTCCTGTATTTCTGTAGGGATGGATCATTTGTAGCATACTTCTCTGTTATCTGACGGATTGCCAATTGCGAGTCACTGGTAATCCTCACATTCTCCAATTTCATTTCTATTGCAAATCTTAAAGCATGTACTATAGCTTCATACTCCGTTTCATTATTAGTAGACTCAAATTCCAATCTAAAAGCAAAAGCTAATTTATTGCCTTCTGGCGAAATCACAACAATTCCCACTCCTTTACCTTCTCCGTTGGATGATCCATCCACTAATATTTCCCACCGATTTGGCTCAGTTAACAAATCTTTTGGATCTCCATGCTCTTCTTCTACATCCATCATTTCATCTCTTTGCTTCCTCTTCTTCCAAAGGAAATTCCGCGGAAAGTCTGCGACAACTTTGTGATTTGGTTGAAGATAATATTTCATATTTGAGTTTATAATGGCTTATTTGAGCGTTCCATCTTTCAACTCTTCCTGATCTTTTTGAATTTTTCATTACTGACTCGATTGGTACCTTCGTCACCACTCTAATAATATGTGCTTGAAAATATATGCGAAGTTTAAACGACGCATAGACTAATGCCAGGATTAACTTTTCAATCTTCGAATAATTTCTTTCGGCAGCGTTAAAAGTTTTGCTGATATAATAAATTGGTTTTTCTATTCCTGCGTCCACTCGCAGTAAAACTGCACTTAAGGCATGCGATGTCGTCGCGAGGTATATTAATAATTCCTCTCCTGGTTCTGCCTTCTGCATAATAGATATATCCATTAAATGTTCTTTGATCCCTTGTAAAGCCTTTTCGCATTCATCCGTCCATTTAAATTTCGATCCTTTTTTCAGAACACTGAAAAAGTGTTTACATTTATCAGATGACCGCGAAATGAACCTTCCTAGCGATGCTAGTAACCCATTCAGCTTTTGAACATCCTTTACTGTCGCAGGTGTAGGCATATCGCGAATAGCTTTTACTTTCTCCGGGTCAACATGTATTCCTTCTTTTGATATAATGTAACCCAAGAACTTCCCTGACGCAACTCCGAAGGTACATTTTTCTGGATTGACTTTGATGTTGAAACGTCTCATTTGTTCAAAAATTTCTCTCAAGTCTTGTACGTGATCTTCTGCCTTTTTACTTTTCACTAGCATGTCATCTACATATACCTCTAGTGTCTTGTGTATCCATTCTGCGAATACATTTTCTACCATCCTTTGATACGTTGCTCCAGCATTTCGCAAACCAAATGGCATTTTAGTATAACAGTATAATCCTCTTGGAGCGAAGAAAGCAGTGTGTTCTTGGTCTTCCTCGGCGAGAGGTATTTGATTGTAACCTTTATATCCGTCCAACGATGATACTCTTTCATTCCCGGCCGCCGATTCGACTAGCTGTGGAATGTCTGGTAATGGAAAACTGTCCTTAGGGCAAGCTTTATTTAAATCGGTGAAATCAATGCAAATCCTTATTCCTTTGTTCTTCTTTGGAACTATAACCATATTCGCTATCCACTCAGGGTATTTTGCTTGTCTAATAATTCCTGCGTCCAGCATCTTCTGCAGTTCTTCTTCTATCTGAGGGTGATACGCTGTTGCTATCTTCCTAATTCTTTGCTTAAATGGCTTCACATTTTTATCAATTTCTAACTTGTGACAGGCGATCGACGGATCTATACCAGGCATTTCATCCATATCCCACGCGAAGATGTCTTTATAATCTCTTAGCAAGGTCGTCGAGTTCTTTTCTCTTCATCTGCTTCCATGCTAGTTCCAATCTTTAGCATCTTGGGATTTTCCTTAGTTCCAATATTCACTTCTTTGGTTTGTTCTGGCACGTAATCGGCCTTCGGTTCTCCCATAGGGTTGGTCCTTTCGCAAGATCATCTTCTTCTCCCGAGATCTCTAGGGTATGCCTTTTCCTTCCTTTGCTCTTATCATGTAAACTCTGAATTCTTCTTCTTTCTTAGTTTCCCTCGCCATCCTTTTGCGGTATTTTGATATGTTCTTTCGCTTGTTTATTTGTTCCTCGCAACATTTTACTTCATTTTGATAATATATTCTTCCTTTGGCGTCCCCTCTGATCTCGCTGATGCCAGTTGGTGTAGGAAATTTAATACGTTGATGAAGCGTCGATGCCATGACTTTTGTGCATGTACCCATGATCTCCCTAGCAACATGTTGTATGGTGATTCCATATCCACCACACTCAATGTCACTGTGTTTCAATTCCTCCTAATGGAATACATATTTTTATCTCCCCTTTAACTTTTGTTATGGATTTACCAAAACCTTGAATATTATATCCGCGAAAATCATATCTTCATCTTTATATCCCATCTTTTTGTAAGCGTGATAGAACATGATGTTTACCGGACTCCTGTATCGATTAAAACTCCATTCATCACCCATGTTTTCATCGTATTCTCCGATTTCTCTCCTTCCTTATACACGTTTATTGCAATCACCAGTGGGGACATGTGATCCAAGTCTTCTTTTGATATTTCCTCCGCCGTGAATGTTATCTCTTGCTTTTCCCAATCTCTCAAAGGTGACGTTATTTCACGATCTGTAATCTTCTTTCCTTCAAAATCCCGTTTGTGTATCCTTCCTCTGATATTTTCATGAAATTCGTTAACCATTACTCTCATACCTGTGCTATATGCCATATCTTTTTCTCCTGCTTCATCAGTTCTAAGAGTTTCCTTTTTCATTTTCTTGATCTAAACAACTTTAGTTGCGATTTTCTTTCCTAAACCAACAAGATTAGGTCCCTGTTTCTAGCGCATATGTAGTAGCAGGATTTCCCACACTACACCCCTTACTAGATTTTGCCTAATTAATCCCTTAGAAGATGAAAGATCAAGAACATTTATTGATTGAATTCATGAAATGTTTACACAGGAAAATAGAATTATACTTAGAAATTAAAAGACTCTTAAACTTTCTCTCTCCTAATGACTTGCCTAACAATTCTCCCAAGATCCCCCCCTTTACAGACTGACTCAACCCTTTATATAGGGTAATACATAGTGGATGACAGCTAAGCTATCCTTTATTTTCGGGAATGTCTCGCGAAGTGTCGCCAGTGTACAACTGTTCAATCTCGCGACACTTCTTATCCTCGCCGGGTTTCATGTCTTTCGGCTATTTTGTGTGTCGTTATTTCCCATCGCGTCGTTTATTTTAGCTTCTGCGACTCCCTCGCGGCATCGTCGTTTATTGATCCCGCGAGCCCTATGCATTGCGATATTATGATCCTACATGCTCTCCTCTTTATATAGGTGTTTACATAGTGGATGACAGCTCACATACAGCTCATACTCTCGAGAGCTCTTTGATAGTCTCGCAGGCTCTTGCTACCTCCTCTCGAGACATTCTCTCGAGCCCTTTAATGATCTCGCAGGCTCTCGCTACCTCCTCTCGAGACATTCTCTCGAGCCCTTTAATGATTTCGCAGGCTCTCGCTACCTCCTCTCGAGGCACTCTCGCGAGTTAAGGAAATAATTGAATCTCGCACACTAAGAAAATATGTTGTGCGATATTTGAGTCCTACATCTTGCCTCTTTTTCCTTGAATATTGCTTGAAGAGCGATCTTTAAGGAAAAATCTGTTGTTGTAGTAATCTTTGGTCTTTGTTGATGAAGGAACGAGCGGAAGAATCTTGGACTTGAAAAGTACGTACTTGCCTCTATTCTTTTGCGAAGTTAGAAATATTAAGTAACTAGAAATATCATCTATTTGAAGTACGCGAAGTATGAATTATCCTTGAAGAAGTATAAGAAGTACTCAATCCTCGAAATATATAAGAAGTATGAAGTATCCTTTGAGAAGTATAAGAAGTACTTAATCTTCTAAATATAAGAAGTATTGTGAATCCATCATGCGAAACTCTCGCTCCATGTTCTTTGCCTCATGCTATGTTTCTGTTCTTTCGCGAAGTTCGAAACTTTGCGAAGTGGATAAGAAATATTAATCCTTGAAGTATAAGAAGTATTGCCTCTGTTCATGCGAAGTCATTATTCCATTTTTGGTGAGGATTCTTGTTGTTCATTGGTAAACATCTTCTTTGGAAATGATTCTTGCCGAGAAAATAAAGAACATAGAATGTTTTTTCGGTAATCCATTGTTGCCTCTGTTCTTTATCTGCGAAGGTAGAATCGTTGAAAAAGTGTTGAATGAGTGAGTTATTTCTTCATTCTTATTTTTCCTCTATCTCCTGCGTTGCGCTCATGCGATAGTATAATCTTTTCATTGCTTTATGTTGAATTTTATCATTGCGACAAGATCGCAGGACGTCTTTACATTTTCATGCAATGACCCATTGACCTCGCCTTATCATTTTTGTGTGGTCTTCCAAGTTAGACCTCCCTAATTAGAGGTCCTCCCCTGCCACCTTTCATCGCGACAAAATCGCAGGACGTCTTTACACTTGCATGTAAAGACCCATTGATCTTGCCTTATCATTTTCCAAGTATTTTTGCCTCTGCAGGATGTTTTAGTTGCGACAATATGACAGGCCTAGATATCCTTGCGAACATAAAGCCCCATGACATTGCCGTCGTGCGACGAAATCGCAGGACGTCCGTACACTTTCGTGTAAAGACCCATTGATCTCGTCTTACCCTCGCGTTAGTATTATTGCCTCTTCAGGATCATTGCACAAATATGACAAGCCTAAGTCTCCTTGCGAAAACAAAGCCTCATGACATTTGCGTCTGTTTTGACACTCCCCCTATTGGAGAGCGTCGCCCTTATCATCTCCCCGGTTGCCCCTTCAAGGAGGCGAAACATCGGCCATACAAGACTAGCTCCTCCCATCCGGTCTTAACAACAACCGGTTGTTTTCGACCTCTTATCCCTTATACCTAT
This sequence comes from Papaver armeniacum, assembly GCA_023531295.1. Taxonomy (NCBI): domain Eukaryota; kingdom Viridiplantae; phylum Streptophyta; class Magnoliopsida; order Ranunculales; family Papaveraceae; genus Papaver; species Papaver armeniacum. Next base: position 91,353 of record JAJJWW010013504.1, read on the forward strand.
AGGGTTTATGGTTACGAGACTGCACCCTAAGTGGAGTTTTCTTGGCGAGTGCAACATATGCCAAGACTTGCCAAGAATGGCCGGGGGTAGGTTAATCCATCCCGGGCACTCGCTCAACCAGGTGTACCTCGGCGCCTTGAGCATACACGACTCCTTGAAAGAGACCCTCGGTCGCCCAACCAGGGTATAACCTACATATATAGTTGGGAATCCAAGGTACCTCTTAGGATAGGCTTTCATGGGCCCCAAATTTCCATGACTCGGGCTTCAGGAGCGGTGTAACCTTCCCCCTGAGCCATGTCGAGAGATACCCCCTTATATGACGCACTTTAGGTCTTACATTTGCCTCTTACGAAATGTTATTCGCGAACTAGGGTGTACGCCATAAAGGTTCGTCCCATTCACTCAATCATTTTTGTCAATTCAATCATTCATTTTGATTTTCTCTTCTCATTATCTTTGCGAAATTATCGCATGTCTTCATTCTTTCATTCATCCGTTCATTCATTCTTTCATTTCTGTCATTTCTCCATTCTTTGCGAGATAATCATTCTTTTCTTCATTCTTGGCGAGATAATCATCAACTCTCTTTTGTGCAAAAAAGATGGAAAAATTCGCGAGAAGTGGGATTTGAACTGGCGTCCTCAGACTCATTGTTCTTGCCTCTAACCAACTTTGCTGACTCTTGTTTTGTGAGAGAATAGGACCGCACCTCCCATTTATCCTGATCTTCACATATCAAAAATATGCAAAAACTTTGTGTGTATGTGAAATCGAATGCATAACCTCCAACTCATATTCTGTAATCTTGACCATCTATTCGAGCTGCTACCTGTGTTGGTGTAGTAAACTTATGAAAATATAAATACTATGAACGTAACACGTTCAGAGAAAACTATGAACTCGGATCTTTTCGGAAAATTCAATCTTTCCTTCGCCGGTATATCTTTTCCTCTGCGAATTTGTTCGCTTGATTTGAGATCTTTGCCTAAAGCTGCTGACGAAATTAGCTGTTGAGAGATTATTGCTTCGCCTGATGCTTTGTGTTTAATCTTCACGTTGTAGCTTTGGTTCTACTTTTCGTCCCTTTTCTTTTCATGCCGTGCGTGATGACCTAGCTTCTCCTTCATCTTCGCGTACTCTGTGAAGCTAAAACTTCGCTTCATAATCCTTCCTTTTTCCATTGCTTGATAATAGCAAGTAGGTTATGATTCTCTTATTTCTTTTGTTTGTTAAAGTTTGTTTATCTTCATTGGAAGCTGGCAACTTTCACTGGGCTGCAGACAACCTTTACCGAACTGTGGTAATCTACATTCATGTCTCTGTTTTGCTTTTTGCAAAGTAGACTATTCATCTCTCGTTTGTGAACTCCTTGTTCTTTATATCTTCCCGGTCAATCGTTTCTTTGTGAATCTCCAATGTACAAAGCAACTCTCCCAAATACTTCACTGATTTTCCTTCATCAAAGTTGCGCGAAGTGAACCGCGAGCTTTATTCTCTCCTTTGGAACTAACATTCTCTGTTGGTGCTTCTTAGTCATATGTTGCCTTCGTGATGTTCTTACGCCTAGGCTGAGGTATTAATCTTTTCACAAGTTATCTGACTTTGTCGATATTCTTGGAATGGCTAACTCCTTCCTTGATTTATTCCTTCTTTACAAGATAGTTTATTGGCCTTAGTTGATTCTGTGTGTGTTATGTTGATTTGCTTGAGTTAATTCTTATTTCTTCTCTCTTTGTTCTTCGCTTATGCGGCTAGATTGTTAATGGAGATCTGGCTGGTTTTCATTCTGCTACTCCTTTTTCATCTACCTGCTTCTTTAAATGCTTTGACTTTATGTTGCTTCAAAGATCACCAGGTTCATCATTCAAATCTTTTTGTGTGTATTGACTAAGCGATGACAGTGTGTATCCTCTTCATCACCGATAATGCTTCGCTGATATTAATGATCATTACCAATGATTATACAGTTTAGTTTAAATAATATTGCAGTTTTAGTTTAAATAGATCAATGTATCAATTTCAAAACCGAAGATGAAAGGATAAAAACACTCCCTTTTGATTATGATGTTCTTGGCTCTTGAACTGTCGTTCGAATGAAATATGTACTTTCTTGATGACCCTTTTGTTGACGGCATTTTCAAGTCTGTCTCCTAATCGCTCGGGCATATTGACTTCGTGTATGGTGTAAATCTTGGCTGGCCAGTAACCCTTCTTCACGAAACCCTTCTTCATTGTCCAAAGATTGGCTTGACTTCATTGGTTTTGTGATGAAGTAAGCTTAAATACGTATGCTGTTCTTCAAAAATTTTACTTTGTTTAACTTTGCCTACTATCCTTGAAGTGGAATGGTCGCTCCTTGATCGTCTTGTCTTCGCTAGAATAGTTGGTATCTTCTTTTAAATTGACTCAATTATTACAAAGTAATTGAACCATCGTTCCTCATCCATTTCCTTTTTAGCTCCTTGCTTTCCTTCTTTTGCGACTTTTTGTTCTTGTTTTTGTTATTTGTACTCATCCATTTCCTTACTTATTTGGTAGCTTGTCTTCACTGAGAATGTATACGCATGTAATTTGTTGGCGTCGTCTATAGTTTCTGCTCTACGCGATTATCTAACTTGCCACTCTTTAATAGTTGGGTTTCTCTTCACACCGTTGGCTGATAGTAGCTGCATCTCCTTGCCTCCATCGTCTATCTTCATTTGTCTTTGTTTGTCTTATTTGGAATGTTTAGGAAGTAGGCGTCGTCTCTCTTTTCTTTAACTAACCTTTCTTTGGAACTATCATCAATACTGGGAAACTCCTTCTTTCTTCGCAAGCGGCAATGATCTCGATCTCGCCTTGTCATTGATAAACTCAACCACGAGATGATTATTGCTTTGCTCTCTTCTCTGTTATGTTCTCATTATTATGCTCCTCTCTGATTTGATCATTGCGAGCTTACGTCGACTCCGTTAACCCTTTTTTTTTTTTTTTTTTTTTTCCATGATAATTGAACTTTGCGTTAAAATGCAGTTTATGATGTTTGCTGGCTTTGCGAGTTATCTCTCTTCCTTAGTTATCTCCCTGTTTTCTACTACGATTACACTTCTTTTCTTCATTCTGCCAAATCTTCTTCATCTCTGTTATTTGTTGAAGATATTCATCTTTAATAGTGCTTCATAGAACCTCTCTAATCATCTTTCTTTCTTTGCGATATTTTGTGTTTGCTCAGAATGACGTGTTTCTCTAATCATCTCTAAGATACATCTCGTTGTTTTTGTATCATCAATTAGTGTTCTTAGATTCATTGTGTGCCTTTTGCATTCGTTAGTTGGCAGATTGGTTGCATCTCTTTTGTTGTCAAGTGCTTTTGCACTCTTGTTGATGGGTTTGACGTTTGAATGTCATCTTGTATATATCTTGAAAGCAGCATCACTTTTTAGTTGTTACGTATTTATCGCATGCCTATTTGGATTCTTTGCTTAGCTAGAAGTCCGATTTTATGGCATCGACGTCGTCATTCGTCAATTTTGATTAATCATTTCTTGCTCGTTTAGGTCTGTTGGCTTTGATTTCATTCTCTGTGTATTAGTTTGGCTCATGATTAGCTCTTTGGGGCTTTGCTCCTTCTTTTAACTCTTTATTTCCTTTGCGTTTGTTTCGTTTAGCTTTATTCTTTCGCTCCTAGCATGCGGCTTTGTTCCTGATAATGTGACTCTATCCTTTGTGCGTCTTTGAAGTTATTTGCCCTATGTTGACAATGAACGTCTTCACACTATACCTGTGCGTCTTCGTTGTTTGTCTTTGTTTGTATTTCGGTATGGGCTATCCTCTCTTTGCGGCTTTAGCAGCAGTACTATGATGACTATTCCTTGTGACCTTATTCTTTGTTTCAACTTATTGGAACAAGGAATTTATCTTCGCCTAGTCCACTTTTCGTCTTTGAGTTTCCTGCGATGTCTTAGCTTGTCCTTTCTTTACCTGTTTTGCGATGTAGTCTATCGATCCTTTTTCCACTTCATTTGGAGTTGTTGAGTTTTCCTTTTGCCATTACTGACATCTGAAACTTCTCCTTGAATTTGTTGTTTGGTAGCAAACTCTTCGGTTGTAACTTTTGCTTTTGCCCTTAGTGCGTACAGATCCAATGGAGTCCATCACCAATAATAGCTAATTTCTTTTGAATCCAACTCGAACAATAGTTTATTTCTTTGAATCTTCTTTAATCTAACAGGTAGCAGGTCGTTTTCCCTGTCTACATCGTTCTTTTCTTTGTCTGGTGTTTTTCCTTCTCTTTTTTCCCTTAAAGCTTATAGATCCAATTGAATTCATCTGTGATGAAGCGATTTTTCTAAATTTTCTTGAACCAACAAGATTAGGTCCATGTTTCTAGCGCATATGTAGTAGCAGGAAATCCCACACTACACCCCTCACTATATTTTGTAGATCTAAATCATATTAATCACCTAAATTTTAAATATAAGTGCTAGAAATTTAAATAGACACATAAGATTTTTTACGTGGTTCGATCAATGTGATCTACATCCACGATTCTTCACTATGATTGTTGAGGTTACATTTGGATTACATTGAGAATCTCCATTAATGGATATTTTCTAGAGCTCTAGATCTAATTATTTGGGGAAGAAGATGATAAAGAAAATAAATCTCTCTAAAAATATCTCTCTCCTCCTAAAAGTGTTCTCCTCCAAAATTATTCCTCCCCCTCTTTCTCTCTCCTGCTCTCCTCTTTATATAGGTGTTTACATAGTGGATGACAGCTCACATACAGCTCATACTCTCGAGAGCTCTTTGATAGTCTCGCAGGCTCTTGCTACCTCCTCTCGAGACATTCTCTCGAGCCCTTTAATGATCTCGCAGGCTCTCGCTACCTCCTCTCGAGACATTCTCTCGAGCCCTTTAATGATTTCGCAGGCTCTCGCTACTTCCTCTCGAGGCACTCTCGCGAGTTAAGGAAATAATTGAATCTCGCACACTAAGAAAATATGTTGTGCGATATTTGAGTCCTACAGGTGCAGTTGTTAACAACTCTTTTAATCTATCAAAGGCATCCTTGCGCTCCTTGTTGAAGTAAAAAATAACCTCTTTTTACAATAATTTGCACATCGGCATTGAGATTTTGGAGAAATCTTTGATAAACCGCCTGTAAAACCTGCATGACCAAGAAAAGAACGAATTTCCCTCACCGAAGTAGGATATTGTAAGTTTCTTATTAAGTCTATCTTTGCCTTGTCAACTTCGAGCCCTCTAGAGGACACAATGTGACCGAACACTATGCCATGATTTACCATAAAATGGCATTTCTCCAAATTAAGAACAAGGTTAGTGTCTATGCATCTTTTAAGCACAAGTTCAAGATTTTGTAAACAAAAATCAAATGAATCACCATAAACACTAAAATCATCCATAAATACCTCAATTATGCGTTCCACGTAGTCAGAAAATATACTGACCATACATCTCTGAAAGGTGGAAGGCGCATTGCAAAGACTAAACGGCATTCATCTATAGGCAAAAATACCAAAGGGACAAGTGAAAGTAGTCTTCTCTTTATCCTCCGGTACAATAACAATCTGATTGTAGCCAGAATAACCATCCAAAAAGCAATAATGTGTATGTCGCGCTAACCTCTCTAACACCTGATCAATGAAAGGCAAAGGAAAGTGATCCTTTCGGGTTGCGGCATTAAGCTTTTTGTAGTCTATGCACACTCTCCATCCTGTTTTAACTCTTGTAGGAACAAGTTCATCATCTTGATTTCTAACAACAGTGACTCCTGATTTCTTAGGCACCACTTGAACCGGGCTAACCCATTTGCTGTCATAAATTGGGTAAATCACCCCCACACTTAGTAATTTGAGGATCTCTTTCTTCACGACCTCCATCATTGGGGGGTTAAGCCTCTGGCCCGAGCATCACGTCTTGGCTTAAAATCATCTTCCATTAGGATTCTATGCATGCACATGGATGGACTAATACCTTTGATATCAGCAATTGTGTAACCAACACTAGTACAAACAGACCCTTTTGCCACGCCAAATTGGCGTGTCCATAGGGGTTTTGACACGCCAATTTGGTTTGTACTTGGCGTGACTTCTGCTTGCGTGGTTTTAGGTTACACAGAGTGGTTTTAGGTAGCTTATAGCCACGCTTGCCTTGCGTGTCTATTTCTGCATGAAATAGACACGCCAGAGCCATATAGGCGTTGCTATATAGTGTCCCAAAAACTTAAATCTTTGGTACTCTATAGACACACGATTTATTATTTTGGCGTGGCTCTTTGGTTCCCTATAGACACCCTAAGTGCTTTTGGCGTGGCTATTTGATTCACTATAGACACACAAATTGCTTTTTGGCATGGCTATTTGGTTCACTTTAGACACGTCAATTGTTTTTTGGCGTGGCTATTTGATTCACTATAGACACCCAAATTTCTTTTTGGCGTGGCTATTTGGTTCACTATAGACACACAAATTGCTTTATGGCGTGGCTCTTTGGTTCCCTATAGACACGCTAATTGCTTCTGGCGTGGCTATTTGATTCACTATAGACACACAAATTGCTTTTTGGCGTGGCTATTTGGTTCACTTTAGACACGCCAATTGTTTTTAGGTGTGGCTATTTGATTCACTATAGACACCCAAATTTATTTTTGGCGTGGCTATTTGGTTCACTATAGACACACAAATTGCTTTATGGCGTGGCTCTTTGGTTCCCTATAGACACGCTAAGTGCTTTTAGGTGTAGCCATTGGTTATCCGATAGACACGCCATATAGGTTTAACGTGGTTATATGTTATGTTTTAGCCACGCCAATTTCACTTGCCTTCATCCACGTGGTGTATTAGGAACTGTTGAATACCATCCACATGTAACGTTGTGAGCCGTTCATTGAATATCCTATAGACACACCCCATAGAGTGTGGTTAAATGTGATATTTAGCCACGCCCATTTCCAATTACCTTGATGCACGTGGACGTATTAGGAATCGTTGGATCTAATTTAAGATGATGCAATATTGACCGTTCAGATGTAACGTTCACCGTCCACATGTAACGTTGGGAGCCGTTCATCGGAGAACCTATAGACACGCCATATAGCGTGGCTTTATGTGATATTTAGCCACGCCAATTTATATTTGTTTAGTGTGTCTTTATGTTATGTTTAGCCACGCCAATTAACCTCGAAGCGTGTGTATTACGCGTGTGACGCCTCTAAGCCGTTCAGATGTGACGCATCTAAACCATCCACCTGGCACTATCCAAATTTTCTTATACTTTACATAAATTGTGGTTAAATCTGAAATTCATATTATTTTTAATAACACGGTAAAAAATGTTGAGTTTTGGTCTAACAGTTTGCAAAAGAAAATATTAAAGAGCATTTATCCAAAAATCATCAGTTTTTCTTCAACTTTTTTGATGGTGGTGTCTCTTCAAGCAATTGATCAGGTTGTGACATTCTCGACGCGGCAAACCTTGTCATCCTCTTGTTTCCCATCCGGAAGTTGGTATGCCCGATCTACACTTTGTACATATAACTTTCTCTGCCCCTTTTTAATCTTCTTTGGAAGCTTGTCAGAGGCTGCATGACTCCTAGAATGTGGATTGACTGCTAGGTGCTCCTCATTCGGTTTATCTTCTTATGCAAATTTGCTTGTTGTTCTTAGGTCCTTGTCAATTTTTCTCAGAATCTAAAAGCGGTTGCAGTTGCTTATGAGGTTTTCCATGCTTTGTGGAGTTTCTGTGAAGAGATTAAATTATTATATATATATATATATATATATATATATATATTCTAAATCCAAGGAGAATTCGTCTGTCATGTGAATTCTCAACAAGACAAAAGTCATTTTTCCAACAATGTAATATATAAAGCCAACTTCACTGAAGGCCGTGGCATTTTTCACAGCTGACGCCCATAATAAAATCCGTAACCAAATATCAATTTTTAAATTTACGTACACTGGCATTCATGTTCCATTTAGGTGTTAATATATTTCTATCTCGTACTTATTCTTTAATCAAACTGAATACACGATTTATGTAAAACTATTTATATACTTGATTAACAAAGCAAAAGAGCTAAGAAACTAACCTTGTCATCAGAGATGGAACAGTTATCTTTCGGCCATGCCACAAAACCATCTTTAGCTTCCCCTAATAACTTAAACTCACCACTTGGTTCGGTTAACATGAACGATGGAACTATAACCTCCTAAATATTGACAACATAATAGTTTTTAGGAAGATCTTCTCCATGTATTTTCTGGTTAGGCAGCGTAGGTAAAATCGCCTCTAGCAACGACGTTTCCCCTAGATCCATTGCAAAAGTCGTATTTTGCTTTCATGGAGATATGGCATATGAACATCATATAAAAGAAGATTCTAGAATTATCAATATAGATTTACGAAGAAAAAAATCAAAAAAACATACTCCATTAGATGTCTTAGACGGAGAGGTTAGGTAGTATGTGTGCACGACTTCTCTAGAGATATTGAAGGATTTGGTTGGGAATTCTTGGTAGAGTTCGCATAAGATTAGGAGACGCTTCTTAGATCCATCGAAGGGTTGCTACGTGAAGGAGACTTAGCGAGAGAAGTAGTTGGTTGTGAATTACTGGTAGGGTTCTGCATAAGATTAAAAGAGTTATTAGTTACTTTTGAAAGTTACACATGTTTCTATTTTTCTAGGTTCTCTAATTTACACTTGGATCGGTGATTCATATAATTGATAGACTGGTTTATGTATATTCGACTTACAAATCAAACAAGCCAAGCAACTAACCTTCTTAAAGGAGGCTCGATGAACCGAACACCAAACTTTGGCCAAGGAATCGCTTTTCCAAGAGTTTGCCTAATGTTTCCATACACGAAAATCGTGCGGGTAGACAGAAATTCGGTTTTATTACTTCATCAATCGGGATTTTGTGGCAATCAACCTCCAACCCATCCTTTCCATGTAATTGTTGTTTTCTCATTGAGAAAAGCTCTACCTATAGCAAGGACGTTTGCCTTAGACATGACTCGTCAAAAGGTTGCACCTTCTACCCTGCGGAAATATATGGCATATGAACATCTTCAAGCGAAAACTTCAAAACAAATTGAGATTTAAAATGCATGTAAAAATAAAACAGAATCTAAGGAGAAACTACTTTAGTTGTTGCGATCTCGGATTAGCTCCGACTAGGTGGATCTTTTGACGTCACATCCAGAGTATGTTTCCCGAATTTTGTTGACTTACTTGCAATGTGAGAGTAATATTCCATATTCGGGTGACAAATATGCCAAATTCCACCGTGAATGCGAAGACACGAGATGAATAGGTAACAAATATACAAGGTTCTCCAAAATACACCCTAGCATCCGTGATTCATATAGTAGTTGATGGCATATTTGGACTCATATGGTCTTAAGATCATGTAACTGGTTTAAAACACATACCTTCGGAACTTTTTTGAGATCTTTGCGATACGAGATTGGCTTCCGTTGAGTAGATCCGGTGATTTCAAAGCCTTAGAATGTTTTGGTTGACTTACCTGCATCAGAAAATTGAAATGAAAGTTGTACCTTCTTTTTGCAGTAAAACCATTTAAGCAAAATGCACAACTGACTCACAATCAAATAGCTAACCACATATCTCATTCTATAAGGTTCTCTAAAATATACACTAACATCCGTGATTCATATAGCTGATAACATATTCGTCTCTTATATCAAACAACATATATATATATATATATATATAAAACTGGTTTGTGTAAAAACATATCCAATGAGTTAATAAATCAAACAAGCATAGCAACCAACCTTTTGATCCAAGATGGTTTGATTTGATGGCCAACTAATTTCAGCATCACCAACATCTTTTAAAGTTTTTATCCCAGAAGATGTGCCAAAGGGTAATTTGATGGTTTCATTTAGCACTTCACTAACCATGACGCTATAGCATGTAACCTCACCCGTCATTCCTGACTTAAATTTATAAGATACCTTCTTTGAAGAGTAAGCTCTACCAATGGCAACAATGTTGTCCTTTTCTCTAAACCAAAGTTTGCATCCTATGCCCTGTAGAAACACAAGGCGCGTGAGAGATAGTAAATGGAAGATTGAAAATTTAAACGCGTTGGAAAACATACATCAATGGTAACTTTTTCAGATGGCACGTTCTGAGATTCCCCAGTGGATGGAGGAGACGAAAACTTCTTTTTTGATACTAAAGACGGCGGGGATTCAGTAGAAACGGTTGGCGTTTTAGTACAAGGAGAGTCCGCTTTGCGGACCCTTTGGTGCTTTCGGATGACTTACGGGACCGGATTTCCCATGTTTTTTGGATGTTTCTTAACTGATTCTGGACCTATGTTATTCTTAGATCGATTGGAGGCGTTGCTAGGTCCTGCATCCTGTGACTGTAGTTGAGCACATTGTTTGAAAAAATTAGATACTGTCTGCCAATTTTTTTAAAAAATTACACAATATAATCAAAACTCGGTTCACTTACCTCTCCTCCAGACTTGCTGATACTGTTGCCCACAATTTTCGCAATGTCGACTGGTAGGCTGGTAAAAGTGTCTTCGCCTACGTATAACTGCAAGTGCACAGTGCCTGTTGGAGGCAAGGGAAAGTACAGGTCGATCCTCAGGGAAATGGTGTTGCTGTGGAGTTGATCTTAGTAGTTTACTAACTGATTTCTAGATAAGGTAACACAATATGAGCTGTTGGGTGTCGATACGACTAGTTGAAGTTGCTGTGACTAAACTAAGGTAGCAATAAGCAAAAGATGTTGTAACTGTTGATTTTGTGGTGTTGTAACAGATGGTTGAGTGGCACTAGGGTGATTGAATTCACTCTCTAATCCTATGCTAAGGTAATGTGAATTATCACTTTGTTCTTATGCCTTCCCTTGAAGGCTTTAGATGGATAATTGTATAACTAAATCCCCTTACTTACTCCTAGTATCAATGGTCTTCTTACAGTACCATTGATCACAAGCAAATTTAGTTCTCTAGCTAACTATTTTCCTAAGCATTACACACAATAAGAACAAAGTCGAGAATTTGATTACTTTCACATTAAATAAGAGAGTTTCATCTACACCCTAGCAGAGTGAATTAGAACATCATGCAAAGCTAAACAAACTTGAAATTAAATTGCAAAATAAAACCCTAAAACTCTAACTGTTTTTTCTCTCACATGAAGAACATCAATTTATACCTCACAAATCACTCAAACTTGCAATTAATGAAAAACCCAAACCTCTTTCCTCCCCTAACTCGTCTCTGACTCCATTGATTTGATGTTAGAGAAAACCCTAGCTCCATCTATCTCTAATTTAGCTTCTAGGGTTATGGGAGAAGCTAAGAAAGAGATAGCTAGACCTAGAGAGGTGGTGAAGGTGGTTCTTTGGTCTTGTTGTCGGGGTAAGGAGATGATGGAGGTGGTGAGGTGGTGGCTCTGCCATGGTATGGTCGGGGAAGGGGAAGAGAATGGGTTTTCTCGATTTTTGTCGGGGAAGAAGAAAGAGAAGATGAAGATGAGAAATGGGAGGTTTGGTCGATGGGTGTAGGTGTAGGTGGATGTGGTGTGAAGCGGGTGCAGCAAAGTTTTGATGTGTAGGGTGGAGCGACCATTGGATGCAGCAGAGATCGATGCGTAGGCCGATGCGAACGTAGGATGAAAATGGCTCGAATCTAACGGCTCCGAAGGGACGGGCTTGGATCCGGGTCGTGGGTCGGGCCTTGGACTGCTCAAGCCCATGTCTTGCATTTGGGTTGCTCCTTGTTGGGTTGCAAGCGATGCGCCGCGGGCTTTGGCTTTGGCTGCTCCATAGACGCTTGCCTCCAATTTTCTGCTCTTTTGGCTCCTCAATTTCTCCGAGCTTTATTTACTACCTAAAAACACAAAATTAATTAGTACAAATACTTATTCTTGAAAACAAAGAAAATACAGAATCTGGGATAATATCTGATTTCTGAGCACAAAAGATGAGTTAAATGCCAATAAAAAGGGTGTAGAAATATGCAATATTTGGCACTCATCAAATACCCCCAAACCTGAATTTTACTTGTCCTCAAGTGAAACAGAAATTAAGAAATCCTAACTATACCACTGTCGCTGGTCTCTCGAATGCATTTAGCGTATGCACTAAGCCTTTAAACCCCTAGGTGTCCCTAGTGGACTAGTTGTAGTCTCGTGAGGGTTTACCAGAGGTGTACCCACAAAACCTTCTCCAACTTCAGAGTGTAAAAGAGTCTCAAGCATCCAAGGAGCTATGAGGACATAGAGTTTCTGCATGCTAGTAACACGAAGTTAGAACTACCAAAGAACGCATTCTCATCCTTAAGAGTTGAGCGAGAAATAACCATACCATATGAAAGAATTCGGATTCGATAGTGATCACAAGCCTCGACTTCTGCCTCACCAATAGGGTTTTATGATAATTGCACTAAAAAAGACCGCTTTTTTAGTCTCTCATGTGTGCAGGAAGGAGTAAAGAGAGAGATCCTGCACACGTTGAAGATGAGAAGGATAACCTTCCGAAATAATTTGGAGACTCCACGAGTTGTGGACAAAAACAATCTTTTCCGATGATCTCTAAGAAAGGAAATCAACCATTAGCAAGGATGGGAGTACTCACTTACCTTCTCACCCGATCGTCAATTAATATCACTATCTCTCAGCATTCATAGAAACGTCTTCAATCTTCAACAGCTGATGATGAACTTCTGAACTTCACAAAAACTTGACAAACATTTTTTTTTTTTTTTTTGGATTAACTTGAAATGAAAATAACAATAAAACTCAATCTTCCACACTTGTATTGTCTTGATTTCACAAACTTCATTAATTCTCATCCTATTTTCTTTTCTTTTCTTTGTTGCATGTAAACCTTGGACTATTTCAACTTTTCTTCAAATATTCGATGATATAAAAACTTGCTTGTGACGACGATGTGTTTCTATGAATCTGTTGATGTTGTTGAGAGGGAGAGAGTGATGCTAACTGCAAATCGAACTACAAGAAGGAGTTTTCATCTTTAAACGTCACCCTCATGATTGACGGAATTAGCACTCAAGAGATCAAAAATAGTGTTGAAAGTGGTGCGAAGTTGGGTAGCTCACCATTCCTACCCGGAATTGACGTACGGTGACACACACTCTAACAGATTTTTTAGGAAGTCACAAAAAATGAAGGTCGGTGCCTCGCTTGATGTAAAATGGGTAGTCTCCACTATGGGTGATCACAATTCTACTACCGAATATCTATACAACACCTAATTCGCCCTCCGGTATGGTTAAATCCAACTTTAACGCTCTATTCAACTAAGAAACCCGATTGTGTTCTCCAGTACTTCCAAGTTCTGTTATTTCGGTCAGACTCTCTATGTAAGCATAGCTAGAAGCATGCTAGTGACTCTAAGATCTCTAAAAGTTGGAGGTTTTTATGCAAGTATTTACAAATAGTTTTGAATTTTTTTTTTTTTTTTTTGATATAAAAGACTAAAAACTCTATATGCAAATGCACCCCCAAACCTAAATCAAACATTGTCCTCAATGTGTCAACAGATGATAAGAATTCAAAAAATCACATACCAAGAGAACTACGTTGAATAAAGAAAAGGGAAGAGATTACCGGATGTACAATGATGTTGCTAAACCAAAGGAGGATGAATGCTTTGAAAGAAAACAACCAAAGCGCTAGACAAAAAGGTTGGTTAGCACAAATAAGAACTATGCAAAAAGAAAAGGGAAAGAGAATGGATTTTTATTCCATGTTTATGTACACAAGTAAACTAGTTCAGTCCACATAGATGGGGTCTTCCAAGTCGACGGTCTCAACTTCTGGTGGAAGATGCTCCAGAAATGGTTTCAATCTCTGACCATTGACCTTGAAGATGTTCTTGGTTACTGGGTTTTCAATTTCAACAGCTCCATGGGGGAAACGATGACGTACCAAGAATGGTCCTGACCATCGAGAACGTAGCTTTCCTGGAAACAAATGCAAACGAGTGTTGTACAATAAAACTTTTTGACCTGGTGTGAAGGACTTGCGCAAAATGCGCTTGTCGTGAAACACTTTCATTCTTTGTTTGTACATTTTGGCACTATCATATGCATCATTTCTCAATTCTTCTAACTCATTGAGTTGAAGTTTTCTTTGGTTACTGACTTTATCAAGATCAAAATTCAACTTCTTCTGCCCAATATGCACGGTGTTCTAACTCTACGGGAGATGACATGTTTTACCGTACAAAAGTCTGTAGGGAGACATCCCAATGGGAGTCTTGTATGCAGTTCTATAGGCCCACAAAGCATCATTTAAGCGCAAAGACCAATCTTTCCTAGAAGGATTGACAGTCTTCTCAAGAATATGCTTAATTTCCCTATTAGAAACTTCTACTTGGCCAATGGTTTGAGGATGGTAAGGTGTTGCGACCTTATGAGTGATTCCATACTTGCGCACTAGTGATTCAAAGGGTCTATTGCAAAAATGACTACCTCCATCAGTTGATTATTGCTCTAGGTGTTCCAAAACGGGAGAAAATGTTTTCCTTAAGAAAAGAAAGAACAACTTTATGATCATTTGTTTTGGATGCAATGGCCTCTACCCACTTAGAGACATAATCAACAGCAACAAGAATGTACAACTTACCTTCAAGTTAGGAAATGGACCCATGAAATCAATACCCCACACATCAAACAGCTCAACAATCAAAATGGGTTGTAAGGGCATCATGTTTCTCTTAGAGATACTTCCTAATTTTTAGCATCGGTCACAAGCAACACAAAAAGCATGGCTATCCTTAAACAATGTTGGCCAATAGAAACCGCTTTGCAAGATCTTTGCAGCAGTTTTCTTAGCACTAAAGTGGCCTCCACATGCATGGTCATGAGAGAAAGAAATGGCGTCCCTTTGTTGAGTGGGGACACATCTCCTAATGATTTGGTCTTGGCAGTACTTAAACAGGTATGGGTCATCCCAAAGGAAATGTTTAACTTCAGCCAAGAATTTAGAACGGTCTTGTTTAGACCAATGCAAGGGCATTCTACCTGTAGCAAGGTAGTTCACAATATCAGCAAACCACGGCATTTCAGACACAATCATCAATTGTTCATCAGGGAATGACTCTCTAATCAACACGGATTCATCAGCAGATTCAACATTCAACCTAGACAAGTGATCAGCAACAATATTTTCTGACCCTTTCTTATCTCGAATTTCGAGGTTAAACTCTTGTAACAAGAGTATCCATCGAATTAGACGAGCCTTAGCATCTTTTTTAGACAAAAGATATCTCAATGCAGCATGGTCAGAATATATGATGACCTTAGACCCTATCAAATAAGATCTAAACTTATCTAATGCAAACACGACAGCTAGCAACTCTTTCTCAGTAGTGGAATAATTCAGTTGAGCATCATTAAGTGTTTTACTAGCATAGTAGATCACATATGGAAGTTTGTCTACTGTTTGGCCCAAAACAGCTCCTACAGCATAGTCAGACGCATCACACATAATCTCAAATGGTAATGTCCAGTCATGTGGTCTGACTATAGGGGCAGATGTAAGGAGAGCCTTCGATTTGCTCCCATGCTTCCTTACAAGCATCATCAAAGACAAATGCAACATCTTTTGCAAGAAGATTACACAAAGGTCTTGAAATTTTACTAAAGTCTTTGATGAATCGGCGGTAAAAACCCGCATGGCCTAAGAATGATCTTATGTCCCTCACGAGCGAGGTTGAGGCAAGTGTTGAATGAGATCAACCTTGGCTTTGTCTACTTATATGCCTTTTCCGAGATGATATGCCCTAAAACAATGCCTGAGTTAACCATGAAATGACATTTTTCCCAATTCAAAACCAAATTCTTTTCCTTACACCTAATCAGCACACAAGTGAGGTGATGCAAACACTCATCAAAAGAAGACCCAAACACAGAAAAATCATCCATGAAAATTTCAAGAAACTTATCTACCATGTCAGAAAATATGCTCATCATGCAACGTTGAAAAGTAGCGGGTACATTACACAACCCGAAAGGCATGCGGCGATAAGCAAATGTTCCATAAGGACATGTAAATGTGGTCTTTTGTTGGTCTTCGGGTGCTATGTGAACTTGGTTGTAGCCCGAATAGCCATCTAAGAAGCAATAGTGACTATGCTTCGCTAACCTTTCCAGCATTTGGTCAATGAAGGGAAGGGGAAAATGGTCTTTCTTTGTTACTGTGTTCAATTTTCTATAATCAATACAGACTCTCCACCCTGTGGTAACACGGGTGGGGACAAGCTCATTCATCTCATTTTGAACTACAGTAATGCCAGAATTTTTGGGTACCCCTTGAATGGGACTAACCCACTGGCTATCTGGAACCGAGTAAATGATACCCGCATCAAGCAATTTCAAGATCTCACCTTTTACAACATCTCTCATGTTGGGGTTAAGTCTCCTTTGCATTTCCTTAGATGCTTTAGTGTTCTCTTCAAGATTTATGTGATGCATGCAAATTGTGGGACTTATACCCTTAAGATCTGAGATGGTCCAACCTAAGGCTCCTTTATGTTCTTTAAGTACTTCTAAAAGTTGACTTTCATGTTTTGTGTCTAAACATGATGCAATAATCACAGGTAAAGTATCAGAAGGACCTAAGAAAGCATACTTCAAGGTATCAGGTAATGGTTTCAAATCAAGCTTAGGTAGTACATCAAGAGGTGGGGCAGATTTGGTATCAGAGAGTGGAAGTGGTTCCACTGCATTCTGCCATTTAGCAATATCCATGGGTGGAACAGATTCAAGCAAAGAGTGAATTTCCCCAATGTACTTAGACTCAAAGAGATCTAAGTCAAAGTTATCTAAACATGCTTGCAAAGGGTCCACTGACAAAATGTCGGGCAAAGAGTCTTGGATCAGACTCTCAATCATGTTAATCTCATGCAAATCAGTATCATCACAATCAATGGGTTGTTGACTAGTTTTAAAGACATTCAGCTCTACGGTCATGTTACCAAAAGATAATTTCAACACTCCATTACGACAGTTGATGATGGCATTGGACGTCGCCAGGAAAGGGACGTCCTAAAATCACAGGAATGTGATTACTTGGGTTTTGCACGGGTTGAGTATCTAAGACGATGAAGTCCACAGGAAAGAAAAATTTATCAACCTTGATTAACACATCTTCAACAATACCACGGGGGATTTTCACGGATCTGTCCGCTAATTGTAGCGTAACAGGTGTGGGCTTCAGCTCCCCAAGGCCCAATTGCACATACACAGAGTATGGCAATAGATTCACACTTGCTCCTAAGTCTAGCAACGCCTTTTCGACCGTATGGCCACTTATGGTGCATGTAATTGTTGGACTACCTGGGTCTCTAAACTTAGTTGGAATCTTGTTTTGGATTATGGAGCTCACTTGCTCAGTGAGAAAGGCACGCTTATGCACATGAAGCTTTCGCTTTTATGTGCACAAGTCCTTCAAAAACTTAGCATAGGTGGGTATTTGTCCGATTGCTTCGAGAAATGGAATGTTTATGTTAACTCGTTTGAACATTTCCAAAATCTCGTTGTATTGGTTACCCCCTTTCTGCTGCACCAACCTTTGTGGGAATGGAGCAATAGGTGCATGACTTGGCAAAGAAACATCTATATCAGTAGGGCTCTTAGATTTATCAACATGCTCAGATTCTTTTTCTATAGTAGATGTTTTCTGCGGTGTTGTGTGTACTGGTGAGTCTGATTTAGACTCTCTTGACTGTGGTACACCTACATTGTTCTCAACAATTCTACCACTACGGAGAGTGGTGATAGCATTCGCCTGACTATGTGAAGTTTCATTGCAGTTTGAAGAACCTGCCTGAAACACATTCTTTGGATTTTGTTGGGGTTGACTAGGGAGTTTGCCTTTTTCTCTCTCATTCAATGCATCACAGATTTGACCCATTTTAAGTTCTAGACTTGTGAAACGTTGGTCGGTGGTTTTGAAGTTGTGAAAGATTTTGGGTTAACATACTATTGACACGAGTCTTCAAAGCTAGGCTTTTTCTCGTGGTAGTCTTGAGGTGTGGTTGTACTGGGGGTTTCTAGGATATGAGTATCCTTGGTTGTTATTTGTTGTTCCCCCTTGTACAGGCCCTTTGGACCATGAGAATTTAGGGTGATTCCTCCACCCTGGGTTGTAGGTTTGAGAATACGGGTTGTTCTCTTGCCTATGGTACAATGCATTGGCTTGCTCGGTTTAGACTCTTGAAATGCATGTAAGTCTGGACAGCTGTCCACTAAGTGGTCGAGCTATGGCATCTTTGCACAAGTGTCCATTTCAATTTGGTCACGGAGAGTAGGGGCATTACATTTTACATTCTTCTGCAACTCAAGCATTTCTATTCTCCGGGCCAAAGATGCCATTTTTGCATTTCCATCAAAGTCAGACTCGATTCTATGAACATTACCTACAGGGGTAGTCCTTTTCGGTTCACGGATGGACTCCCACTGTTGAGTCTTTTCAGCGACTTCGATTAAGAAAGTCCAAGCCTCATCAGCACTTTTGTCAATAAATGCACCATTGCACATTGACTCGACTGTGGTTCGGGTTCTAACATCTAGACCCTCATACAAGATTTGCACGAGTCTCCATTTTTCAAAACCATGGTGGGGACATTGGAGCAATAATTCATTGAATCTCTCCAAGTATTTTGCTAGAGTTTCGTCTTCTAATTGCACAAAACCATTTAGACTTTGGCGAATTATCGCCGTCTTATGGTTTGGGAAAAACTTTTTGAAAAACTCTTTTGTGAGGTCGTCCCATGTTCTAATGGACTGTGGTTGTAGGGCATGAAGCCATGACTTGGCTTTGTCTTTCAGATAAAAGGAAACAATCTCAGTTTGAGGGACTCTTCTGGCATTTGGTTAAAACGCAGAGTCCCACAAATATCCTCAAAATCTCTCACGTGATGGTAGGGGTTTTCAGCATCAACCCCTCTAAACACGGGTAGCATGTGAATGGTGCTTGCTTTCAGTTCAAACTGACAAGCATCGGCTGGCAGAATGATGCAAGAGGGCTGGCTTGCCCTAGTTGGGTACATGTAGTCCTTGAGACTACGGGGTTGGTTTTGTTCATCACACATAGTTTCTGTTTTACGATGGGCTTGGGCTTTTGTTGAAGATCGGGTATCTGACGATTTCGTCCGGCGGATTCTAACTAGTCGATTTTTTTGGTCTCTAAAAGACACAATCATAGCCTAGCTAGCGCATCTAGCATGTTAACATACAATCAAGTTCAACACAGATAAGCAAAAACTACTAAATTGATACACTAATTCCAGACTCAAGCCCAAAAGAGTGCTTTTTGATACTGTAAGGCCCAGTTGATTATATGGGTTCCAACCCAGTTGTTGGCAGGAGCAGAGCCCAGTTGTTATGGGTTCGGTTATGTGCGGCCAAAGGCTCAGCTTATGCACTAGTTATGTGCACAGATGAACACAACACAGTTTAGGCACAACACAATACAACTTGTGATATCAACACAGAATAGCTTATGCATTGCACAGGTTGGCAGGCTTACACAGCACAGCACAGCTTATGCAGAGGTTGGCAGCTCAAGCAAAACTTGTACACAGCACAGCTTAGGTACAGCCCAGTTGTTGGCAGGTGCACTAGCAAGACAGAAATTGTGAATGGTGCACAGGGTGATAGGTTGTGCCCACTCAAGGTGAAGCATGTGCTGGGTTAGTGCGTGGCATACAAGTGAGATGCTAATATAAACTCAGTTATTCAACACTCATTCAAACACCACAGGGCCACATACAGATTACAGATATTGCAAGGGTTTGTTCTTGATAGGTGTAGAATACACCTAATTTACTATCTAGTAGTTTATGCTTTCTTTGCTATTTTTCTTGTAAATTATGTATTTTACGCTTGTTTTGAGTTTTATAGCTACTATGGAGTCACACGGAGGAAAAGAAGAAGAAATCACCCAATTTGAGCCAAAAAGGGCAAAAAGGTCATTTTACAGGCGATTGATATATGGAGCCAGAGTTGAGGTTAAGGGGCATCTTTATTTTGGAGGATTATTAAAGACAGCCCGAGTCAAGGTTAAGGGGCTGACACTTAGGCTAGCCCTTATCGAAGTGACCACCTATTATAGGCACCCATCTGGGGTGGCTCTTATGTTGGGCGTTTTGATCCCAAGTCATTACATGAACCCTAAAATCAAGAGTAATCTTTACTCTCAATCATCTCCACACCTGAAACAAGAGAGAAGAAAGAAAAAACACAGCCATGGCTGCTGTTAAAATCAAGAGGAAGAGATCGAGAATTGGAAATCCATATAGAGTAAAAGATTGAGAGAAGTGGAGATCTTTGTATCGAGTCGAGAGAAGAATCGAGAAAACCCGAGAATGAGAAATCGAGATCGAAAGACTAAGAATTAAGAGATGGGTTCGTGGAGAAGATTGAAGGGACTGATGTTACAGCCGTGAATAGAGAATTAATGAAGTAAAGATGGGTTTGTCTTAAGGATCAGTTCGCTGCTGTTGTTGATATGACGGACAGAGGCGAGATGACGAAGATCTGGGAGAGAAGCTGATGATGAAATTGAATGAGTTCCTGTGAATGGGTTGCGGTTAGAGAAGACAGAACATGGGTATTGAACAAGGTGATGATGATGTCAATCGAGAAGCTGGGTTGCTCTGAATTTGATGGGATTTGATGGAATGAGACCTCACTGCTGCTATTGAATGGAATCTGAGTATGAGCCAAGCTTAAGGTATCGTGAGATTGAATCGGTGAAGGAGAGATTGCTGCTCAAACCCGTGATTCAGCTATACACAGAAAAGATTGAGAGTTATTGAGAAACTAATAGGCAGAGATGATAATGAAGATTGGGTTCGGTTGCAATGAAGTTAGTGTTGTTGGGGGTTTCTGGTAAAGAGTAAATGAATGGGTTCTGGTACTCAAACACGAGAAGAAATCGATCTTCTTTGTTGCAATCTATTCGGGGTAATGTGCGAGAGAAGAAGTTGATGCCATTGTTGGTGGTGAAATGGGTTCGAGAATCTTGCGAGAAATTGATATTTTACTGGGGGAGCTTGAATGGGTTGTGGAAGAATGCTTAGATGTATGTGTAGGTTCTTAGCGGGGAAGATTGAAGAAATTGAGGCCTGAATTCGGCGGGAAAGTCTGTGGTGAACGAGAACTCGGCCAAATTTCCTTTCGCGAGTTGACTCGGACCGATCCGGACGATCCAGATGACCGATCCCAACCGAGTTCGATGACCGATTAGGTGGCTGAATTAGATTAAGTCAGTGAGTAAGTGGTGACTGGTTCGACTCGGTGAGTAAGCCCGGTTAAGCTGAAGTCGATGAAAGCTAACTCGAGTCCGACTCACTCCTTCTCCTTGACCTTTGACTAACGGTTGGTGACGGTTGACTGTTTGACCGTTAGTCTTAACGGAGGACCGAGACGGAATATTCCGTCGAATATTCTCTTGACGGAGAAATTTCAGGTGGCCGCGACGACAATTCCCAGCGGATTAAGCCACAATCCGATTTTCCGCGACCAAAAATTCAGAATTTTCTATGGACTTCTCTCATGGGTGTGAAGACTTGGGCTAGGAATTGGATGGAGAATTGGACTCAAATTTGGAAAGAGAAGGTGGAAGAGTTGAGAAGAGCTTGGAATTGGAAATTGAATTGCTAAAGGAAAAGGATTCTATTCCTTAGAAGATTTGGAGAATATTGAAGCCTATAAATAGAGAAGTTTTCTACAACTTCTACACACCTCTCTACACATATCTTTTACACACATCTTTTACACACAATTCTTTTCTTTTCTTATTCTTTGTGTGAACTTTTTAACATGAGTAGTTAATTTATTGATTGAGGATGAATTCCTAGTTCTTAATATGATTTGAGTTTTTGTTTTTAATTCTATCTTGAAGTTTTCACATGATTATCGATTATTTTTACTAATAGGAATGATCTTAAAGACATTCATGATTGATTGATAGATTGTTTAGAATGCATGCTAAATTGATTTGTTAGTTTAATCTAAAGCTAGTGAAAGTTAGGAGATAAGTAATCGTTTCTTGACTCTTTACATAAGTAGCAAACACGAGACCTTGCGGAGGGATTCCGTGGAGCAATTGTGTGTAGAAACAACGTTAGCAAGTGGACCTTGAGCTAAGAGTCTAACTACTAATATCAACCTAAGAAATTCACAAAACTTAATGCATGAGCCAAGTTACATCTAGGTTGAGCTAATTCTAGGTGGCTTGGTGATTAGAATCCCGTGTCGAGAACTTGGTGTCCTAGGTGATACAAGGGATTTAGGGGTTTAGCACTTTGAGCTGGCTGCTTTACCTACGGTTGGTGATAATTTGTGACTAATAACAAGTAGAAAAGAACATAACTTTAATCATTGTTTCGTAACGAAGAAGGATTCCTTGATCTTGTCTCTCATATTGCTTTCAACTTTACCTTTTAATTGTTTTGTTTATTTACTTTTGCTTTTTACACCCCCCTTTTCGTGACAACTTTTACAACTAGAATCTCTTGCTCCTCGTGAGATCGACCTTGACTACCCTATATTACTTGTTAATTAGGTAGTAAAGTATTAATTAATTTGTTGTGGTTACGACACGCATCAAATTTTGGCGCCGTCGTGGGAGCGGACGGATGATTTTAGTTGTTTTTATTTTTCTTTTTGCTTTATTCTTGCTTTGTTGGATTCTATTCCGTATCTAACTTGGTTTTTGAATCTTATTTCAGGTATCGGTTTTCCATGTACGGTGGACAAGAGCAAACATATTACAACAATCAATACGGTTTTCAACCTCAACATTATGACAACTTCCAACCATCCTTAGGATACAATCAAAACCAATCTTTTGGCTATGATCAAATTCCTACAGAACCTTATGGATATTCTCATACATATCAACAACCTTATGACGGGTATGTAAGTGGACAATCACAAGGATGGGAGGATAGTTTTGTTTATGATCAGAAAATCTCTAGTTTTGCGGATAAGATGTTGGCCATGATTGGGGATCTTCAACAAAAGATGCAAGAATCACATCGAGAAATTCAAAGGAATTCGGAGAAAATATACGAACAAATTAACCAACCTTTGGAGATTTTTGATGACGCTAGTGTAGATTACTCGAGCCTTGATCTTAATAATGATCAATCACCTATTCAAAAGGAAGAGCTTGAGGAAGATGCATTTATTGCTTGGCAAAAATTTCTTAGGGAAAGATGGGAATCCGCGGAAGTGTATGAGTGTTCCGACAATGAGGAAGTTATTCCAACTCCGGATCATAATAACGATCCTTCACCTATTCAAAAGGAGGAGATTGGGTGTGACTTACCTATTGTTGTAAACGGTGTAACACCCGCACAAGAAGATTTTACAATCTATACCGATGAAAATCACTTTAGTGAATGGCCCGATTAGATGATGAGAATGTTGAAGAGATGATACTAGAGGATGAAACCACATTCATTGATTTTGTGGAAGACCCAATTGAACTTGCGAATGATTTTAATGATGCCGAGACTTTGGTTAAGGTAGAAAACGACGAAGAATGGTTGCAAGGTTTAATAGAGGACCACGATATACAAGAGGTAAGTAATTCACTTGAATTTTTTAAGGATGAAGAGGATTCTATAATACAAGAAATTGTGAAAGGTTTGTCTAATCCTTTGCATATTGATTCTTCTCCTTTACCTCTTATTGGTTTGAATGTATGTGCTTCGAAAGTATTTTTGGATGATTTTGTTTCTAAATATCCACCATTGGAAACACTTGATGCTAACACTATGCAGGTTTGCCAAGAGGAATACATGGAAATTCCCAAATTCTATGTTCTTTATACACTTCCGAGTGTGGACGAGAATAAGTGTGGGGGAAATTTCTATCGAACGATAATTTCACTATTATTTTCTTATGCTAATATTTGTATGGAGTTATTGTTTGCAAAACAGGTATTATGGGTGGATCCTCAAATTTTCAGATTGTTAGTATATGGGGAATGAATCTTACAAGAGCCAAGTCGGGCCGTCGACTTTAAAACAAGCGCTTAATGGGAGGCAACCCATCGGTTTTGTATTTCTTATTCTTTTGCTTTTTGTTATTTCTTTTTCTTGTTTCTTATCATGTTAAAATTTCCCACCTTGACTTTACTAGGAGGATTCAATTACATTGAGGACAATGTAAGGTTTAAGTGTGGGGGAGTGGTTAAGCATGTTTTTAAAACAAAAATTACAAAAAAATGAAAAATTTAAAAAAAAAAAAAAGTTTTACTTAAAAATTCCAACTTTTAAAGATTTTAGAGTCACTAGCATACTTCTAGGTATGTTTACATAGAGATTTTGACCGACATAATTGAACTTGGAAATGTTAGAGAACTACATTCGGATTTCTTGTTTGTTTGAGTGTTAAATAATGGATTTAATCATGCCGGTGATGCGAATTTGGTGCAGGGAGAAGTGCGTTATTAGAGTTGCTGATCAATCATTAGTGGAGACTACCCGTATTCATATCATGTGAGGCACCGACCAGAAATTTTCCATCTACTAAAGAGCTTTCTTTTGAGTGTGTGTCACCATACGTTAATTCCGGGGTAGAATGGTGAGCTACCCAACCTCCCACCAATAGAAGCACTACTCTTTGATCTCTTGAGTGCTAATTTTGTCAATCATGAGGGTGACGTCCATGGATGAAAGCTTCCTTCTTGTAGTTCGATTTGCAGTTAGCACCATTCTCTCTCTTGACAACAACGGATCCATAGAAACACATTCATCATCAACAAGGAGCGACATCAAAATCTACAAGGAAAGTTGGAAAAGTTTAAGGTTTACAAGCAACGGAATGAGAAAAAGAGCAAATTTCAAACTCAAGTAGAGCAACATACAAATGAGCGGAATTCACATATATGTTGAGGACTTACAATACAATGAGGTAATTTTATATTCAAGTATGAAGACGTATTCATGAAAGCGAAGAAAATCAAAAGGTGAGAATTTTTGAAGTTTATGATTTCAATACGATACAAGTTATGAAGAATCAAGCGGTAAAATACTTCTTCCACGGCTATGGTTTATTTTGTATTTAATTTCTCTTTTAAAAAAAAAAAAAAAAAAAAAAAAAAAAAAAAGATGAAAAGAAAGAAAAAAAACAAAAAGAGAGAAAAACAAGAGAAATATTTGTTTTGTTTAAGCCGTGGGGAAGGAAAATATATAAGGAAGTTTCAAGCGACAAGGATTTCAAGGTAAAGAGTTATAAATTGTTAAGGATTTATGAAATTCAAGGGTTTATCATCAATAGTTGAAACCGAAGACGAAGACCATGAAGATCAAGATAAGGAGCGGAAGACGTTTTATTGGATGCCGTGAGAGTGGTGTTATCATAATTGGCGATCGGATGTGAAGGTGAGTAAGTAATCTCATCCTCGATAATAATGGTTGATTTCCTTTCATAGAGATCGTCAGAAAAATGGTTTTTCAAAATATTAAAAGATGTGGTTTTTTCAAAATTTCGGAAGTTATCCTTCCCACCTTTCAACGTGTCGCAGGAATTCTCTCTTCATTCCTACCTGCACACATGTGAGAACCATTAAAAAGCCGTCTTTTTGAGTGCAATTATCATAAAATCCTTTTTTGGTGAGGCAGAAGTCGAGGCGAAATGCTTATTGATCGTTTCTCAAACACGCAGTCTCTCATTATGGGATGGTTATTTCTCACTCAACATTTAAGAACGAGAATATGTTCTTTAGTATTTCTAACTTCTTATTACTAGCATGCAGAAACTCTATGTCCTCATAACTCTTTGGATGCTTAGGACGCTTGAACATTTTAAAGTTGTGAGTTTTTAGTTTGATTTGCTCGAGGACTAGCAAAGTCTAAGTGTGGGGGAATTTGATAGGTGTAGAATACACCTAATTTACTATCTAGTAGTTTATGCTTTCTTTGCTATTTTTCTTGTAAATTATGTATTTTACGCTTGTTTTGAGTTTTATAGCTACTATGGAGTCACACGGAGGAAAAGAAGAAGAAATCACCCAATTTGAGCCAAAAGGGCAAAAAGGTCATTTATTGGCGATTGATATATGGAGCCCGATTGAGGTTAAGGGGCATCTTTATTTTGGAGGATTATTAAAGACACCATTGATCAAGGTTAAGGGGCTGGACACTTAGGCTAGCCCTTATCAGAAGTGACCACCTATTATAGGCACCCATCGGGGTGGCTCTTATGTTGGGCGTTTTGATCCCAAGTCATTACATGAACCCTAAAATCAAGAGTAATCTTTACTCTCAATCATCTCCACACCTGAAACCGAGAGAAGAAAGAAAAAACACAGCCATGGCTGCTGTTAAAATCAAGAGGAAGAGATCGAGAATTGGAAATCCATATAGAGTAAAAGATTGAGAGAAGTGGAGATGCTGTATCAGGTCGAGAGAAGAATCAGAAAACCCAGAATGAGAAATCGAGATCGAAAGACTAAGAATTAAGAGATGGGTTCGTGGAGAAGATTGAAGGGACTGATGTTACAGCCGTGAATAGAGAATTAATGAAGTAAAGATGGGTTTGTCTTAAGGATCAGTTCATTCTTGTTGTTGATATGATGTGGACAGAGGCGAGATGACGAAGATCTGGGAGAGAAGCTGATGATGAAATTGAATGAGTTCCTGTGAATGGGTTGCGGTTAGAGAAGACAGAACATGGGTATTGAACAAGGTGATGATGATGTCAATCGAGAAGCTGGGTTGCTACGAATTTGATGGGATTTGATGGAATGAGACCTCACTCTTTGCTATTGAATGGAATCGAGTATGAGCCAAGCTTAAGGTATCCGTGAGATTGAATCGGTGAAGGAGAGATTGCTTTGCTCAAACCGTGATTGACTATACACGAAAAGATTGAGAGTTATTGAGAAACTAATAGGCGAGAGATGATAATGAAGATTGGGTTCGGTTGCAATGAAGTTAGTGTTGTTGGGGTTTTACGGTAAAGAGTAAATGAATGGGTTCGGTACTCAAACACGAGAAGAAATCGATCTTTCTTTGTTGCAATCTATTCGGGGTAATGTGCGAGAGAAGAAGTTGATGCACTGTTGTTGGTGGTGAAATGGGTTAAATCTTCTAGAAATTGATATTTTACAGGGGAGCTTGAATGGGTTGTGGAAGAATGCTTAGATGTATGTGTAGGTTCTTAGCAGGGGAAGATTGAAGAAATTGAGGCCTGAATTCGGCCGGGAAAGTCCTGTAATTGAACAGAACTCGGCCAAATTTCCCTTCTGGCGAGTTGACTCGGACCGATCCGGACGATCCCGATGACCGATCCCAACCGAGTTCGGTGACCGATTAGGTGGCCGAATTAGATTAAGTCACCTGAGTAAGCGGTGACTCGGTTCGGCTCGGTGAGTAAGCCCGATTGATGAGTCGAAGCTAACTCGAGTCGACTCACTCCTTCTCCTTGACCTTTGACTAACAGTTGACTGACGGTTGACCTGTTTGACCGTTAGTCTTAACGGAGGACCAGACGGAATATTCCGTCGAATATTCTCTTGACGGAGAAATTTCCAGGTGGCCGACGACGACAATTCCGGCCGGATTCCGGCCACAATCCCAGTTTTCCGGCGACCAAAAATTCCAGAATTTTCTATGGACTTCTCTCATGGGTGTGAAGACTTGGGCTAGGAATTGGATGGAGAATTGGACTCAAATTTGGAAAGAGAAGGTGGAAGAGTTGAGAAGAGCTTGGAATTGGAAATTGAATTGCTAAAGGAAAAGGATTCTATTCCTTAGAAGATTTGGAGAATATTGAAGCCTATAAATAGAGAAGTTTTCTACAACTTCTACACACCTCTCTACACATATCTTTTACACACATCTTTTACACACAATTCTTTTCTTTTCTTATTCTTTGTGTGAACTTTTTAACATGAGTAGTTAATTTATTGATTGAGGATGAATTCCTAGTTCTTAATATGATTTGAGTTTTGTTTTTAATTCTATCTTGAAGTTTTCACATGATTATCGATTGTTTTTACTAATAGGAATGATCTTAAAGACATTCATGATTGATTGATAGATTGTTTAGAATGCATGCTAAATTGATTTGTTAGTTTAATCTAAAGCTAGTGAAAGTTAGGAGATAAGTAATCGTTTCTTGACTCTTTACATAAGTAGCAAACACGAGACCTTGCGGAGGGATTAGTGGATCAATTGTGTGTAGAAACAACGTTAGCAAGTGGACCTTGAGCTAAGAGTCTAACTACTAATATCAACCTAAGAAATTCACAAAACTTAATGCATGAGCCAAGTTACATCTAGGTTGAGCTAATTCTAGGTGGCTTGGTGATTAGAATCCGAGTGTCGAGAACTTCCGTGTCCGGTGATACAAGGGATTTAGGGGTTTAGCACTGAGCTAGCTGCTTTACCTACGGTTGGTGATAATTTGTGACTAATAACAAGTAGAAAAGAACATAACTTTAATCATTGTTTCGTAACGAAGAAGGATTCCTTGATCTTGTCTCTCATATTGCTTTCAACTTTACCTTTTAATTGTTTTGTTTATTTACTTTTGCTTTTTACACCCCCCTTTTCGTGACAACTTTTACAACTAGAATCTCTTGCTCCTCGTGGGATCGACCTTGACTACCCTATATTACTTGTTAATTAGGTAGTAAAGTATTAATTAATTTGTTGTGGTTACGACACGCCAAAATTTGATGCGTGTCGTAACCACAACAAATTAATTAATACTTTACTACCTAATTAGTTGCTCACAAGGTATCAACAGATGCACAAATTGAACATTTTACAGCACAGGGTATCCCAGCAGGATATATCATTCACAGCATCATACATTCATCACAGTTCAGCACAATGTAGATATGAACTTCACAGATGTAGCAAATGAACAACAAATGAACACTGCCAACACTTTACAACATGCTCAGAGGGTGTCAGCAAGGTCAGTTGACCTCAAAACTCAGAGATTATACACAATTTATGCAAATATCAGCAAGGTTTTATGATCACAGCACTACTTCAGAGTCAAGCTCTCATGACAATTTTTCCAAGGCAGAGTCGCAAGTCAACAAACCACTCAGATGCAGGTGTCAACAGGGTCAGTTGACCTCCTTGGTTTTCACAGGTTATGCTCAGGGTTGACAGAGTCAACTAGGTCAGTTGATATCAACCAGCCCATTTGATGTCAAGTAGGGCTTGCAGCAAATTTGGTTAACCAAGTTGCAGCTCACACTCAACAGCTTCAGGGGCTGGAGTTGAGCACAGGGCAGATGGAAGCTAACTCATGCAATAAAAATATCTCAGCTAACAGTGTGAACCAACATCAGTGAGACTCATTCCACATTTACCAGAGATTGAGGTTGAGAGTACAATACCGCCAGTATAAAACTGGGTTTAGGCAATTCCACAGTGGTCCTGCTCCTTTGTCTTCTCCTCTTCCTTGGTTGTGCAATGGCACCACAAGTACACCTGCTATCTCAACAAATCAACTTCGGTTCTCAATATACACAGCTAAAGCAAGAGCACTAGTGCTACAATGACAAAATTCAGAGCTATGCCTAAGGTAAAAATTGAGCCACGGAAAATAATAATAATGACAAAGTGCGGTGATACTATGGACCATGCAAGTGAACAAAAGTGATGAAAGATAGAGCACACAAAGGAGTGAGATAAGGTGCACCGAGATGAACCAAATGCAAACTTTATAAAAAGATGGATTATACTAAGCTACAGAATGCAACAAGATATTCACGGGGAGCTACCGAGTTATAACAAACTAACAAGCTTGAAAAAGATGACAGACTAAGTTATAGAGAGATAATGATGCCAGGTGAATGAAACAAATGATTATGACCGAGGTTAAAGCTACAGATGCGATGATGCAAAGCGATTAATGATGCAAGTTATGCTAGTGAGATGATTATTGCAGTTACAGCTAACTAAATGCAGATCATGTATGAAACTGAGAATCAAAAGTTAACTAGAGAAGCTAAATAAAACACAGAACTAATATTAAACTACAGCTATAGCTACAGATGATAAGAGTCAATGAGCTAAACAAGAACAAAAGAAAAAACTAATGGATGTACAATGAAGTTTTACAGGGTTATGATGCCAATGATTATGATTGAAGTTAGAGCTACACTAATGCAAACACAGGTGCAGATTATACAACAAATGGTTTTAACTACTAACTTACACTATAACACCACAGATAACTTCAACAGACTACACTAACAACATGAAAACCAGAAAATTTAAACACATATATACAAGGTTAGAATGAAAACCGGTAAAGTAAACTAATGGATGACACAGCACATTACCAAATCCCCGGCAGCGGCGCCAAAAACTTGGTAGGCTGGTAAAAGTGTCTTCGCCTACGTATAACTGCAAGTGCACAGTGCCTGTTGGAGGCAAGGGCAAGTACAGGTCGATCCTCAGGGAAATGGTGTTGCTGTGGAGTTGATCTTAGTAGTTTACTAACTGATTTCTAGATAAGGTAACACAATATGAGCTGTTGGGTGTCGATACGACTAGTTGAAGTTGCTGTGACTCTAAACTAAGGTAGCAATAAGCAAAAGATGTTGTAACTGTTGATTTTGTGGTGTTGTAACAGATGGTTGAGTGGCACTAGGGTGATTGAATTCACTCTCTAATCCTATGCTAAGGTAATGTGAATTATCACTTTGTTCTTATGCCTTCCCTTGAAGGCTTTAGATGGATAATTGTATAACTAAATCCCCTTACTTACTCCTAGTATCAATGGTCTTCTTACAGTACCATTGATCACAAGCAAATTTAGTTCTCTAGCTAACTATTTTCCTAAGCATTACACACAATAAGAACAAGCTGAGAATTTGATTACTTTCACATTAAATAAGAGAGTTTCATCTACACCCTAGCAGAGTGAATTAGAACATCATGCAAAGCTAAACAAACTTGAAATTAAATTGCAAAATAAAACCCTAAAACTCTAACCGTTTTTTCTCTCACATGAAGAACATCAATTTATACCTCACAAATCACTCAAACTTGCAATTAATGAAAAACCCAAACCTCTTTCCTCCCCTAACTCGTCTCTGACTCCATTGATTTGATGTTAGAGAAAACCCTAGCTCCATCTATCTCTAATTTAGCTTCTAGGGTTATGGGAGAAGCTAAGAAAGAGATAGCTAGACCTAGAGAGGTGGTGAAGGTGGTTGCTGGTGTTGTTGTCAGGGTAAGGAGATGATGGAGGTGGTGAGGTGGTGGCTCTGCCATGGTATGGTCGGGGGAAGGGGAAGAGAATGGGTTTTCTATGATTTTTGTCGGGGGAAGAAGAAAGAGAAGATGAAGATGAGAAATGGGAGGTTTGGTCGATGGGTGTAGGTGTAGGTGGATGTGGTGTGAAGCGGGTGCAGCAAAGTTTTGATGTGTAGGGTGGAGCGACCATTGGATGCAGCGGAGATCGATGCGTAGGCCGATGCGACCGTAGGATGAAAATGGCTCGAATCTAACGGCTCCGAAGGGACGGGCTTGGATCCGGGTCGTGGGTCGGGCCTTGGACTGCTCAATCCCATGTCTTGCAAATGGGTTGCTCCTTGTTGGGTTGCAACTGATGCGCGGGCGGGCTTTGGCTTTCTGCTCCATAGACGCTTGCCTCCAATTTTCTGCTCTTTTGGCTCCTCAATTTCTCCGAGCTTTATTTACTACCTAAAAACACAAAATTAATTAGTACAAATACTTATTCTTGAAAACAAATAAAATACGTAATTTGGGATAATATCTCGATTTTACGAGCACAAAGATGAGTTAAATGCCAATAAAAAGGGTGTAGAATTATGCAATATTTGGCACTCATCATCGACTCCTTAAGATAACAAGTTATCTGTTAATATCTGATACACATTTTTATTAGACTCTAATTCTTTCTCCTTAGCTTTCAGCTTTTCACGCAGTTCATCATTCTCTTTCTAGTGTCTTGGTTTTCTACCATTTGGAAAGTACAGGGTTGCCGTCACTCCAAAGCCATCCCCCTTGACACGTCCACCCTTATCCGGGCCGATCGCAAATGTTAGGGCATCCTCGTTATGACCAACCGTTAGAGTTCCCTCTCGAATCATCTTCCGCTTCTCTTCCTGTTCAAATAATGTGTTAAATTCTGATTTAAACCTTGCGCAATTACTTTGCACTTACTTTGGTTAAAAACATGAGGAATGTAAAGTTTCTGTTTTCTCACAACTTCAGATGTCTTCTTCCTGACAAACTCGTCTGGAACAATTCCGTCTTTGTTTTCGCGTGCTCTTGCCCACATGAAGCACCGGTCATCAAGATCTTCTTCGACAACTTTTCCGCTTTGGACCTAGTAGTTACCAGAAACAAGTAAGGATTTAAATCCGCACAGATATTAACTGTGTAAAATAGAAAACCTATTCCAAAGCATCTAATGTGACAAAATTACATATTGGTGTAAGAGGACACATCCCTATACCGTTTTAAGTTTCTGCATATATGAGACACGCCACACGACATACAAAACAGATATGGCCGGTTTTACTGTGTAGTGTATAATAAATAAGACAATAGACTTACTAATTTTAGTTTTAATCCCGAGTATCCTCCTCGTCCCGTCCGATGTGGGAACTTGGATTGTGATATTACCTCTTTTCCCCTCTCCGAATTTTTCTTGCAGAGGAAATAAAAATAATTTCATTAGTATGCTGGGATAGACAATAAGAACGAAACACAAATTAGAAAAAGCAATGTGTATTCCATACCTTAAATATAGGCGATTTTAGTACATGATTAAGGTAATTGTCCCAGTTTTCTTGGTCCATTACCGTTTCGTACTTTTTGGGGAAAGTTCTTAGTTTGTGCGGCATTTCCAGGAAGGGTTTTACATGATTTTTGTACAATTTCCTTCTAAAGTCCCACAGCTGAACAGTAGACGCTTCATGACCACTCGCCCACTCATGGGGCACCTCATAATGAAGTTTGCAATAACATCTAATGTATGTTAATCACAGACTCGCAGTTAGACAACAAAAACAACGAATTGGTAACCGCATATGCATACCAGAATTTTCTCCCACATATTTTCTTTTGTTGTTGAATGGACTTCCTTCCAACATAAATGTTTTATGCCAACCATATCACGGACCAAATAGCCTAGGTAACTACTGAATTCAATTCTATGGTTACCAATAGGCCGGAACATTTTTTTCAAATTCAATATCCCTTCTTTTGGCATTTTTATCCGAGAAGTATCTATGCAGCTTCAACATTCTTGTCATTCCCCTCTATTTTATGATCACTTCTGTAGAGTCTTCTTGTTGTGGGTCGCTTTTCGCTTCGGGAGCATTTTCCAATTCTTTTTCTTCTAACACCTCCAAATCATCATTTTGAGAATCTTGACGACTGGAAATAACCGAGGCAACATATGAAACCATGTGATGTTTAAGTAGAAACAAGTAAGTACAAGGTTTCGCACATTACCTGTTAAGTCTTCAAATCTAGTAGTGTGGTGCATATGTTCACCATCATCGTCATCTGATTGTACAATGTCATCATGACTCTCATCTAAATCCA
Source organism: Papaver armeniacum (assembly GCA_023531295.1). Taxonomy (NCBI): domain Eukaryota; kingdom Viridiplantae; phylum Streptophyta; class Magnoliopsida; order Ranunculales; family Papaveraceae; genus Papaver; species Papaver armeniacum. The sequence continues at coordinate 124,960 of JAJJWW010013504.1, forward strand.
TCGTTTCTTCATCAGAATCCACCTCATAATCTGATTCCCTCCATTGGTCGTAATCATCATCTTCTCCCATGACAAAAGATGTGTAGGTACGTGCATCTTAGTTAGTAATTTGAGCTTATTTTGGAAAATATTAGCTAAACCTAACAGGATAGGCAACATGTGTTACACCTATTTTCTATTATATGAAAATAAAACAAACATGAACTCATTGATGCATGTAACTTGAGGCTAAAACATCACTGCAACACACAAAATCTCCTCATGATTATTGTGTTATCCACAAAGCGAAAGGTACCGGTTAAACGGTATTATATAACTTTTTGTTACAAAATCCTAGAGCACTAAAGCACCAGATAGTGATTATCCATTTTTAGCTTGAATATATAGTCAAATTGGCCAACCAGCAACATGGTATTATTACAAGTGGCAACTTTAAATGCAGACGTTACAGGCTAGCCAAGTAACGGAGACTCAAATGATTAAATCTTGAGAAGCCTTGTATATAAATATGATTGACACAACATCGTCGATCAAAGTAGAGTTATTAACTCTCAATCAAAATCCAACCCAAACAATAACAAAAACCCTAGTAAAAAATTAGCATCGTTAAGTTTTTTATTTATTTTTATTTTGTAAAACCTAACTAACTAGTAAAGCCTAACTAAGTAACATGAAAGAAAGATCCTTACCTAAATCTTATAATAGTTCATGCATGTAACTTAAGCCTAAAATATTATTGTTGTAACAAAACGAAATCACATCTCATCGTACAACCCGTGATTGTCATTAACTTGTTCTTTGATACAAATAGAATAAAAACCCTAAGCATGCTTTAACTAGTAAACCTATAAGATCTAACATCTGATTCCATGAGATCAAACAAAAAATCTAACATAAATTTAATATTCATTCGATAATGGGTTGTAGAAATAATACCAACAACAAAGATCGAGTTTAAAGAGGTAGATTCCTTGTAAAGATTAGAGATAGTAATAGAATAAAAACCCTACTCATGCTTTAACTAGTAAACCTATAAGAAGTGATAGAATAAAAACCCTAATTATGCTTTAACTACTAAACCTATAATATCTAACATACGATTCCATGAGATCGAACAAAAAATCTAACATCAATTTAATATTCATTCGATAATGGGTTGTAGAAATAATACCAACAACAAAGATCGAGTACGAAGAGGTAGGTTCCTTGTAAAGATTAGAGATAGTAGTAGAATTATGATTTCATAGAGAGAATGAATCGAGTAATAAAAGCGAAAAAGTAGATCGAACTCATCTTTCTTTTTCTTTTTGGAATTTAACCAAACCATTAGGCGGGAATTGATTTTCCTTTTGATATCATCCCGCCAAGTAAAATCCATTTTCATCACCCGCCAAACAAAAGAATTTTGGTGTTTTTATTTTTTTATTTCCAAATTTTTGATGTGTAACCAATATGGTTAGTTTCCTTATTTTATGAGAGAATATATAAGTAGACAGGTTATGATAAAATTATTTCCCAAAATTTTCGAAATTTTGTTTCCGATCTCTAACCAACTCGAGAAGAGGCTATAGAAAAAAATTACTTTCCTATTTGAATAATATTTACCTTAATAATTTTAATCTGGGTTGTCTCTGTATTATTCTTGGTTTAGGGAGGAAACGTATGAATTATTGGTGGCACCTATGTAGGAAAGCATACTGATAAGCTAATAAAGATAAATAAACTAAACCCATCCATTTTCATGTTCATCATTTCCAGAAAACATAAAAGTTCAACGTGAATCATTCATCACATAAATATCAACCTATCTATCGGCGTAGTAAAAAGCCTCCATCTAGTGCAGTACTTAAAAAATAAATAAAACCACCACTGAAAACAAAATGGTCATCAAAAACCTGGTTCTTTGTCAGATTAGTCTGGTTCCTCATTCTCACCCAATTCCACGCAAAGATCATCATCATTAACATCGTCGTATAGCAGTACTTTACTTGTTCAAACTGGTATTTTTGTTAAAAGTATTTGCAAGAGATAATAAGATCAGACCTAAAGTGATAAATTGATTCTTATTGTTTACATGGGGGAAAAATGTATTTTTCTACATTTCCTCCGTTCTTTCAGCTAATTATATTTATTTTTCCAAAAGAATGCACACCTCATAAATAAATAAATTTGCAAGAATATATTGCATTATGTAAAGTTTATGAACTTGTAAATAATTATTTGATTTATTTCATGATTCCAATACCTAAATAATAAAATAATTCATAAACATCACCTTCTTCTAAATGACAAAATTAGCAAACGAAACAAGAAACGAAAACAACTTTCAAAGCGCGCGTCCACAAAATGAAATCGATAAATCAAACCATATCATCAACAAAAAAAAACCATATCAAATGAACCATCCCCATCTTCAAACAATTCTTCTTGCAATGCTAAGGTGAACCTGATCACTCCAACCAGCAGGCTTGGGCGCCTTGTCTTCCTCAGATTTGTCATTTTCTGCTTCATCAGGCTCCACATGCTTGTTAAGATCATGCTTGTTAACTTTTGGATTATTATCTGCCATATCAGGAACATCGGACGATCTTCATCAATAATTTCAATAATAGAAGCGGGGAGCATCATCATTCACGGTAGGAACATCACATAATCGAAAACATCAACATCCTCATCGCTCTGACGATTACGGCGTCGAGGAGGAACACAGGGAATAACATAAGCATAAATAGGAACATCATAATTGTCAACACTCACTGACAATGAGAACTAATTACAGCGTTGAGAGGAACACCAGAGCAGTAGTTATTAGTCCATGTAATGATAATCCTCAATTTACGAGGACCGACCATCGATCGAGGACATTTTTGGATCCTCTCTTCAGTTTCATCTCTACAGTCCCTCTTAGCAGAACTCATTTTTCTCTTAATACTCTATGTTAATTTTTTTCTATGCTTGATGTAATTTATATATATTTCTAAGGAAAACGTTAATTTCTTAGGTTTTCCATCATTATCTTAAATCACCTATTCTTTGGTATTTACATCGAATATTGTAGCAATATAAGGAGATATGGAATGAATATTTTCATGTTGATCTAATTTCCTTTTTAATCTAATATACATAATGAACATAACAAACTAAAATAAATTATGATCTCATGAGATTATCTAATTTCCTTTTTAATTTAATTACCTAGGTCGGTTGGGGTGGCCCGGCCGGCTGGACCATAGGTGTAACGCAAAAAAAGGAAAAAACCAAATGTTGGCTAGTTAAACAATGACCCAACATTTAGCGGCAACACTTTCATGTTGATGCACGAAATTGAACATTTCAACATAGAAAAAAATCCAAACACCAAAACAAAAAACAAAAAAAATACAAGGAAAAAAAAAGGCAACATAAATAACCCAATGAATAAATTTTACATTTTAGAATATAAAAAAAATCCAAATACCAAAAAAAAAAAAAAAAAAAAAAACTGCAAGAAAAAAAGCTACATAGATAAGCCTAGGAATATGTTAGCGGCATGGACATCGTGAGTACACGTTTCCGATTGTCCACCAAAATTCTTCAACGAGACAGCGCTCCTCATGTGAGGAATAATTGCAACCCTTGTTTCCCACGGTAGTGCCCCCCAAATTTCGGTCCAAGTTCTGGTGAGTGTATTGTAACGCAATAAACGCGTATTTTGCCAAAATAAGAGGTCCTTGTTATTTACAAAGGCTATCGGGTTATAAGTCGGCCATTCATCCTCTTCAAAGAAAACGCTTATCTTATAATTCCAATTCCATTCACCGCAAGGTGCCCATGTATGAATATTTTCTTCGGAAATGGGAGCCCAGAAATCTATCCGGGGCCGATCAATCCCCTCATGGATGTAGTAAAATAAAATGCAAACTCCGAACATGACCATCCCAAGTGATGGGTTAGTATTTATCTAAAATTAACTCCCAGGAATATGATGCGGGGGTGGAGAATGTTGATGGAACGTCTCAGTGTGTAAATTGAAAGATATTATGCCAATATCCTGTTGACAACAATCCTTCCAAAAAATACAACCATGTGCGTACACACCTGAACTCCGAAAAGTATAAGGAATCTTCGTTGCTATGTTCCTCCACCCCCTCTTGTCTCCTAGAGTGTGTATTTGAACTTTACCATGCATCCATGTGAATTCGAACTACCTTGTACTCATTGGTACGTTGTGATGGCAGAAACCCCCAATTATGTTGTATCGTGGATACCACGAATTTTTTCTGGATACGGTGCAATTGGGACGACACCAAAAAGGAATCCAATTCTTTTGTCCCCAAGGATAGTATTCCATTCTTTGCATACACATTTTAATATTAATACGCTTTTGCAGTTTGGATCTTATTTGAAGTATCTCGGTAGTTATAGTTCAGGCAACATATCCATCACTATTATCTTGATGAAAGATTATCAAAAAAAAAAATTTACAAGCTTTTAGGATTTTCTTATTGTAGAATGCTACAAGCGAGATACGAGCAAAGCTTAGAGCATCTCCAACGAGTGGGTGTAAAAAATCCTACGTGGAAGTCTATTTAAGACTTTTATTTAAGAGATTATACACATATAGTAAATATATGATCCTATGGTTAAAAAATTATCTCCAATAGTGAAAGGTTTAATCTTTAGAATATTTTATATGATAAAATCTTAACCGTTTATCTTTACTTTTACTAATTTCTAAAAAAAATAAAATAATTGAAAATATGACGTGGGGGTGCAAGTGAAGGTGTAATTAAGACTTTATTTTCACATCCATCCTAGTTTGTAGGATCCCACCATTGGAGATGGATTTATGTTAATTGGGGGTCTAAAATCCTACATGTCATGAAAAATAAAAAGCTTGACCCTCTATTAGATATATATATATATATAGACATCCAATACACCTGTTGGCTAATTTTTTTAGGTTTTCCATCTTAAATCACTATTCTTTGGTATTTACACCGACTATTTCAATTTCCATATTACTGATATTGTAGCAATATAATGAGATATAGAATGAATATTTTCATGTTTATCTAATTTCCTTTTTAATCAAATATACATTCGAACATAACAAACTAAAATAAATCATGATCTCAATAATTTTTCTACTTTTCGACTAATTACCTAGGTCGGTTGGGGTGGGCGCCGGACAATTTGGACCATAGGTGTAACGCAAAAAAAGGAAAAAACCAAAGGTTGGCTAGTTAAACAAAGACCCAAACTAATTAAATTTACATTTCAAATGAAAATAACCCAAACTAATTAAATTGTAGCTACATTTCAACATAGAAAAAATCCAAATACAAAAAAAAAAAAAAAAAAAAAAAACATCACAACTACAAGAAGAAAAAAACTACATAGATAACCCAAGGAATGTGTTAGTGGGATGGACATGATAATGAGTACACGTTTCCGATTGTCCACCAAAATTCTTCAACGAGACAGTGCTCCTCATATGAGGAATAATTGCAATCCTGCTTGTTTCCCACAATAGTTTCCCCCCAAATTTCCGTCCAAGATCTGGTGAGTGCATTGTAACGCAATAAACGCCCATTCTGCCACAATAGGAGGTCCTTGTTTTTTCCAAAAGCTATCGGGTAATAGGTATGCCACCTTTCATCCTCATCCTTTTCCAAGAAAATGCTTATCTCATGATTCCAATTCCATTCCCCTTGAGTGCCCATGTATGAATATTTTTTTGGAAATGGGTGCCCAGAAATCTATCCAGGGCTGATTAATCCCCTCATCGTAGGCCTCATGGATGTAGTAAAATAAAAGGCGAACTCCGAACATAACCATCCCAAGTTCTGGGAATTCACTATCAGGAATATGATGCGGGGGTGGAGAATGTTGATGGAACGTCTCGGTTGTAAATTGAAAGATATTATGTAAATATCCGTTGACAACAATCCTTCCAAAAAATACAACCATGCGCGTACACACCTGAACTCCGAAAAGTATAAGGAATCTCCTCTGCTATGTTCCTCCATCCCCTCTTGTCTCCTAGAGTGTATATTTGAACTTTACCATCCATGTGAATTCGAACAACCTTGTACTCATTGGTACGTTGTGAGAGTCGAAACCCCCAATTACATTGTATCGTGGATACCACGAAAGTACTTGATCTCGTGCAATTGGGATGCATAGTTGTGGCGAGATGTAGGTGCTCACCGGTTTACGGATTCATAACGTATACAGGATCTTGTATGCCGTGGTGTGAAACATAAAAACATACCAGACCATTGCAGGATCCAACTATTGGGTGCAACTTACTCAAATCTTCATGGGTTCCATCATTCTGGGCATCGTGATTGTTGGCTGTTACGATCGGGCTGAAATCTTCCTCTCTATAAAAGAGTTGAGTAACTTCTTTCCCTATTCTTGGTGTGACACCAAAAAGGAGTCCAATTCTTTTGTCCCCGAGGATAGTATTCCACTCTTTGGAAACACATTTGCTTTCTAAAATGATTTCAGCAATTTGGAGGTGTTGTAGTATCTTGGTAGTTAATTCCAGCAACATATCCATCACTATTATACTGATGAAAGATTATCAAAAAAAAAAAAAATTACAAGCTTTTAGGATTTTCTTAATATTGTAGAATGCTTCAAGCAGGTACAAGTAAAGCTTATATAGACAATACACCTATTGGTGAATGGTCGCGTCCATGATGAGCAGGCATTATTTGAATGGTCGCGTCATTAATGAGCAGGCAAGTAACGCATATTTGCCCGTTTTATCTTATAAGCGGTTAAAAAAAAATCTATAACTGGATTTAAGGGAACAAAATCTAAAGGATAACCATTACGTCATGAAGTAGGTCTGAAAGGACATGACATTTTAGTAGGGTGTTATTATTTCTTTGAATTCAACCGTTGCATGCGTCTCTTGGGAATAGGTCTCAAAAGAAAAAAGAAAAAAAATAAGATAATTAATGTGAAAGAGAGAAAATTAAGCCAAGAGAGGAGAAGAAGAAAAAAAGTCTCGGAGATAACAATGGCTCCGAATAACCCAGAAAAAGGGAGTGGTTCCAAACCATCAAAAGGCAAGACCCCAATGACAGCGGAAGAAGTTGATAAGGAGGAGTGCTTGAAGAGAAAGGAAGTGATGATGAGGTTCAAATTAGCAGTATGTGAAATGAATTTGGAGAAACTAGAGAAAGCTAAGTACCATATATCGAAAGAAATAAGATTGAATAAGAAGAAAGAAGAGGCAAGGAATATGAGAGAAGAGGAAGAAGTAGGTTTGCAGAACAATAACCAAGATGATGATATGGATATGTTGTGGAATGAGTTTGATCATGCAAATTCAGTATGCGCAGAAAATGAAGAGACAAATAAGAGAAGCATAGAGAAAGTAAAAGATGAAGAATACCCAGGAAGAATTTTTGCAATTGTTGCGAGAAAAGGGAAAGGAGACAAGGTGTGTTTTTAATGAGAAGGATTAGGGCTAGAAGAGCATCAATTTATCTTTGGAAGATATAAGGATTATAAAGACCACCCCGTGAATGAAATCGAGTGTAGAGGATGAGTATCGGGCGTACCTATCACGAACAACACATGAAAATGAGGTCATACTCAACATAGTAGTGATTCAAACCGATGATATGCGATCGGATAGGGAAAAGTCGGATTACGACTCCGAGTGATGGCCGGCAACAGGTAAGGCTCTACCGATTTCAATTTTCTTATAGCTGGTGAATTTTTTGGGTTAAGTTGCTTTAATGGAAATGATGATACATATTTTGCAAATGGTTAGACAAGTTACTATTTTGAAGAAATAGGTATCATCAAAGTACATAGAAAAATTGGAATTAAGAGTGGTCTAATGGGAAATTGTGGGTTGTGGACGATGAATCTTGTTCTGTTTTTTTGGAATTTATGTTTTGGATTTAGGATTTATTTTCATGTTTTTTGTAATGTTAATGACTGAATGGTGTTGGAGTTGCTTAATTAATGACTGTCTAATGGATTAATCTTCTTGTTTAATGATTGTTTTCTTGTGTATGATTGAATGGTGTTGGAGTTGTTGGTTGCATTGTCAAACTCAATCTATGACCAAAGAACTGGATAGGAGTATATAGAAAGAACAAGTACTGTGTTGAAAACTCGGAAAAATCACGCCTAATTTTATTACACAATATTACACAAATTTGACATTGTATTGAAATCACAAAGGATTGCTGAAATTACATGGATTCTATAAGACTAGGTCCATCAAGGGGAAGGGGTCTTCCTGGCTTTCGTCTACAAAAAGAATCCCGATTAGTCACGTAATCAACATTTTTTTTGTTCGACTTCTCAAAAATCTTTTTCATTCGTGTGCATTTTCAAGAATATCATCATTGATTTGTCTATCAATCACTTATACCTTTTGCATCTCAAATTCTCACTTCTTTTTACATTTTTATTTTTTCTCTCGGATTTACTTTAATGAACACATAAAAGTCTCCCTATAGATTCGCATAATTTATAACCATAAATACAACTGGAATACAAAAATGCCTCCCTATTTTTCCGTATTTAGATAAATCATATATATATATATATATATTAAATCAATGTGGTGTTGTTCGCGTATATGATGACCATATATTTATCGATATGGAAACTGCTAATGCTGCAACACGAGTACCAGATGCGATGGTTTTAGTTGAGCAGATAATCAAAGAAACTTTCGAATAATGTGGTTTTTGTTTTTAGAAATTGTTTAGTTTGATTATTATTATTTATTTTTTAAATGTTGAGGATGTTGGTATTATTTTGCTTCGTTTAGTTTTATAAAAATATTGGTTCTTTAAATTCTTTGCTTGATATTTGTTTGTTAATTAACTCGTTGAGTCAACCCAATTCAGTTTTCCATAATATACCTTATATAAACATAAGCCCTTATGATAGTTATCAGATTTTAATTTTAATTTAGACTCGACCAAATGGAAGAAATATAGCAATAATTTATGGAAAGACTGGACCACAAGGGATCTTGGCACCAATGCCAAATTTGGGTCAAGCCAAAAAAATGTGGCAGACATTTTAGAAACAAAAAATAATCTTCTCTATATTATTTGGCAAAACAGAAGAAGAGGAGTACTGAAGAGATCTATCTTTTCTTTTGCATGTACCCAAGAAAGCGAGAGCGTGGTGATTGACAAATCTTTTGCTTTTGAAGGAGAGAATACTCTAGAAGGTTTGATAACACCCATAACCCTATCAGTATCTAAGGTAATATTAATATATATATTTCCAAATAATATGGTCCCAAGTTTTACCAAAAATAAAATGTTAACAAATTCAAAAAAAAAAAAAAGGAAAATATTTTATTACACAATTAATAAAAATAAATAAAAAGGCTTCATTGCTCTGATCAAAGATACTGCTACATTTAAGAATAATACTTATTTAGGTAAGCCAAGAGTGTGAGAACTGAGAAGCATATAGTTAGGTTGTTTTCTTTCTCTACTTTATATCTTGTTACCAAAAAAAAGTAAATTAAGAAATAAGTGTGGCTATACCAACTTTTTATTGTTTTTGATAAGACCAAAAATTATCAGATCTTGTGGGGTATACAATAAAGGCTCTTGTTGTAATACAATTATACTTCTCTTTCAGTCACACATAACAAGAAGTCCCAAAGTACAACTACCATAGGAATGTACCCCTAAAATCCAAAAACCAATCATAGGAATGTTCCATATATATACTCCTAGTATTTAGTGATGAGGCTGGTATTTAGGACAGGGTCCCACTAGATATAACCCTAAGATCATAAATGCTTTTTGGTGCAATTTTTTTGATTATATAAATCCCAATTCATATTCTTAGAAGCCTAGCTAGCTCTTACAATTAAATTTGTATTAAAAGAACCGATCGATCAGTATTTATTTTTTTAAAATCTTGGCCGATAATATAGGATTTTATCATGTATCGTGCCTTTAACTGGACGAAACATGAAATATCAGGGATACATATGGATACATGAAATATTTGTGCCTTTAAATGTTCCATATATATGGATACGATAATATCGCATTATTGGTCGTATCGGACCGATCAACCGATAATATTGGCAAGGATGTTTGTGGATGTTAGGTTATCAGGTGTAACTAGTTTATTTGATTGGTCGGCATTATGAATTCACGAACGACTATGATTGGCTTCGTCGACAAGACTCGATATCCAATTTTTTGACCAATGTCACTCTTGGACATGGCTTATTCAGCTAAACCAATTTTAATTTCGATGTCACGATCTTAGAGAGTATAGTTCATCCAAATATAAGTTTCCGAGAGTATTTCCACCAACATAAATTGATTGATGGTAATTTTCCATTTTTATCGATGTCACTCTTGGACGAGCTTCTAAACCCCTGATTTTTATTTCGATGTCAAGATATCTTAGCAAGTATATTTCATCCAAATCTAAGTTTCCGGAGATCACCGAGATAAATTGGTTTAATTTTCTATTTTTACCGATGTCACTCGTGGACGAGCTTGTAAACCAATTTATATTTCGATGTCACGATCTTAACAAGTATAATTTATCGTCCAAATCTATTACGGGGAATATCTCCACCAAGATAAATTGATTGATGGTAATTTTCCATTTTTACCGATGTCACTCTTGAACGAGCTTGTAAACCAATTTTTATTTCGATGTCACGATCTTAGCAAGAATTTTTCGTCCAAATCTAAGTTTCCGGGGAGTATTTCACCGAGACAAATTACTTAATGCTAATTTTCCATTTTTACCGATGTCACTCATGGAGATAAACCAATTTATATTTGATGTCACGATCTATGGTAATTTTCAATTTTTACCGATGTCACTCTTGGACGAGCTTCTAAACCAATTTTTATTTATTTCGATGTCACGATCTTAGCAAGAATTTTTCGTCCAAATCTAAGTTTCCGGGGAGTATTGCACCGAGACAAATTGCTTAATGCTAATTTTCCATTTTTACCGATGTCACTCATGGATGAGCTTGTAAACCAATTTATATTTCGATGTCACGATCTATGGTAATTTTCAATTTTTACCGATGTCACTCTTGGACGAGCTTCTAAACCAATTTTTATTTATTTCGATGTCACGATCTTAGCAAGAATTTTTCGTCCAAATCTAAGTTTCCGGGGAGTATTCCACCAAGACAAATTGCTTAATGCTAATTTTCCATTTTTTCCGATGTCACTCATGGACGAGCTTGTAAACCAATTTTTATTTCGATGTCACGATCTATGGTAATTTCAATTTTTACTGATGTCACTCTTGGACGAGCTTCTAAACCAATTTTTATTTATTTCGATGTCACGATCTTAGCAAGAATTTTTCGTCCAAATCTAAGTTTTCGGGGAGTATTTCCACCGAGACAAATTGCTTAATGCTAATTTTCCATTTTTACCAATGTCACTCTTGGACGAGCTTGTAAACCAATTTATATTTCTTCCAAGTTAAATTCCTTGATGTTAATTTTCCACCCAATTTTTTTATTTTATATTGTACTATTTTGTATTGTAATATTTTTAGTGTTCATTAAGTGTTTTATATTATACTATATTTATTTATTTTCCAAAGCTATACTTGTTCACTAGCCAAGTTATCATGCTTGTACGTGGCTAAGCTAGAGGTTGAATATTAAGGTGAAAACGTGTGTGAGGGTATAAAACACGAGCAAGGGAGACTAGGAGAGTACTACTCGGCTTTATCTCTGTCAAGTCTCTCTCTAAACTGAACCTAGGGTTTCAGTATCAAAAACTGAAAGTTTTAGTATCAAACCAGACAAAATGACTGCTCTAGTTGTAACCTCCTTCCGTTTTCTTCTTCTTGATGAAGACAACGAGATCGTTGGTTATTTTGGTTGTAAGGTTGTTCCTTGTTTTGGAGATGAAGAGGAGGATGATTATGATGTTGTTGACGATGAAGAAGAGGAGGACGATGAAGAGGATGATGAGTATGATTCTGAGGATGATGATGATGATGATTTAGATGATCCAAAACACTTCTTTTGGTTTGGGCCAGCGCCTGGGGATGAAGATGAAGACGATGATGTTGATGATGATGATGATGATGATGATTGGCCATACAAAGATGTGGTTACGATTGTCGACAGCAGCAGTGAAGAAGAAGAAGGGGATTCTAACTGATCTAGTCCTCTGTTTTCATGGTTCTGCTATGCAAGAATGGTATTCAATCACATCTTGATCCATCATCTTTTGTTTAGTTATATATATATATATGTATATATGTCTTTCTTTCTTTTTTGTGTTATTAGTGTATCTTATTTTTTTTTTTTTTTGGATGTTTAATTAGTCTGTTTGTAAAGATGCTTGGAAGTATACTTTTTGTGAATGTTTAATATTTACGGATGCAATATTTTGTTTAGATTCCAAGTGCATATGTTGTTTAATTTATGTCCATTGTTCATCTGTTGGAGTATCAATCTTTTGACAAAACAGAATGAACTAGTAACGTGTTTAAGGGGGCTTGGCTTAGAGATTTGGAACTGAAGAGTTAGGGTTAACCATGATTTTGTTGTGGCTTGCTGTTAAAGTGATAGGATCATGAATATGATAGGGACTGTATATTGAGTCTTGTATCATAGTTGAAAAATATAGCCAAATTTTTCATAAATTGCAATGCCAAATCTGACAAACTTAACCAAAAAAAAAAATCCGAATTGAGAGCACAATTGAATAGTAGGCCTTTGACTGCCACATAATTTTGCTTACACATTAATAGAATTAGCATACTAAAAATAATGTAAAAAACTTGAATTTAGTCAATGCCGAGTGCTCAGCCATAAATTTGCTCGTCTTGGTGGCTTCCCATGTTCTTATTCATTAAAATCATTATCCAAATGTTCACCATAGCTTTTCTCAAATGCCTCCCAAGAAGCAAAACCCTTAGGAGGAGGATCATTTTCAACATGGATCATTTTCTTAATATGAACCAATTCCCATTCTTCATCGACAAAATCTTCTAGTATATCACCAATGCTTTCCACAAAGTCATCCCATGAAGCAAAGCCCTTCGGAGGAGGAGGATCATTATTAATAAGACCATTGGCAAGAACAACACATTTCTCATTAGAACTCATCCTCTCAATTCCTTATTTCTTTTACTTATGAACGAGGTATCTAATTTCTTATTTCTAGGATCCAAATCTAGCTAAATATAGTGTTTTTTTTTATTTTTTATATACATATCTAGTATGCAAATCTAAATATAGTGGGTGGGTTATGTTTACCATGTATAACAAACGAAAATCAAGGTGATATATGGAAAGTGCGATTTTGCGGATTTTGCGAGACCGAGCAGAAAAATATTGCATTTATTAGGATTGTAGGATTAGACTACTGACTGTCAATTCTAATTAGACGCCTATAATCTTGCCGTAACCCTAAAGATATCTCTAAATATCCTGACACGTTAAGCATGCATGTCAACACTTGTTAAAATTAAAATTTTACCTTCCTTATTTAACAAAATACTCCTTCCTTATTGAATTTCAGACGCTACATTATTACTACAATCATAATTGAATTTTTGCAAAATTATTATGGTGATTATGAAGTATGAACATCTCTATGTTTCAGATTTTAGGTTTATTTTTATGTTGTTGTTTTGCATTTTCTAATGTTGGTGATTGATTTTCAGCCATCTCTTAATCTTCTTCTCTCTGTAAATTTTCTTTATTCTTTTGGTTTGATTTAGAGTAATTGCAAGTATTTCAGTTTGTGCGAATTCGTGCACACTCCTTAACGAGTGTATATTTCACATTTTAATCTCCACCCTTGATTTAATTTAGGGAGTTATGTAAAGAGGGTCGTGATTCTAAACATGGAGGGTAATGGGGCCATCCGTTAAATAATCAACCAATCAGAAGAATATGTGAAATATACACTCGTTAGAGGAGTGTGAACAGATTTGGACTCCTCATCCTTTTGTAGAGTGGTTAGATTAACCATAAATGTCCATTTATGGCGCATGGTTAAACATCTAGTCCCTTGGCAGACCACGCGTCTTTAGTCTCAAGACGCAATTTTTCAAAATAGGCCGAGTACATCATTATTATCCTCTCCAGACTTGTCTCATCTCTTAATTGCACACGGCGGTTACCTAATTTGAAGGCCATAACTGTAACATTATGGTTCACCGGGGTTCACAAGTTTAGCTCATGTATCATGCCATGTCTCAAGTACCTGACCAAGTGACCAACAATTAAAATCAAAAAATGGTCAAACATAAGAGGTCGTGTATATTCATTTAATTTTAATTAGTAAACAGATGGGCCATATCTTGTACTGCAGCATGGCTTGGCTCAGGCATCATGCCATATCTCAATACCCTGGTCCCTGACCAACGACTCAAATGAGCCACAAAAATCTACCAACACTATTTCAACAAATACTTTGAGACATAACTCATTATCATTTCATCTAATTCCATTCATTTGAGCCGCACAACACTTCATCTCGCAAAAAACTTCATCAACAACAATGAATCAATTGATTCTTCTGTGAAAGATCGATTCAGGCCTAGATTTAAGTTTAATCGATCTCTCATAGAAGTATTGATAGTGATTCATAATTTTGGAAATGCAAATCTTGGTCATCTTCATCTAAGGTATTTCTCATTCATTCATTTGGGGGTTTAATGATTTTACAAATTGGAGGTTACACTACTGATTTTGAATGGTACAATTTCTGATGGTGATTATGAACATCTCTATCTTTCAGATTTTAGGTTTATTATGTTGTTGTGAATTGTATCATGTTTTTAGAATGTTTTGGTGATTATGAACATCTCTATCTTTCAGATTTTAGGTTTATTATGTTGCTGTGAATTGTATCCTGTTTTTAGAATGTTTTGGTGATTATGAACATCTCTATCTTTCAGATTTTAGGTTTATTATGTTGTTGTGAATTGTATCCTGTTTTTAGAATGTTTTGGTGATTATGAACATTTCTATCTTTCAGATTTTAGGTTTATTATGTTGTTGTGAATTGTATCCTGTTTTTAGAATGTTTTGGTGATTATGAACATCTCAATTGCATGATTTATGCCTCCACCAAGTAGTTTTATATGTCGGTTTGAGATGATCTTAAACTCAGACATAGTATTTGGTTGTAGGATGTCAGCATTGGTGAATAAAGCTTGTATTCTGTTTTGAGAAGCATCATCTCAGGAGTCTTTGTGATTTGTATTTACTGTCAGATTATAGAATCAAATTAGGTTTGCATAAGGCTCCACCAAGTAGTGTTCATGTCAGTTATGTGCAAGTCAAATACACGCAACCAACGCAAGCCAATTTTTGTTAGTCATGTATTTGACAGAAGACTAGGTGTGAGTTTACTTGATATGCTTGACTTATTTAGTGATTGTAGATTAAGACTAGGTGTGTATATGCCTCTCCACCAAGTGAATTAGACTGCATAGAGAAACACTAAAGTGACTTGTTTTCAGTATGCATTTGTTTTCTATACATTTTAGTCTTGTACATGTTCCAGTTCTTTGATTGTAGTTTTAGTTTCTGGAATACATCCCGCATCTCCAACATTATCGACACACAATCGGTGGACAATATAAATAAGCTGACTTCATCATATTGCATTTAAAAAAGTTACAACCGTTCTGTTCATTCAGTCTTGAGCAATATTTAGCAACAACACTATCATTTCATATCCACTTACATGTTCATAAACTAAAACATACCCATTTACAAGTATTTCACCATCTTACCCACAAAAAGTCCAAATACCAAAAAGAAAATGAAAAAAGCAAAATAAACATAACATTACCCTGCATTTTCAGTTTCCATTGCCAAAACCAAAAAAAGAAACACATGATTCAGTGACTTACCATTTGCATTAGACCCCTCTCCATTTGAATTCTTCTCTGTACTTTGATGATAATATCTATCTCTTAACCATTTTTTAACATTATGTCATCATTTCCATTCGAGCACTTACCCAAAAATCCACCATCTCTCTACAGAAGAATTCAAATGTCGATAAGGCTTACTCATTGTCATACCCATCACTCGGAATCAGAATCATCAGATTCATCTTCCTCCTCAACAGACTCCTCTTCCTCCTCATCAGACCCCTCTTCCTCATCAAACCCCTCTTCCTCCTCGTCTTCATCTGCATCGTCCGCTTCGGAATCGGTCTTTTGGTCCAACAATGAATCATTAATCCCAAATCTCTCATCTTGGCGAAATTCCTTAATTATCTCTTGTAGGACAGAAACAGTATGTGTATCACTTCGATGATCAACAAAAACAGCAGGCTCTTCATCTTCGGAAGCATCACTGTCATGCGGCCCAGATTCTTTCTTCATTACTGCCATTTCAGCCAACCTCATCTTTTTACCCTGCACTTCCCAGAATTTTTCCTCCTCTTCTTCATCTATGAAAAAATCATGATGACGCTTCTTTGGCAAAATCTGTACCGGTTTCTCTACCGGTTTTTCAACTGGTTTCTCTTCTGCTTTGTTTTCATCCATTAAGGCATGCATATCTTCCCAGAGAGGTTGGAGTTCAATATCATATAACAAGTCACTTACTCTCTTTTGTACCTTCTCCAGATCATCCTTGGTCATCTGCCCAATCATCTGCATAGTGGCTGATAACCTTTCTCGTTTTTCTTTCTCTTCCAACTCTTTCAATAGTTGCTCTTTAGTCATGGGGGCTTTACCCTTTCGTCTGTGTTGATCATCATCACCATCCATTTTGATTGATTTGATTTAGAAAAACTCAGTAAACAGGAGTCTCCCTC
Source organism: Papaver armeniacum (assembly GCA_023531295.1). Classification (NCBI taxonomy): domain Eukaryota; kingdom Viridiplantae; phylum Streptophyta; class Magnoliopsida; order Ranunculales; family Papaveraceae; genus Papaver; species Papaver armeniacum. The sequence continues at coordinate 141,753 of JAJJWW010013504.1, forward strand.
TACAAATTTCACTCCGAAATTTTTTGCTCTCTCTCTCTAACTCTTTGGTTTCCCTGTTAATACTCTATCTACTCTATCAGGAACTATAAATTCTTGGAGGGTCACGTCTGCTCCCAAGATAAAGGCTTAATCAAACACGTTCCCTAGTCTAGCCCACTATGTCATAATGACGTGATAAACCTAGGTAAAATGGCATTTTGGTTAATTAAAGTAGCTTTAATTTAATTAGGGGTGGGACTTGGGTTGGGTTGACCCGCCCAACCCATGCCCAACCCGAACGTTGGGCGGACATGAGCAACGTATTTCAGAACTTTGGGCAAGTTTGGGCATAAATTTTATAAACCCGAGCTAAATTTGGGCAAGCATGGACACAAATATTTCTAACCCAAGTAACCCGCCCAACCCGAAGAACTATGACATAGTCATATAAAACTATTTTTTATAATTGGTATTATTATTTATTTAGAGTAATTTTTAATAATAATAATAATATTATTTAAATAAAGAAATACATACCTTTGGTTGGTAGCCTAGTGGGCTCTGGAATTTTAGTATTTATCTTCAAAAATATAATAATGAAAATATATATTATATCTAGAGAAATTTATTCTTATGACCCTGGAAATTATGGGTCTTACACTTTTGGCCCAGGGGTTATTTAATAAATTTGCTAATTATTCTAGTGGCCCTGGAATATTATAGGAAGCAGGATTAACAAAAAGCTTTCCAAATATATAAAATTTGTCGAATTCTTACGTATGATTTGTGAGACATGTTATGTTTAAGTTGGCATGACGATTATACCCTAAAGGATATAGTTTATCATTTGATAACATCATGAAACATCTTTATCCAAATGGCCCTCCTTCTTTTTAAAGGGTTATTTCAATAAAAATGAGTTAATTCTTTTAAAATTGAGTTTTAATCCAAAGGCCATTTGAGTAAGAGAGAGTGAGGGGAGGGCCAAACACTTAATTCCCACTTATATCTATCTCATTAATTTTATTGGATAAAGTTGGAAGCCTAACAAGCTAAGCTCCAACAACATACTACTACATTAATTGAACAGGTTGTTGTGCTAACCTACCAGCTTAGCCTCATGGGTAACCTAGCCAAGGGAGCCGAAGCAGATGGGGGGCTTAGATTGTGTCACAAGGGGGGCAAACTAACACTACCTTCCATGTTAATTCCTGCAATATTACGCCATTGGGGGCTTGAACCAGGTGATAGAATGTAGTTGTTTGGATTTTTTCTGTTAACTAGAGAATGAATGTATGGATTGTTGAAAAAAAAATTGATTCTTAAATTATGGTGGGGTTTTGTATGCAGATGGGTTTTAGCAATGTTGGATGAGTTTGGATTTGGCTATATTGATTGTTGAATTAATATTCTGTCATGCTAGGATTAGTAGTAATAGTACTAGGCTTGCACATAGATTTTTTTTTTTGGAATTGGGCCTAAAATAGTCTTTGAATTAATCTTACTCCAACAACATTTTATAAACTGGATTAATACCCACCATCTTAAACAACATTTTATATACCCTATTGATTCATTAATTCAGTCATTCCTACCCATCTCTACTTAACAATCATTGGAAATTTTGAATCATTCACCAAGAACATTGCTTGTTTGTACATTTACTGTATTCAATCCATTACTGTTGAAATCAAAAGAGCAAGAAAAACTGACACTTTATGTTCAAAGTTCAAACCCTTCAAACATGCATACATCCATCACAAGTTTAATACTGCTGAAAATTCAAACAACTGGAAGAACACAACTAGTTTAATTACATCTAAAGAAGGACAAAGCAAACAGAATACGACTTCTAAACACCCGACAGGCTACCAGTTGCATTACAACTTTCTTTTTACAATCAAAATTCAAAGATGCGCATTACTAATCTACCTGACATAAAAAGTTTACTGTATTCAATCCATTACTACTGAAATCAAAAGAGCAAGAAAAACTGACAAATTTCTTCAAACACTTCAGACCTACATCCATCACAAGTTTAATACTACTGAAAATTCAAACAACTAGAAGAACACAACTAGTTTAATTACATCTAATTAAAGAAGGACAAAGCAAACAGAATACCACTTCTAAACACCCGACAAGATACCAGTGCCATTACAACTTTCTTTTTACAACCAAAATTCAAAGCTGCAACATTACTAATCTACCTGACATAAAAAGGTTAATCCTAACCACTGCAACTCTCCCGGATGCTATATTTACAATGCACCTGCTGCAAACTGAACCCCAAAAACACCTTATATTATAAGATCTTCATCAACACCATCTATCAAACAAAAAAAAAAGAAACCCCATTCTCCATACACTTCTTCAGCAACATAAAGTACCATCAATATCCCCACAAGTTTTCACGAAGATGCACAAGAGAAATAGTAATCAAAATCACATTACTCTAGTTCTAAGGGATTTGATAGTACCTATAAGGCAATCACCAAGATTCGCCGTCACTGTTGCTGCTGTAGTTTAACTCATCCTCTTCATAGTAGGCACCAGTACCATCATCATCGCCTCGAAGATGTGTAGGGACCCCCGGAGATCATCATCATCTGTTTCTTCTTCCTCATCTTCTTCTTCACCGCAAACCACCATCTCACCGGAAAACACAGGCTCTCCATTGAGGTCTAACCCAGAATCTCCTCTCCGTCGAATCCACGTTCGGGGGGTTCGACATGGTTCGAGCAAACTTACGAGGGTTTTTCTTCTTTTCGGCGAGATAGATCTTGTACATCACATCTTCAAACTCTTGCCTCTTCCTCTTCTTCCTCTCTCGCTTCTTTTGCTCTCTCATTTCTCTTCATCGAATCATCACTTGCTCTCCTCATCTTCTACTCCTTCATAGTTCTTTTCTTCATCTTCACTATCAATTTCAGTCGCACTACGAGTTTTTCCCCATGAACACTTCCACTCTCCTCGTCGTTGAAGCTTCTCCCCGCGTCGGCGTGCATCTATGGCATCTAACTTTCTCATCCACAACTGAAATTCCTCATCATTTTCAACCCTTAATCTTTGAAATTCTTCTCTCTCTTCTTGTTCTTTCTTCTTGGTGATCTCCAGATTCATAAAAGCGATCAAACTTTCCATCTCTAAGCTTGTTAAAGCCTCAATCGCACTCTTTGCATGTCGTATGGCAGGGGAATCGGCCATTTCACTATTCCTTAAACCTCCTCTTTCTCTTTCTCTTTCTATGATTTCTATTTTTGGTTTAATAATCTGTTTATCTCTCTATTATCTTTATAATGATGGTGGTAGTTTAGCCATAAATGGTCGTTTATGGCATTTGGTTAAAAGTCTTGTCGCTTGGCTATTCACGCCACTTCAATGCCATGCGCAATACCATCATTAATCTACTAAACCCTATTTTCAAAGTCTAATGTCAGATTATCAAAGAGTATCTTCAACCCTTTAGATACGTACCATCATTACTCTACTAAACCCTATTTTTAGCCATTGTTGGTAAACATAATGATGGTGTTAGGTAGTTTTCTGGTCTTTAATATGGAAATTTTGCGTATGCTAACATTATTAGAGTTTAAGCATTTAAAGCACTAAAATGTTGAGTAGTTCAACCAGTCTAGTATTTTCAAAACACTAATCATAAACATCTAAAGATGGGCAGCTTGTTGGATTGGTACGTTATCTAAATCCTTCGAGGTCAAGCGTTCGAGTATGGGCGAAAGATTTTTATTAATTTTTTAAAAACGAACTTTTTCGCCACGCTATAAAACCGGCGTGTCTATAGAACGCACACTATGGACACACATATACTAGCGTGTCCAAAGAAGAACTTTTTGGCCACACTTTCAACTTGGCGTGTTTATTTAAATGTTGAGTAGTTCAACCAGTCTAGTATTTTCAAAACACTAATCCTAAACATCTAAAGATGGGCAGCTTGGTGGATTGGTACGTTATCTAAATCCTTCGAGGTCATGCGTTCGGATATGGGCGAAAGATTTTTATTAATTTTTTAAAAACGAACTTTTTAGCCACGTATAAAACCGGCGTGTCTATAGAACACACACTATGGACACACATATACTAGCGTGTCCAAAGAAGAAATTTTTGGCCACACTTTCAATGTAGCGTGTCTATATGTCCTACACTATGGACACGCATATACTGGCGTGTCTATAAATCGTACACTATGGACACGCTGGTATAGGCGTGTCCAAAGAAGAACTTTTTGGCCACACTTTGAATTTGGTGTGTCAATCAATCGTACACTAGGGACACGCACTTTAAATAGCGTGACTAACCTTTTGGACACACCACAACTACCTAATGTGGCCATAGACTGGTCTATAAACACGCCCAATACCTAATGTGGCCATGTGGCTATAAACACGCCCAATACCTAATGTGGCCATAGACTGGTCTATAAACACGCCCAATCAAAAAATTAAAGTTAACGTGACTAAACGGTTGAAATTTTGACACGCTAGTAGCCATGGCGTGGCTGAAAGCACTTATATGAACACGCCCATTGAACATGGCGTGTCTATAGGGTAGAAGTATACCCTATAGACACGCCAAAACCAAAAAGGCGTGACAAGGAAATTTATATTTGGCGTGGCTAAAGGCCATTTCTGTACTAGTGCAATAGCCGTTTTGTGCTCTTTCAGAACCCTAAGTAGACGTTCTTCTTGTATTGGGGTGAGGTTCTTTGCAATGATCACCGGAAGTTCTTCTATATCACCCAATTACGCTTACTTTAGGTGGTCTGTAAGCGGCTTCAGTTCTAATTTTGGTGCCTGCACAATAGAAGGTAAAGGAACCTCATTAGTTATGGGTAAAGAAATATAAGAAATATTACCCGTTTTTGCTTCTTGTAGTGCTGTTAATGCACCACACATCTCCACTAGTTCTTTGGCTAAGTCAACGTCCAGGTTCGGCTGCCCGTGAACGTCCAAATCAATCCTATTGCGTAACACAACTCCAAGTTCATCTTCATTGTTCAAATCAAATATTTGTTCTGCTAAACATCTATAGAAAAAGCGGAGTGCACATCACTAGGATAACGCATAGCCTCAAATATGTTGAAGCGAATGATCTCTTTATCAAATTCCATAGTGAATGAACCACTATCGATATCAATCTTCGTCTTTGCAGTCTTCATGAATGGTCTCCCAAGAAGTAACGAAGTAGATGAACAATTATCTGCATTGTGCATATCCACAATGTAGAAATCAACCGGAAAGATTAACTGATTCACTTGAACTAACACATCCTCCACGACTCCCTTAGGATATATATTGGACTTCTTAGCCAATTGAATAGTAATCTCTACCTCTTTTAAAGGTCCAAGATTCAAAGAATCATAAACATCGGCTGACATAACACTTATGGAAGCTCCCAAATCAAGCAAAGCAGGCTCAAACCGTCGGTTACCAATGGTAACATGAACTTTGTAGGCATCTTCTTTAGTAACATAGCTGTAGCACTTTCTCCCACCTTAGTAATCTCATTAGAAATCAACCTATCCTTCCTTGTACACAAATCCTTCAAGGTACGGTTCTGATGGCCTCAATAAATGGAATGTTGATGTGTATCTTGCTGAAAACATCCATGATCTCCTTATCTTGAGCTTGCTTCTTTGACTTGGCAAAACGACTAGGAAAAGGAGGTGGTATGGTAAAAGTGGGAACCGTGTCCTTAGGTTGGCCGTTTGAAGTTGGCTTTTCCTTTGGGACGGTTTCCTCTTCTACTTCCTTTTCGATATCGTTACTAACCTCTTTTTGTTGATGTGGCTCTTCAGTTTGTCTCACACTTCTTAGAGTGACTGCATTAATGTGCTCTCTTGGATTCACAAAAAGTTGTGATGGGAGTGTTGTAGACGCATGATCCTTCATAAGATTCATATCTGTTGCCAATTGCCCAATCTGAGTATGCAAATCTTTAACGGCACCATCGTTCTTTTGTTGATTTTTTAGTACTGTTTCCTTGAAACCCTCTGTATAAGAAGCAAAACTCTGCATAGTTTGCAAGATGCTATTGAGCTTATCCTCTATAGATGAATCTTTATTCTGTTCTTGATGTTGTTGTGGTTGCTGAAACTGTTGTTGAAAACAACCCTGTCTTGCACATGGATTAGGAGCTGCAACTTGCTTGTTAGCATAACTGAAATTAGGATGATCTTTCCAACCAGGATTATAAGTATTAGAATATGGATCATAACTGGGCCTCTGATTAAGAAATATAGCATTTACCTCAGCTTCATCTTCATATGAAGGAATGATCACTGCTGTCATCCTTTGTACTACCTTCTCTATGTTGTTCATTTGTTGCTCTGATTGTGAAGTTTCTTCCATATTACTAACTCTTCTGACATTTGAGTTATTTCTGGTGTAAAATTTTTGAGCATTCGAAGCCATACTCTCAATCAAACTGTTTGCCTGTGAGATTGTCTTCTCAGTAAGTGAACCACCACCAGCTGCATCAATCAAATTCCGTTGCTCTGGAAGTAATCCTTCGTAGAAATATTGAATGATGAGTGTTGGAGATATGTTGTGGCGAGGGAAACTCGCTACCAACATTTTGTACCTATCCCAATATTCATAAAGATATTCCCCATTAATCTGAAGAATACCACTAATCTCTTTACGAACAAAGGATGCCTTAGAAGCAGGAAAATACTTCTCTAAAAATAGCTTTTTCATCTCTTCCCATGTTTTTTTATTCCCTGGAGGAAGGTAATACAACCATTCTTCCGCTGAATCTATTAAAGAGAATTGGAAGGCTTGTAGCATTGCCGTATCACTGTCTTCGGTACTCTGCCTAAGACTTGTCATCTTTTGTTGAAATTGTCGATGACGATTCGGATCCTCGCCTGGAAGTCCCTTGAACTTTGGTAGATGATGAAGTAGATTCAACTTCAGCTCCACTGGATTAGTGATTGTAATACACAGTGGTGTCGAATCTAAGCATGGAGATGTCAACTCTCGCAGCTTCTTCTCCTTAGGCAGAGGAGGTGGGTTTGTACCGTCATTCACCATTGTTGATGTAGAAGATTCTTCTTGTTGCGTTTGCTGAAGTGCTTGTAGCATCGTTCCTCTACGAGTTTGAATATCGCACCTCTGGTATTCCCAGTCTTTCGGTGCCAGAGATTAATTACCTGAAACCACAAATCTAGAAAACAAAAATTAAAAACTAACAAGAAATTCTAAAAACAATAATCAAACTAAAACAAATAATAACTAAAGCTACCGACTGCTCCCCGGCAACGACGCCAAAATTTGATGGCTGTCGTAAGTGCAATCAAATTAATAATCTTATTTCTACACAATTAACTGGTAATATAATGGAAGTAAGGATCGTTCCCACGAAGAGCAGTGAGTTTTAGCTGTCAAAGTGTCACAAAGGTGGGGTTTTGTTTTAGATTGTGAATAACAAGTAATCAAAGCAAATACAATTGTATTGTAATCAATAGAGAGAGATATGATCGAGGAATCCTTCTTCGTTAATAAACTTTCAATGAGTTATTATAGTTGCCTACTCGTCGTTAATCATAGATTATCACCAACCATGGAATAACATCTAGATCAGTGATATCCCCTAAATTCCTTATATCATTGGATACGGAAGTTCTCGCCTACCAGATTCTATTCACCCAAACCACCTAGTAGTAGATCATTGTTTGTGGGTGAAAAATGTTTCTGCTGATTTTGGTAATTTTGGGTGTGTGGATGAGAAACGAATCTAAACCCTACTTTTGATTCGAGAGATCAATCTGTACAATCCTGGCCTAAACCAAGAAATGGTCATTTCAGGCTTGCTTCGGTCACAAAGTGAAGGAGAAGGGTTGGTCTTAGGGAGGGAAGCGAAGAGAGTGTTGAGACCAGAATGGTTAATTCTGAAGATGTGTCTTGTTTTATGACTTATATCAGAAAGTGGAACTGGCTTGCAGAGTGAAAAGCTATCAATTCTTGGTGATTTCTGGATACTATGTTGTTGCCGACCAAAACCTGTTGTTTGATGGAAATAGGTGAAGCCTATTTATACAAGTCATATTAAAACGTTCCCTAGTCTCGTAGGAAGTGGAAATGATTGAGTGGTGGAAGAATGGAGTAACGTATAACCGCCAGAAACCCATGCTTCCATGATGAAGGAAGTGGATCCGTTTACACCCGTTACTTCTTGCCGCCATTAATTGTCCTACTTCATGACACTTTCCTATAACGGGCGTATTGCATATCGCACGTTGTAAACCGCCAAACCAATACCCTGATGATTATCCCCCAGTTTGTGACATATTTGATGTCTCGAGTGTTTTCGTGGAAAACATGTAGCATTTTTCTACGTGTGGCAAGTTAAAATCAAGAGGCTTGTCGTAGGAAAATAACATGTGATGTTATTAGGCTCATCTTGGCCGGTCGCCTAAAACTTGCCACAAGTCTGTTAGTTCGTGGCGAACTTCGATGGCTAAGATCACATCTCATGAGGAAGGGTAGCCGTTGATTATGGCTACCTTGTGTTGGAGCCTGATAATGGCGCAGTGGCAATGTGGCATGGCTAGCATGGCTGGCATAGCTCATGCATGCCAGTGGTACGATGGTGTAGGTGGCGCCTGGCGTAGCCATGGCCACTAGATTTAGGCAGTTGGTCGCCTAAAACTTGCCACAAGTCTGTCAGTTCAGTGGAAAACTTGGATGGATGAGATTGCATCTCATGAGGAAGGGTAGCCGTTGATTATGGCCACATTATGTTGGCACCTTTTAATGGCATAACGGCATAGCCGCGCCGTAGTGGCATGCGCTTACGGCATGGTGACATAGCCGCGTCTGTGGCGTTGTGGCATGGCCAAGGCTAGGATTTGGCACCGTGGCCAAAGTTAGGGCTTGGCGATATGGCCAAGGCTAGGATTTGGCGCCGTAGCCAAAGTTAGGGCTTGGCGGTGTGGCCAAGGCTAGGATTTGGCGCCGTGGCCAAATTTAGGGCTTGGCGGCATGGCCAAGGCTAGGATTTGGCGTCGTGGCCAAAGTTAGGGCTTGGCAGCGTGGCCAAGGCTAGGATTTGGCGACGTGGCCAAAGTTAGGGCTTGGCGGCATGGCCAAGGCTAGGATTTGGCACCGTGGCCAAAGTTAGGGCTTGGCGGCGTGGCCAAGGCTAGGATTTGGCGCCGTGGCCAAAGTTAGGGCTTGGATGCATGTTCAAGGCTAAAGTGGCTCGTAGCATGTTGTGGACTATGACCAAAAATTAGGGTTTCGGCTAAAAAGTCTTTGTTTCGATCACGAAATCCTAATTGGAGTCCGTTATGGCATTGGCCACGAATAAAAAGTGGATTAGCACGTAGTGGTGTCATTTGTGGCACATAGGCATGTTACTGCGGAAGAGTGGCATGTTGGCATGTTACTGCGGCAGAGTGGCATGTTGGTATGCCGATTTAATATGTTGTTTGCGGCAGGGCGCGTTTGGCTTGCCAGTTACTATGGTGGCGCGGCAGGGTGTGTTTGGCCTTTAATGTATGGTGGCAGGTTTAGAGCGACTTGATTGGTCAAGAAAAGGGGCCGGCCAAACATAAGGCGCGGCCGCACCTCTTGTGCTCGTGGCGCATTTTAAAGTGACCTGATTGGTCGGTAGGAAAGAGAGGGGTCGGCCAAGCATGGGCGTGGCTACACTTCTGGTGTGAGTGTGGTGGCTTTAGAGCGACCTGATTGGTCGATGGAAAATAGGGCCGGCAGGCATGGTCCTAGCCACAACTCATGGGAGCATGGCAGGTTTAAAGCGACCTGATTGGTCGACGAAAGAGTAAGGGCCGGTTAGGTATCATGGGGCATGGCCAAGTGGCGCCGGTTAGCCTATGGCATGGCCACGCTCCCCTCATTTTTGCTCCTACACCGCGGCTCTGTTTATTCTTTGCTTTCTGACTGATTATTTTGTGCAAGGGCCTTAACCTTGGTACTTGGAGGTCTGTGCTACTCTGCTGCGAGTGAACACAAATCCGTCATGCCATACCAATATTAAGGGTTCTGCCAGGGAATATAAGCACAAAAAAGTACTCAGCAGACTCCGGCATTTGTGAGTAATGCACCTAGGAGCTTATACACTCATTAGGCTCTATACTAGTGAACATTTCATCCAGGAGCTTGAGTTTCGATATAATACGAAGAGAGACATAAGGTACTGCCGATTTTGATATATTCTCCAAATTCCCTGCGGAATATAGATATATCAATGTATACTACATGTGATGTCGGGTCAGGTAGATAGACTTTTACAAATTTAGCCCTGAGCTAAAAACCACCATCAACATTAAGTCGTCCCCTGCTTAGCTCGTAACAGTGGCATTGTTGCGGGGTAAGCATGAGATGGTGACAAACAAGGATAAAAATCAAAAGTGCAAGTCATGAAGTGATTGCCAGGGAGAATTTGGCTAACCTTTGTCAGGAGGCATGAGGAATCCGTGATCTTTGTATTGGCGACTTTGTGTAACTCTGGCTTGGCCATAGGGTGCTGGGCAGAGATGGCGCTGCAACTTGGTCCGCGGATCGGTGGATGGCGCTAGCTGGCTAGGTCACGGAACGTATGGAGATGGCGCTTGGCTTCAGTCCATGGAATGGTGGAAATTGGCTTCAGTCTGTGGAATGGTGGAAACTGGCTTCAGTCCGTGAAATGGTGGAAACTGGATTCAGTCCGTGGAATGGTGGAAACTGGCTTCAGTCCATGGGATGGTGGAAACTGGCTTCAGTCCATGGAATGGTGGAAACTGGCTTCAGTCCGTGGAATGATGGAAACTGGCTTCAGTCCATGGGATGGTGGAAATTGGATTCAGTCCATGGAATGGTGGAAACTAGCTTCAGTCCGTGGAATGGTGGAAACTGGCTTCAGTCCATGGAATGGTGGAAACTGGCTTCAGTCCATGGAATGGTGGAAACTGGCTTCAGTCCATGGGATGGTGGAAACTGGCTTCAGTCCGTGGAATGGTGAAAATATGGCGCTGGAACTTCGGCTACCAAACGGTGATGAAGACGCTGGAACTTAGGCTACCAAATGGTGATGGTGGCGCTGGAACTTTAGCTACCAAATGGTGACGGTGGCGCTAGAACTTCGGCTACCAATGGTGATGGTGGCGCTGGAACTTTGGCTACCAAATGGTGATGGTGGCGTTGATGGCTTCAGTTCGTGGAACGGTGGAAATGGCACTTGTAAGGCTTGCTGGTTGGATCACGGAATGCTGGAGCTTTGGCGCTAACTTAACCATAGAGTGCTGGAGCCATGGAGAGTTGGCTTGACCACGGAGTGCTGGAGCCATGGAGAGTTGGCTTGACCACGGAGTGCTGGATCCATAGAGCGTTGTAGGTTGAGCGACTGGTGTTCCTCGTGCTGGCGCGCTGCTGGTTCGGTCATGGAGCGGAGATATTGGCACACTACTTGTTCGACTATGGAGCATGAGTGTGATGCGCCTAGTCATCTATTCCCGTTCATGGAGCAATAAGGAATCCTTATTTTGTTCAAACTCTAGAAACTGCATTCGTATGAAAAGGGGTATCGACCATCTTCTGTTTTTGTTGTTCATCCGGCTCCGTGCTTTCATCTGCAACATCTGGCTCCTCTTCGTCATTCGTTAGCGGTGGTAGAGCGAGCATTAATGGCAATCAAAACAATCTCCAATAATTATAATCAACAAAGAAGGCAAGCCAGGAGAACTCAAGGTAGGTTCTCTCGCATGTATCCACCCAACAAGCACCATCGATCTTCTCCGAATGTGTAATAAGGTTCGACTCCGGAAGAACGAGTATCTAACCCTATCCAGTTGAATTTCAAAATTTACCAAACTCCATTGCGCTCTTGGGATGGATGGATGAAATAATATCAGGGCTAATCTTGGAGATTGTGGTTGCGTTGTTGGTTCATCCTTGACTTTAGGTTATTTGGTACCTAGACTTTCTGATTGCGATGATGATATGTTGTGGATGCTTGTATGGTCGAAATCTTCCGGAGCCATTGGGTGAAATAAATGAGTTGAGAGACGTTCTGTTGCCGATGTGTTGCTATCAAGTCTTTAAGGACTTCATTCCAAGCGACATCCTTTGAACCATCTTCTGAATTTTGGACTATTGCATGGAACGGGATGTGGTGAGCAGTCCTCAATTATACTTCTGTTAGATACGATGGCATGGCCGGATATGTGAATATATCTCTGTGGCTTTCTTTTGGAGTCTTTGATGGTTGTCAGGAGGGACTACAATGAGCAGTCCCAGTCGCACTTCTCTTTAGTTTCTGAAGTTGTTTTCTCCGAGCAGGCTTGGGATCCGCCGCGGCCTCGTAAAGTGTTGCAGGCACCTTCTATACAGAGAGGTGATGATATTCTTACGCTACACCCTTGAAGAGTAGATGACCTTGTCGTGGTTATGACCTTTTGGTTGACCGTGTCTTTTGAGCTTTGACAGTGAAGGGATTCCGTGTAGAGCCTCATTCCCCAAGTGTGGTTTACATGTTTCTATCTGGTATGGTCGGTGGGTTGACCATGATAAAGATATCGCCGTCTTGCATCTACACTGGTGACTTTGTAGTAATTTTTGCTATGGTGAAGCTCTGGCTGGTATCAACAAACGAGCGAGTAAACTGTCCACGACCACGAGCTTTTGGCGGTATGGATCAAAAGGTGGCCACGACTACAAACCCTGGCTGGCTGCGATCATGGTCCTCGACAGGGGAGTGTGGCGGCTACGACACGATACTTGGAAGGAAGGCGTGGCGGCTATGGCACAATCCTTGGCAAGGAGGAGTGGAGGCTACATGGGAAAATGTTATGACTTCGGGAGCGAACGTTGAAGCAGAGCGACTTATGGAGAAAAACGTTGAAGAGGATCCTTCTGAGTTGTGTCCATGTCCGTATGAGTTTTGGAAAGAACTTCATGTCTCTCCATTAAATCTATAATGGTAATGAGAAGGTTGGTTTCTTCTGGCTCCTCCAATCTCTCGTCCTGACAAAGAAGTGGTGACAGCTCTGGTGATGATTGGAGGCGGTCATACTCGAAGAAATATTAGGAGTAGCGGCGGCTCTGGTTTTGGTAATAAGAGGCATCATGTCAGAGGGGATGCTTCCGGTGCCGCTTGTGTTAGTGATAGAGGATGTAACGCCATGGGACGTGCTGACTGCACTTGCGGATGGTACATTGGTGTTGGCCATTACCTTTTTTTTTCTCGTCTAATACGGCCACATACTTTATTCGCTTAGGGTCTCTCCACGAAACTGAATTTTTAGGTTGCAAATTCGAGTTTATTGTGTGACGCAATCCTGACCGCGAGAAGTCCCCAGTCGTCATTTATTGTTTGTGTAACATCTTTATGCCGATCTGCAAAAAGACAGAGGATCTCCAGTCACCGGGCGCAATTCCCCTGAATCTATCTTTTCTTGGCCGATGCGTTTCAGAGCATTGCATTCACTGGTAGGATGATTGACGAACCTATGGTAATGGCAATACTTGGGATTTTCCATTTGTTCTTCAGTTGGTAGGCGCCTAACATGAGGTAGTTTGATGGCATCGTCTTGAATCCATACTTCCAGGAGTTCGATTACTTTCTCGATCGGGAACGGGAAGTTTGGAGCAGCATATCCAGTTTCTTGTTGTTGCACATGAACCTTAGCCGCGACCATCTGGGGTGAAGCCATATAATGCGCTGGTGCCACACGTTTGGGTTGTTGTTCCACTGCTGGAGTTTTTCTCTTTCTTCCCTCATTAGCGATCGACTGGAGGTTGGATATTTTATTAGAAAGACGCATACTTTCCTGAACGTCTTTACGAGCTTCTTCATTCTGGAACGGTTCGGATCGACTGAGTAAAGCAGCAGCGGATCATTTAGCAGCTTCGGATGCAATATGGGAATTGATATTTTCCATGAAGGATGCACATAATGAAATCACCTTTTCATTGCGAGAACTCTGATGAGAACGTGACAAATCCCACGAGTCTTCTTTCTGATCTTGAGGAAATATATTTTGATCTTCATGAGCAGACAGGTTAGCTTGGTGGATACCTTTCCATTCAGCGTGACCATAGGCTTCATCCTCCTCACTAGGAGTAGGAATATGAATCTTGGAAAAAGGACTACCACCATCAGCATTGATCCAAAATGAATGGTTGATAGTGCTTCCCACAGAATGAATACGCGTTGGTTCCTTTGACAGTTGATCCGTCAGCGCTTTCAAAAGCGTAAATACTCCGTCCTGCGTCTTGACAATAGTAGCTTGATTCTCGACAATATCATTCAGGATTTTCGTCAAATCATGAATAGTTGTTCAATATCGAGACTCCATAGACTCGACAATGGTTTTGAATGAAAGAACGGATTCAGGGATAACATGTGGAGTATTTTCGGTGCTAGGAGAAGTAAAATTTGGATTGAGGGTTTCCGAAGCATTCCTAAGATCAACCATCTTGAGAAATTTAGGAAATTAAAAATGGGTTTGAAATTGGCCTAAGACCAATTGAGATGAAAATGAAATTGGGAATTGAATTTATAACCGAGAGATTTAATCTCCCACTGTGGTCGCCAATTGTTTGTGGGTGAAAACTATTTCTGCTGATTTTGGTAATTTTGGGTGTGTGGATGAGAAACGAATCTAAACCCTAAACAATGCACTTCACGAAAGTACTTTTGATTCGAGAGATCAATCTGCACAATCCTGGCCTAAACCAAGAAATGGCCGTTCCAGGCTTGCTTCGGTCACAAAGTGAAGGAGAAGGGTTGGTCTTAGGGAGGGAAGTGGAGAGAGTGTTGAGACCGGAATGGTTAATTCTGAAGATGTGGCTTGTTTTATGACTTGTATCAGAAAGTGGAACTGGCTTGCAGGATGAAAAGCTATCAGTTCTTGGTGATTTCTGGATACTATGTTGTTGCCGACCAAAACCTGTTGTTTGGTGGAAATAGGTGAATCCTATTTATACAAGATCTCGTAGGAAGTGGAAACGATTGAGTGGTGGAAGAATGGAGTAACGTATAACCGCCAGAAACCCATGCTTCCATGATGAAGGAAGTGGATCCGTTTACACCCGTTACTTCTTGCCGCCATTAATTGTCCTACTTCATGACACTTTCCTATAGCGGGCGTATTGCACGCCGCACGTTGTAAACCGCCAGACCAATACCCTGATGAGTATCCCCCAGTTTGTGACATATTTGATGTCTCGAGTGTTTTCGTGGAAAACATGTAGCATTTTGCTACGTGTGGCAAGTTATAATCAAGAGGCTTGTCGTAGGAAAATAACATGTGATGCTATTAGGATTGTCTTGGCCGGTCGCCTAAAACTTGACACAAGTCTGTTAGTTCGGTGGAGAACTTCGATGGCTGATATCGCATCTCATGAGGAAGGGTAGTCGTTGATTATGGCAACCTTGTGTTGGCGCATGATAATGGCGCAGTGGCGTTTTGGTGTACGCCAGTGGCAATGTGGCATGGCTGGCATGGCTCATGCATGTCAGTGGCACGGTGGTGTAAGCGGCGCCTGGCGTAGCCATGGACACTATATTTAGGCAGTTGGTCGCCTAAAACTTGCCAGAAGTCTGTCGCCTTTAGTGGCGAACATGGATGGTTGAGATTGCATCTCCTGAGGAAGGGTAGCTGATTATGGCCACATTCTGTTGGCACCTGTTAATGGCATAACGGCATAGTCGCGGTGTAGTGGCATGCGCCTACGGCATGGTGGCATAGCAGCGTCTGTGGCGTTGTGGCATGGCCATGCCTGTGGCTTGGCGGGGTGGCCAAGGCTAGGATTTGGCATCGTGGCCAAAGTAAGGGCTTGGCGACATGGCCAAGGCTAGGATTTGGCGTCGTGGCCAAAGTTAGGCTTGCAGCCTGGCCAAGGGTAGGATTTGGCGTCGTGGCCAAAGTTAGGGCTTGGCGGTGTGGCAAAGGCTAGGATTTTGCGTCGTGGCCAAAGTTAGGGCTTGGCGGCGTGGCCAAGGCTAGGATTTGGCGCCATGGCCAAAGTTAGGTCTTGGCGGCATGGCCAAGGCTAAAGTGACTCGTGGCATGTTGTGGACTATGACCAAAAATTAGGTTTTCGGCTAAAAAGTCTTTGTTTCGATCACGAAATCCTAATTGGAGTCCGTTATGACATTGGCCACGAATATAAAGTGGATTAGCACGTAGTGGTGTCATTTGTGGCACATTGGCATGTTACTGCGGCAAAGTGGCATGTTGGCATGTTACTGCGGCAGAGTTGCATGTTGGTATGCCGATTTAATATGTTGTTTGCGGCAGGGCGCGTTTGGCTTTCCAGTTAGTATGGTGGCGCGGCAGGGTGCGTTTGGCCTTTAATGTATGATGGCGGGTTTAGAGCGACTTGATTGGTCAAGAAAAGGGGACGGCCAAACATAAGGCGCGGCCACACCTCTAGTGCTCGTGGCGCATTTTAAAGTGACATGATTGGTCGGTAGGGAAAGAGAGGGGACGGCCAAGCATGGGTGATGTGATCTCAATAATGTTGTAGTAAAAAGGTTCATTGAGACTCGTGAAAGCAATGGATTTTAGACTTATAAAACTTAAAAATAAAGAAAACTTAACACAAAATTGATTCAAGATATGAGAAAATAACCAAGACATTGATTCCACTATTACACATGAATAATTTATGGTGAATAACACAAAATTCTAATTATCTTTTTAAGTCCTTATTTCTTAATCCACAAATAATCATGCAAATTCCCAAAAATTAATTGTATCCCCTAAGCATAGATTATCTAAACAAAGTATAACCTATCTAATTGAATCACAACTAATGACGAAAATTATGCAAACAATTTAAAACTCTGCAAAAACAGTGATTTAGTGAATTATAAATTATTTAGAGAAAATAAAATGGTTACCACTTATTCATGCGTAAATAGCTTCCTCATTGCCTTGGTTGTGGGAGAATTAGCTCATCATCATGTTGGAAACACGCTCAAAAATCATTATTAATGCTCAAAAATGGTTTACAAATGATGAACAAGGGAGAAAAGATGAAAAGCCTGATTTGTAACAGTTATAATTGTTACAAACGAACTGTTACAGAGAACGATAAATGTAAAGTGTTGTTGTTGATGTAGTTTTAAGACTGTCTCCTGAACTACGACCCTCAGATGTGTCGTTGTCACTGTAGCGAAAACGACGGTCCTTCGTGCATCTTATGTTCTTCGAGCTCTCTTCAATGGCAGCAGCAGCAGATCTCTGAAACTTGAATTTCTTTGCTCTGTTATCTCTCCCAACTCTCCGTTCCCCTCTCGACTTCAGTAAGGCTCGTATTTATACTCACTAGACCCCCAAAATCTTCGAGTTAATGCCAAAATATTTTGTTTTAAAGTCTTGATATTTTTATCTTCTTTCCTTCCTTGCTGAGATTTTATTTCCTTCTTGAACCGTCTGATGATGTCGACACACTCCCAACGGGCTGCGATCACATTTAGTTAAAGAAAGACTCAGTCAATCCACACGCCATCCACCATAATTATCACAAAATACACGGGAAAACAAAGTTGAAAGCCCGATATTCTTGTGTCTCCTGTTCCACGTAAACCTCCTTTCTTCTCGAGTCCAACTTAAGTACTACCCGTTTTGCCTTAATGTGCCATTCCTACCCAAAGCCAAGCAATAAGTCCGTCTAAAACTCAATAGAACCCGATCCAGGAATTCATGCAACTGCACAAATATTTTCCCGCCAAAAGTTTATATTCAAATGGGGAAGATGGTGTCCCCCTAACCAGCCGTGGGGTGCGAATAGCACTGGGTTGCCCCTTAGCAATTGGGTTACCCCTTATCCAAAGTGGGAGTCCGAATAGCAAATGTCCTCCGAGGGTGTTCCGAGCAACTTTTCGAGCTGAATTTTCCAACAATCTTTATTTCCAAAAAATACCTACAAACACACAAAACACCATAATAAGGACAAAAACGAGTACTAACAATACTAAACATTGAGGACAAATTAGACACATAAATGCGTCTATCAAATACCCCCAAACTTATTATTTGCTAGTCCTCGAGCAAATTTATTATAGAAAATAAAATGACTACACTTAGCACGTGCAGCAAGCCGTTAAACTGCTAGGTGGCCCTAGCGGCAGAATGATGTCTCCGTAGGGTTTACCAGAGGTGTACCCACAAAACCTTTACTCTAGACCCAAGCTATCTACGCAGAACCTTGGAAGGCACTAAAGAATCTCCTTGGTTGGCATACAATATTGACTATAGGAGGAAGTACCTTGATGCGAAATTCCAATTGTTGTACACGAGTTTGCACTCAAGCATACTAAAATTCATATAATGTGACAGAGCTCTACTCAGATAGTTTCTGGACATCATAAACCGGAGTCAACCAATCACATGGATAGATTAAGAAGATGGATGTAGAGAAAACGTAGATGATGTTGACTAAGGTGAACCTATCTTAATGGACTCGAGATACTGGTCTGACTAATATCAACACAACTGGCATATACAAGGGAACCAGCGGGTGATAATCCTAACTCTAGATCAACACAACTGGCATATACAAGGGCACCAGTGGTCGACTTTATTGAATTTATTCCGGTTGGTCTGATGGTCTGGTCTCAAATTTTTTTTTTTCGGTAACTCAATCACTCTATTTCACCCTAGTAATGGTAAAAAGAAAAAAAAAAGTGATCAGGATTCTTTCGATGTTTCCATCACGAGGATATGGCGAAACTACCATGTTTTTTTTTTTTTTTTTTAACACCTGAGCTCTGTGCTTTTATTAATAGACTCTTCTATATGTTTCCATCTAATCAGATTGGTTCCTCAACTCCTACAACCAAGATGTTCCCATCCACTTAGATTAGTTAGTGCCAACCTTAATAAGCATAAATTTCTAGTCTCTGGAGTTTATTTATTGCAACTAAAAAGTTTCTCCCATACCCCCAAACTTAAATCTAACATTGTCCTCAATGTTCTAAAGATGAAATTAAAAACATGAACAAGAAGAAATTGTTACCATTTGAAGCAAAAGACATAAGGAAAGATATTACTGTGTCGCAAGAATATTGGGTTACCTCCAAAGAAGTGCTAAGTTTAAAGTCTTCAGCCAGACAATGGAAGAGATTAGTACCTCGAAGAATCATATAGTAGCAGCCGGAATAACTGCGGGTCATTTGGATCAAAAAGTGCTAACCACAAGAAGAGGAAACTGTCACAGACCAGGAAGATATCCAACACACCCTTATATATTGTTTTGTTTAAGACAACTACATCTAGTTGTGGTTCGGGTTCAGGCTCTATAAAAGGGTCTAAATAAAATGTTTTCATGGGCTAGACTTCCTCAAAAGAAGGATTCTTAAGATCGGGTTGTAGAGTCTGGAAATACTCAATTAAGAACTTAGAAGCACACAACAATAACCTGAATAACTGGGGATCCTCTAAGTCAATCGACTTGACTCACACAGTTCACCACAGTGGTGGTCATTCTTAATCAAATGTGTCAACCCTAATCTCCTAAAGTAATTAGGTTTAGTCTTAAAACTTAATATTTGACACATCTGAAACTTATACGTTCCCACAATTGGAAGGAAGGTTTTTGGTGGGAAAACAAAGTCAATCGTGGTATCATAGCCTGGGTTAACCACATCAACCAGAGGATGGGTTTCTAACAACTGAACTTCTTTATAGACACAACTAGGTTCAGGAAAAAGTGTATGAAGATAATCTTTTAAAATGGTTGAGGCACATATGTCAAGTCCCAAGTTAGGGACCTTTTTAAGAGTTAAGGCACATGGAGAATGATAATCACCCCCAAACTTAGAGTTTTCAGTGTCTCTAGAAAGACTAGTCACAACTTACCTAATTTCAAGGTCATCCGATTCCCGAAAATGGTCAATTGATTCTTCTAAGTCGTACATCCTCACTCATCTCTACGAGTTCATTTTCTTTTCTAAGTCTATTGTTTCTAAATCGCTAGACTCAAAATATACTGCGTTCCTCTAGACCATCCTTGGCTTCGTAATCAAAAGGAAATACTACATCATCTAAAACGGGGGTATCTCTAGTCAAATCCTCATCCTTTTGAATAGGTGAATAATTATTAAAATTATTTGGATTTGAACTAGAAATATTATCATCATTAAGCTCAATTGGAGTAACAAATTCCTGATCACTATGCCTACTGATTTCAAATTCTTCATCAGCACTATCCTCATCATAATCATCATTATAATAATATGAAAAATGGTTGAACCTCATCTAGACAAGTAGTGTTACCAATTTTATCCTCGTCATCTTGATTATGTAAATAACTATCCTCATTTTCAGGGGTACTATTGGAAACACTAAGATTATCTCGAGCAGTTCCGTTCTGGGCCTCTAACAAAAGCTTTCGAATCGACTCATATGACTTCATTATGGTATCGTGACTCAACTCACATGACTTCCTTATTGTATCGTGACTCGACTCACATGACTTCCTTATTGAATCTAGGAAAGAAATTTCACTCGTTACATTGCTTTCGTCCATAACTAAGTTATTCATTTCTGCGAACTTACGTGTCGACTCAGCTAACTTACGTGTTGACTCTAGTAGAGAGGAATTTTGCTCGTACGACCGGTTGGCGTGTGGATAGTAATTGGGATCACCATGGTATGACCCATAACCTTCAAAATTTTGGCGTTCCCAACCACTATTCACACTATGGTTATAAAAAGAGTGATGTCCATATTGTTCAGTTGGATATTCATATTCATTGTGATGGCTATTGTAATACCAGTTTGACATCCTAACTGCAAGGGAATTCTACACAATCACAAACAAGGATGACTCGACCACAACAAACCTACTGATTTCTAGCAAACAAAAAGCATGATGGCTCCACTTAGATTGTTTCTAGTCCAGCTTCTAATCCTTCGAAAGGGAATTCGTTACAATTTAAGCAAACCCCTATGGAATAAATCCGAGTTTAAGTAAGTTGAATAGAGGCGAGGGAAGCTGCGTGTAGCTTTGATACCCAAGGCCTCACCGCATTACAAGGTGGCGCAGTCATGCATTCAACTCACATAAACTATCATGAACTTCGAAGTATGCTTAAAAGAGTAACCAATATTTTTCGAATGACTTTCCTATTAAGCTCGTTACCCTATCGGTCTCGTTCTAGTCAAAATTTTAAGCTTAGGTTCGCGTTTGGTATCGTTTTCCTAAGGCGGTCAAGAAGAGAACGGTGATGAAATCCGAACCCTTATCTTGTATGGCCAGTCCTTTCCCTTTACTAGGAATTTAAAGCAGCCGTATTCAATACCTCAACATATATGCATACAAAATCATCCAGTAAACCCGCTGACAGGGGATTCGCGGGTGTTTAGAATTCTTGCCTCCCGTTCCAGACGGGGGATGAACCGTTGAGGTCGACTCGGGCCACGACTCCTATGTCGTGTACGAACCCGAGGGGCCGAGACAGTATCGTAATTGTCGTCCTTCCCTGTGCAGTTTATATTTAAACTAACCCTTCCTTAGGGTTTTAAAAATAATAATGTCCAAAAGTCCAAAAAGTGTCCAAAAATAAAAAGAAAAATTACAAAAAGTGAAACCCTATTTACAGTTTCTAAAAAAAAAAAAAAAAGCCCAAATAAAATAAATATGTACAAAATCTTCTTCACTCCTTGGACTCCTCTTTCTTTCCTTCTTTGGCGATGCTTTCCTTTTATAAAACTTTTTATTTCCTTATAGCTTCGCTTCCAAATCTGAAAAGAATCAAAAAAAAAAAATACCAAAGGCGTAAAAGAGAACAAAAATAAAAATAAAATAAAAATAAAACCTAAAAACAAATCTATACACAAGTCCGCGTCGGCGGCGCCAAAAATTGATGGTTATTTTCAATGATGTTGTAGTAAGAAAAGGTTGTCGTTCACTCAGACTTGTTGAGAATTTGCTTTAAAACTAAATAACGAAAATAAGGAAAATATATACAAAATATTGTCACAAGACGAAGAGAGTTACTGGGACTCGGGATTCCACCAATTTTCACATTCATGCGGTTCATTTATTAATTCCGGACAATTAAGGCTCATAAAATAACAAACATCGACTCTAATTCTTTGCCAAGGTAGATTTTATAAAGAATTATATGTAATTCGCAAGCATGACGCATCTAAAGTACCTAAAACTAAGCATGCGACATCTAACGAATTCACAAATAATCAAGAAAAATGATGAATCAATTATAATAATGCAAATAGTCATAAAGGAATTAAATAGAATTACCACATGGGTGCAAATCAACTTCCTCCGTCGTCCCAGTGATGGGTTCTAGCTCATCATGGTGTAAACTTGCTCAAGATATTGATTCATGCTCAAAAATTGTTTACAAAGATGAAATAGAGAGAAAATGATGAAAATCGAGTATTTGCAACACTTATAAGGTGTTGCAAAACGCTGTTACAATATACGATAAAAGAAAAGTGATGTAATCACTGTTGATATGTCGCTGCAAAGACTGTTGCAAAACCGAGAATAAACCACGGTTTTTTTAACGCAGGCTTTGGCAGCTTAATGTTCTTCGTTCTTTCTTCCCAACAACAGCAGTAGAAAGAATACTGCAACTTGATTTTTCTTCACTCTGCAACTTTCTCTTTTGGCCCAAACTCTCCGTTCCCCTCTCGACTTCAGTAAGGCTCGTATTTATACTCACAAGACCCCCAAAATCTTCGAGTTAATGCCAAAATATTTTGTTTTAAAGTATTGATATTTTTATCTTCTTTCCTTCCTTGCAGAGATTTTATTTCCTTCTTGAACGGTCTGATGATGTCGACACACTCCCAACGGGATGAGATCACATTTAGTTAAAGAAAGACTCAGTCAATCCACACGCCATCCACCATAATTATCACAAAATACACGGGAAAACAAAGTTGAAAGCCCGATATTCTTGTGTCTCCTGTTCCAAGTAAACCTCCTTTCTTCTCGAGTCCAACTGAAGTACCAGCTCCGTTTTGCCTTAACAGGCCATTCCCAGTCCAAAGCCAAGCAATAAGTCCGTCTAAAACTCAATAGAACCCGATCCAGGAATTCATGAAACTGCACAAATATTTTCCCGCCAAAAGTTTATATTCAAATGGGGAAGATGGTGTCCCCCTAACCAGCTGTGGGGTGAATAGCACTGGGTTGCCCCTTAGCAATTGGGTTACCCCTTATCCAAAGTGGGAGTCCGAATAGCAAATGTCCTCCGAGGGTGTTCCGAGCAACTTTTCGAGTTGAATTTTCCAACAATCTTTATTTCCAAAAAATACCTACAAACACACAAAACACCATAATAAGGACAAAAACGAGTACTAACAATACGAAACATTGAGGACAAATTAGACACATAAATGCGTCTATCAATGGGCGTGGCTACACTTATGGTGTGAGTGTGGCGGCTTTTGAGCGACTTGATTGGTCGATGGAAACTGGGGCCGGCAGGTATGGGCCCATCCACAACTCATGGGAGCGTGGCAGGTTTAAAGCGACCTGATTGGTCGACGAAGGAGTAAGGGCCGGTTAGGTAGCATGGGGCGTGGCCAAGTGGCGCCGGTTAGCCTATGGCATGCCCACGCTCCCCTCATTATTGCTCCTACTCCGCGACTTTGTTTATTCTTTGCTTTCTGACTGAGTATTTTGTGCAAGGGCCTTAACCTTGGTACTTGCAGGTCCGTGCTACTCTGCTGCGAGTGAACACAAATCCGTCATGCCATACCAATATTAAGGGATCTGCCAGGGAACATAAGCACAAAAAAGTACTCAGCAGGCTCCGGCATTTGTGAGTAATGCACCTAGGATCTTATACACTCATTAGGCTCTATACTAGTGAACAGTTCATCCAAGAGCTTGAGTTTCGATATAATACGAAGAGAGACATAGGTACTCGTCAGATTTTGATATATTCTCCAAATTACCTGTGGAATATAGACATATCAATGTCTACTACATCTGATGTCGGGTCAGGTAGATAGACTTTTACAAATTTAGCTTTGGGCTAAAAACCACCATCAACAATCACTCAAGGTGTAATTTAGTTGAATGCTTTATCTTTTGTGAATTTATAGGTTGATCCTACTAGTTAGACTCTTAGATCAAGGTCCACTTTTTAGTGTTGTTTATACACACAATCGCTCCACAGAATCCCTCTGCAAGGTTTTGTGTTCTCTACTTGTGTACAAGTTATTCGACGATTACTTATCTCCTAACCCAATACTAGCAATAGATAAAATCAACAAATCAATTTAGTTGGCCACCTAAACAATCTATCAATCAATCATAAATATTAATTATAGTATAAAAAAACGATAATCATATGAAGAATTTCAAAGTAGATTAATATAATAACTCAAATCTTGTTTACAACTTAGAATTCATCCTCAATCAATAGGTGTTTAGCTACTCATGGATGTAGAAACACCCATGATATACATATAAGAAAAGGTTAGAGATATCGTTACGATTGTGAATCGCTCTGAAACCCTAGCTTTAGCTCCGTGTGATTTTTCTCCTCTCCAAGACTTACAATTTTCGTGACTTATTGATATGATATCACATAACCTAATACCTTTTTATAGGTTTACATTGCTTGGCCTTCACGTATTTAGTTCGGTTTAAGAACCCGACCTGAAAATACGAAATAACGACTCCAAACGTGCCCTTAGGCCTTCCAAGGTATTTATACACGTTTTTCTACTAGTAAAGTACGCATACCAGTCCGCTAACTTCAAATTCCACCAGAAATTTCGGAATTAAAATATGCGTACCCGTCCGCATACTTTAATGTCTTCGGTATTCAATAAAAGCTTGTTTTGGCCACAACTTCTTCATCCGAACTCGGAATGACCTCATTCTTTTTGAATTATTATTATATTTCAATTCTCTTCAAGATGGTGATGAGAAATCCTTAATTTGAATGAGTTAAGATCGGTCTTTGGCCCTTCTCTTGATTTTGAGCATTCCGCTCCTTTTCGTCGCTTTTCTTCCACTTCTCTTGGACTTGTGCACTTGGATACTTGGAATACTTCTCTTCCTAGATATTTTTAGAACTTTGTAGCTCCTTTTTGGATGATTCACCTATTATAGGAAAATAAGAGAAATCAAGAGTAATAATACGAAAATATGCAAGAATAATAGCTAAAACAAGTATGGAATGAACACTAAAATCATATGAATTATGCACTTATCATATTCCCCCACACTTAGCTTTTGCTAGTCCTCGAGCAAACTAAATAAAACTAATCATAAATACAACAACTCCATGTCGTCGAGAATACGATTACACTTAGCATGTATAACAAGCATTTAAACCCCTCGGTGTCCCTAGTGGACGAGTTATAGTCTCGTGAGGGTTTACAAGAGGTGTATCCACAAAACCTACTCCAATTTCTCGCCTTGGAAGAACCACTAAGGATAGACACAAAGTAAAAAGCCAAATTATTAGCTTGCATATGTTCTTTAGCTGCAAACATCCCACATACATTCCAATCATCACACGCAAGAAATTACTTATGTGTGACAGTCAACCTAATTGCAAAACTTTACTAAGATAGTCATTGTACTTGTTGCAACGTTTGTCACAACACTCGCATACTGAAATCACATGGATAGATAAGAAAATGGAAATAGAAAAATGAAGTGTGCAAATGTTGACTTAAGTGAAAGATGTTACCCACAATACCTGTATGAATGTCGTCAAAGGATTCTTATTTATAGCGCAATAGTTGAGAGAAACACCCATTTAACTTGACCACATGATTAGATACTCTAAGCGCATGTTTCCTTTTCAACAAGTATGCGATAGTTGCCTTGGATCCTGCGTTCCACGCTTGTTTAGGAGATGGAGACAGGGACAACGTTTCACACATACTGCCACCCAAGTGTCAAGAACCTCATCAATAGTCTTTTTGACTTGCTATATAATGATGATAGGTTTTTATTTTCATTGAAGGGTCCGCCAAATAGTTTAACACCTGTAGAGGGTCTATCTAGTGCAGCAGGAAAAATATCATCACATGTGCTCCGTTTATCAACTGTAGGCCAAAAAACTTCAGTTTTGTGTAGGTTAAGGTGGAGCCCAAGTGCCGGACCATCAGAGTGGATGATTTGTATAGCCTTGGAGACCATCAGAGTATCTCCAATTATAGTCCCATCATCTAGGTACCATGCCTGAAGATCTAGAGAACAACTTGCTGCAATTTTCCTCACAAGAGGGTGCAATGTTATTGAGAAAAGTAAGGGGCCTAGAGGATCCCCTTGCTGCACACCCTGTGATGAAGACAACGATGAATCTCCATAATATAGACGGGATGGTGAAGAATAACAAAATTCGAGGGCATTGACGTGAAACTTCCAGAATCAATGCTGACCTATCTATGAGATTAAATGGACTGAGATGTACCTTTTTCTTCCAAAAGCCTATTGACAGCATTTAATATAGCTTCTCCCCCGCACGACACACCTACGCCAAACTGAAAATCTAACATGTACTCTGTCATATCTTTGTGCACTAATGTGGCAGCAACTTTAGAGACAAGCCGTCTCCAGATGGTCGCAACTGCGATAGGACCACCCGGTTTGAGCAATGGTGTTAAAGGAGCGTTTGCAATAAACTCAGCCAAAGGTACAGGTCATTTCCCAGCAAGAAGTAGATTAACCACTCCAGTACTTGACGTGAGGAGCTCATCTGACACAGCAGCTGCAGGTTTACTAATTCCATCCAATATGTGTTAAGCATGGAGATCATCTCTGCCACAAGATGTACCCTTTGGGGAAGGATTTGATCCTACCCAATACCACATTTTTACTGGCAACTAGACAATTGGTAATTGGTCTAGAAGGCAAAACAATTGGTGGTGCTGGGGGATGTTTCTCCCTGAGGTATGCAAGTGTGTCACTGTTATTAGGGGCGACACCGTTGGAATTTAACACTTTAATTGTCGCGGTATAGGAGCCGTTGCTTAGCTTCTTCCTGCAAATTCGCAGATTGACCTCTTCCTGTGTACGACGTTTATGGGTGGGCCTTTTAGTCTTCATAGCCTCAGATTCATGCAAAAGTTGTTGTACCAAATCGATACAGCCATTATCTTCATTCCATTGTACCAACGCTGGCTAATTGCTGCACTTTGTAGTTTCTTGCGTAATCCTGACCTTTCCTCCAAACTGCACTTAGGGGTGTAGTTTCGGAGAACGCAAGATGGGAAAAGGAGTAACTTTAACCAATTAGAGATATCAGAGGGGTTGAGGATTACCTTATCTAAGGATTGTTTGAAGGCTCTGGAGAAACTGAGTTTACAGTCTTGTGGTGGATGTTTGAGATCGGAAAACCTTATCAAGCAAATCCACATTAAGACATGGCGATACAGACTCTGTAGGCTCTTCTGATATAACACCACTTTCTTTCCAAATATATACCGGATTTTTAAAAAAATTATATATTTGAAAAACTCTTTCAATTATCTACGTAACGAGTACAAATAAGAATAATAAAATTTTGTTTTAGGAAATTTTTTCATGGCTTCCAAATTTAGTATTGTTGGATGAGTAAAAATTCAAGCATGTGCATCGTACATGTGTCCTTACTAGTTTACATAATCAAAAGCGTGTTCATAAAGGGGTGATATAAAACCTAAACGGAGATTGCTTTACTAGTAAAACAATCTAGTTGGTAACTCAGTTGTTTAATCGGGAGGTTACCATGATTTGTAATTTTCCTTTGTTTTTTTTATTTTGAGAAGTAGTAGGATGAATTAAAATCTTGCTGCAAATACTTTTCCACAGGAGTGCAAACTCGGTGATCATTCACACTACTACAATCAACCAGTCTAATCTAGCATTTAAGAGCTTCAAGTTTCCAACGAAATACTATAGCCGAACCCCAAATTTTCTTACAATGCTCCCTTCCATGAGTAATTCCTCAATTTTCTCCTTCATCAAAGCCAAATGTGTTGAACTCTTCCATAGGTTCTCCATCGAAATTATCGACACTAAAGGCATATACCGTCGTCGTACCAATACTTTCAACACTGACATAAGAGCAAAGAATTACGGCACTGAAGTAACTCATGACATGCTCCCAGGAAAAGCTCGAACGACCTTCAACAAAAGGGTACCAATTACCTCGGCAAGAATGCATCAGTAGGGATTGGACCCACATAAACCACTCTGAAGCTTTTTTTTTTTTTTTGTCTAAACTAAAGTTAGCAATTCGAATTCGTAAACCTCCCATCTTCATTGGTTGTTATCAAACCCTAGTTAGTATCCTGTTTTATAGACTTTTTTTTTTTTTGTCTAAACTAGATTATATAGGGGTTTTGTCCAAATTTAAATTCTCACTGCGTGTATTCTTGCTCATTCCAAGATTCTTTTCCATTTTTGATCGGACTTCTGATGTTTCAGTAGAAGTTTTACTTTAAATCTCTACTAGTGGAACGCTCTTAACAGCATTTATAAATGTTGAGTTATGAAATTAAAATTATCCTATCTAATATATTTTAAATAATTTATATTTATAAGGTTTTAGACCAGCTTTTATGCATTGTGTGAGTTATTTAATTAAAAATAAAATTAATATGATGCCATATTAATAATATATACAACATTAGATTCATCCAAGAGGATTCATGGTATAACCCTTTTGGTTTAGATGCTTAAATAAGATTCAAATGATTAGTTGAATAGGAGATCTGATCAAACCTTTACCTTAAAACTCTGATCCCATGTTTTTTATTTCACCCTAAAAATTACAACAAAACTAATTATTGTCAAAACTTTTATGCCCGGGATTCCAAAGAAACCATATATAAAAAGTCAATGGGCCTTTTAAAAACAGTCAAGCTAAAAGACATTTAGCGAACGCGTATCATTGGTATTCTTGTTTGGATAGTGGTTCCACACAAATTCATCAATGATTCGCTCAAATTAATCCGGAATGCCACATAGATACGAGAACTTCTTTGGGTAAAGAAAGAGAAACAATAAGAAACTGTGAAAGAGGGAAGAGAAAACTAGGTTTTGTGCCCAAATTTTGTGATACGGTATAAATTTCCATTATGAAATTTATTTTTAAATAAAATTAAAAAACCAACCAACTAACTAACTAGGCAAAACCTCTGAAGATAAACTTTCGGAATACACGCACACGAAAAGAAATTCCGAAAAACCCACCTAAAATCACTCTGCATCTCTACTGACGAGGAAAAATAAGAGGGGCACACAAGTATGTCACGCAGAATGAGTTTGTCAAACATTAGGTGAATAAGGGTCAGTGAATGCATTTGTTAAAATTCAGGTGGGTCAATGAAAATGGATAATTCTTCTTCCTATAAGAAAAAAACATCTACTGTAATAACGGAGTTGATAAAAAAGACTACTAGTTTGGAAGGAAAATGTTTCTCTAGATTCTATAAATCACCTTGTTCAATCTCAATTCATCATAACCCATGGAGCTGTATAAGTTTTCATTTTCTTACATTTAATCTTTCACTGAAGTCGAAATATTTCAGTTTCTCACAATTGATCTTTCCCATCATTATCAAGTCCTCCTAATGGTCCACAATGTATTTGTGTTAATGTCGGATCTCTCTACCTCAGGATATGCTTTGAGATTTTAGTGAAAACTAAAAATGGGAACATGAACCGCTTATAAAAGAAGCAGAAGTTGATGAGAAGATAGTTGGTATGTATACATGGGTGGTGAGGCGATACGCCATATGTATCCGTCTGAAGCGCATTCATCAGCGCTTCCCAAATTTCCAGTCCAAGTTTTTTTTTTTTAAATAAAAAATATTATGTAGAAGTTGCTGTTCGGTTTGATTTTGATGTCAAGTCTAACTCGTTATGTAAGAACACAAAAGAGAACAATGGAATCCAACCAAAATTATTAGTATAAACTTTTCATGGCAAATCACCCCGATTCACACTTGGACAATGAAAACAGAGTTCAAAAGACAATAAATCGGGAAATCGTCAGAATTTCTCACTGGTAGTCACATCAGTGGTAGCCAGAAGACATTTTTATTTTTCAAACGACCAACATACATTATAAGCTCAGCATCAAAATCACTAAAAAACTTAAAAGAACAACAGTTAATCAAGAGTGATCAGAAACATTTGTATTTCACAAAGCTTTAGCTATCTTGGAGGCCTCAAGATCTGCAGCTTGTTTAAGAAAACTATCATCATCATCATCATCTTCAATAACCATCTGAATAGGTGAAAACCCCAGACCATCAGCAACAGCAAGCATGATCTTCTTCATCTCAGCTCTAAATTCTTCAACATCGATCGTTCCACTGTGATCACAGTCGAATTTCTCAAATATTGAATCGTATAACTGACTCAGCTCTTCAGGTGGTGTAGCTACATCCGTTCCGAAGTGAGATTCAATGAGTCGGAGTGATTCAAAAGCTTTACGGAGCTCCGATCGTGATAATACTCCATCTTTGTTTGAATCAAGTGCTTCGAATCGCTCGTTAATGCTTTTGTTGAATGCCGATTCGTCCTCTACGAATGTTTTTAGTGTTGTTCCGTCCAAAATCACAACTCCCATTTCTCTCTCTTGATGTTGCTAATAACTGGGGCAGTGCCGCAGTAGTACTTTAAGTTGAAAACTGGTCAAAGTGATCCTCCATCTAGCTGACACGCGTGTATTGAGTGACAAGGAAAACGAGAGGTAGTCGACACGTGGTCTTGTGTCGGCAACTAAGTAGGCCCCACCTGATGGACAGTGCGTTTGTATTTGCAAATTTTTTAGTTCTTGTTCTTGGATTTTTGTTCTTGGGAAAACAAAAGTTATCAAACTTGCCTGGCTGGGTGGAATGATAAGAGAGGTCTAGAACCAAATATTACAGGAGGAGATTAGAGTTCCAGGGCTAAGAGCAGTTCATATGGTGTAAACAAATACATTTTGGCCTTGTTTGGTAAAAATCATGATTAAATCATAAATAGATAAATGCATTTGATATAATCATTTTAAAAGTACATTTTTCCAAATACTTTTTTTTCCTGGCATTTTTAGGGGCGACCCAAAAAAAATTAGGGGCGACTTTTTTATCCCCAACTCATAGACAAGGTTATTGGATGTCCAAATTTGCGGAGATTACCATAGTATCCTTATACAATCGGTAGCTAAGGTAGTGATATTATCTACCGATTATGAGTATTCTCAATGTTGTGGTCGTTAGCAATCGGTAGATAGGTGAAGTTCATAAATAACTTTTTAACCTACCGATTATTCTAGTTCCCAAATTCGAAATATTGAAATTTCGACAAAAACTCATTTTGGGGCAACCTATAATCGGAAGGTTATAAGTAATCAATCCTACCGATTATGATAGATTTCAAAATCCATTACATGAAGGATTATAGAAAAAACTCATTTTGGGGCAACCTATAATCGGAAGGTTATAAGTAATCAATCCTACCGATTGTGGTAGATTTCAAAATTTCATTACATGAAGGATTTTAGAAAAAACACATTTTGGGGCAACCTATAATCGGAAGGTTATAAGTAATCAATCCTGCCGATTATGGTAGATTAAAAAATTCATTACATGAAGGATTTTAGAAAAAACTCATTTTGGGGCAACCTATAATCGGAAGGTTATAAATAATCAATCCTACCGATTATGGTAGATTACAAAATTCATTACATGAAGGATTTTAGAAAAAACTCATTTTGGGGCAACTTATAATCGGAAGGTTATAAGTAATCAATCCTACCGATTAGAAAAAACTCATTTTGGGGCAACCTATAATCGGAAGGTTATAAGTAATCAATCCTACCGATTATGGTAGATTACAAAATTCATTACATGAAGGATTTTAGAAAAAACTCATTTTGGGCAACTTATAATCGGAAGGTTATAAGTAATCAATCCTACAGATTAGAAAAAACTCATTTTGGGGCAACCTATAATCGGAGGGTTGTGTAATCTATTTATCTTCCGATTATGGCTACATCCAAAACACGAACCAGATGGTTATAGCTACAATCGGGAGTGTGTTATCTCACAATAATATACAAACATAATCGGATAATACTTCCGATTATTATCTAAAACTACCGATTATGGTTTTGGCTACCGATTAGCCGAAATATCCACACATTAATCGGTAACTACTGAGTCTATAGTTGCTGCCGATTATTTTTTAACTACTGATTGGGGTGTTGGTTACCGATTATAATATGGCATATTAGTCGAAATATGTACACATTAATCGGTAACCAACAAGGTATATATATACTACCGATTATTGATTAACTACCGATTGTTATGTTTGCTACCGATTATAAAAGGGCATATTAGCCATTTCGAAAAATCGGGGATAAGGGGTAGCTTAGATTTACGCTTGAGTGACCTTTTTTGTCCTTTTGTGTCGCCCCTAAAAATGCCAGGTTTTTTTTTCTTCAGATAATTGATTATCTTAAAATGATGATCTCATAAAGGAGAAGAAAGAACAATGATCTAGGATATTTTTTGTCCTATGTTATTTTTTTGTCTCTCTCTTGATAGTTTAGAGAAAATAAGAAGAAAAAATTAAATTTGAGTTCCTTAGAAAAAATAATTGATTATAATAAATTTTCAAAACAACTTTTTCTTATTTATAGAAATAATGGATTTTTTCAATTTTGATTAAAATAAGCAATTATTATAATGGTTACCAAACGCATATAGAATCCATTATAATCTGCATAATGGATTATAAGCTGATAATCCATTAAAATAATGGTTACCAAACAGCCCATTTGTTATCGGTATGGATTCAATGAACATAAAAACGGATTGGCAAACCAATAAATTTGAGGGTTTGTTGAGTGCGGCCGTAGACTAAACGTATATTTGATGAACAACTGCGCCGGTGAAATAATCCAAAAACGCCAACGTTAGATGTTTGACCGATTCTTTTTTTTTTTTTTTTTTTTTTTTTTTTGAAGAAAAGGTTATATATTGAAAGAACAAGATATTCACAAGGAGAGCGAGTCAAAAGACCCCCAAAGGAAAAAGAAAAAGCTAATTGCATGTTAACAATGTCTTCCCAATTATACAGAATTTGATTTATAGAGTAATCTTTAAAGGTTTCGGTTGTCATGCTCCACATGTGAATATCCAGAATAACTGCATGAATCAACTCATCTTTTGATATACTTCTACCTCCATGATTTCTTCTATTTCTTTCCAACCATAACTCCCAACTAATAGCAAATGGTAACAGGTGCCATATAGTTCTTTTTCTCAGTGAGTGACTATCAAGCCTCCACACTTGCATCATCGAAATAAAGTCCTTATCCATTACCCACGTTACTTGAAGAAAGTTAATAAAGAAGTTCCACAGATGAATAGCCAAACTGATAGATTTATGAATCTACATCTCTGCAATACGATTTGTATTCAATATTTGTATTCAATTGAATATTAAGAAAGATAGATTTGAGTACAGGACAATGCTGAGTATATATACTCATTCTCTATTCTCTCGACATTAGTCTCTCACGTGCTCACACACACACACCGCACACTAACAATCGACACACTCACACACACTCTATTACCCTCCCTCAATCTCAAGTGGTCTGTAAAAGACAAAATGAGATTGCACTAACAACTGACACACTCAACAGTATAAACCATTCTATGCACATTAGTAGTAATAGCAAATGTAGAACTTTATTTGGTGTTGCAGTGGACTATAGTATGTGGTAAGCCAAAAGTAGAAGTGCTGTGAGTAGTATAAATGAAGCGACAACAGTTGATGTAGATATAAGAAGTAGTGCTGGCATTTGACATTGCAGGTGACAGATGGTGGTGTTGTAGAAACAGGACAAAAGTAACAAGAGGAAATAACCACTTACTGCAATATCGCAATACCCCTGCAAATACCAATGCCCACTAACAGCAATATAGGTGCACAATTCTGACCAAAACGAAAACATGCTGCTGTAGTAAACCGCCATCAAAACGAGAATGAGAAGAGTAGATATATGCCTTCCATGGTTTGTAGCAGCAGTAGGCACTAGTACCATTAGCATCATTATCTCCAGAATTTAGGTATCATACTCAGCATCAGTACGGCTATTAGCATCATTAGCACAATTTGAATCATAAAATAAGCACAATTTAGGTAGGCCTGGAAGAGTAAGGAGCACCTTGTGGCAGAGCATTAGCAGTCGTAACAGAAGCAAATAATATCTTCTAAGATCCCAAGCAATGCACACACACAGTTACAACCAACATCACCCTGCAACTCAGATGTATTGCACAGACCAGAGGGAGCAAGCAGTAGGACTAGTGAAAGTTGGTGGAGACTAGGCTGTAGTTGTTGATGTAAATGCATACAAAGTGAACAGTGGGACAGCTGAGAAGTAATCATTAATTGCAGTAGTAGTTGCAGTGGTTGATAAAATCAAATAGGTACAGCATCAACATTAACAATTTAGGGTAGAGAGTAGTAGTTGGTGATGGAAAAGCATACCAAGTGAGCAGTAGTTGAGAAGTAGGCAATATTTGATAAGTATGGCAGTAGAAGTAGTATCAGTAGAAAACACCATAGCATGCCAGGAACATGAGCAGTAAAGGTATAGAGCAGCACACACATCTCATGACAAAGCTCACACAAAAAAAAATCTCAATAAAAGTACCTGCCAACTAATCTAGCATTGAAATACACCAAATCCAATTACCATTCTCAGCTGTAATACTCAATTTGTCAAGCCAACAACAAGCAGTAAAAGAATTCCATTTCTCCACTTATTTCAGTCTGTTATTCGCAGCATGAACTTAGTTGAAACTTGTCTTATTCAATGACAAACATGAAAGTAAAAGATAACTAAACCAGGCTATATCTGAATTGAATGTAGACTCATCAAAGAGAACTTCAATCTCTGATGCAGTACCAAACCAATTCCAAATCCACTCCTCACTCTCAGCTCCATCATTGAAACACACAAGATTTTCAACACGACGCAAGTGAGGACTGTCTTGAAGTAAGGATTGAATTATGAGTATGAATAAGAGCAATTTAAGCACTAGATTTGTGCAGCAACAATTCACCAACAATAATCTCAACCTTCTACTGAATCTATTTAGTGGAACAACTTTAAGTCGTCATCTAACCATCAAATTTGTGGCAGACTCTAACATGCTCAGACTCAAATAGCAACAGGAATCAAGAACAGTAAATCTTGATTAAAAAATTAGATGAAACAACTAATTATGATGAAGAAACAAATTATGACGAGGAATTGAAGGTTGTTGAGGTAGTGAATCATAAATCGAACACATAAAATCAGATCTAAAGTAATCAAAAGATCAAATTCGAGATTACCAACTTTGACCTAGTTTTCCTGACGAAGAAGAAAAACCAAATTCTAGATCTGAGAAGTATGCTTGATTCAATTTGAAGACGTAGCAGTGAAGCACCAGGATCAAATCAAACTCCACACCGAAGAACCACCGATAACAAATCTGCAGATGAACTCCATGAATCTTTAAAACCTCCATTAACAATAGGAATCAAACCTGATGTTGCTAGAAATGCATAAACTAAAATCTAATTCAAGGTCAATCCATCAATGAAGTTGATTTCCGAGTTGCACAGCAGCAGCAGAATTTTTGTTGCAGAACAGAAGTTCAAAGATGAGTTAAAGAATTTAAGATTTCACACAACGGAAGAAGGATCGATACCCCTGAGAAATCAATTTCTCAGGACTGATACCATGATAGATTTATGAATCTACATCTCTGTAATACGATTTGTATTCAATATTTGTATTCAATTGAATATTAAGAAAGATAGATTTGAGTACAGGACAATGCTGAGTATATATACTCATTCTCTATTCTCTCGACATTAGTCTCTCACGTGCTCGGCACACACGCACTGCACACTAACAACCGACACACTCACGCACACTCTATTACAAACCACATGAAAGAAAAAGATGGTCATGAGTCTTCACTGCCTCATTAGAGTATAGACAAAGATTGGAAGGAATGGTCATTCCTCTATATTCCAACATACTTCTTGTTGGGACAGAGTTATGCATCGCAGCCCAAATAATAAACAAAACTTTAGGAGGTGCTGCCTTACCGTTTGATACCTTAAACAAACTCTCATTCTCCTTCCTCCTCGGAAAGTCTTCTATACACAGACCTTACAGAGCAATCGCCTTCTATGTAGTCTTCATTATCATGATCTAGAGTTACATTCCTTATGTCGTGTTTGATGTCAAGCAAATCTATTCTTTCCGCAGGATCCAATTCTCTTGAGAACAAAAAATTCCAACCCGAATTCTTCATTATTGAATGCCGATTCATCCTCTACGAATGAATTTACTGTTGTTCCGTCCAAAATCACAACTCCCATCTCTCACTCTAGTCAGGATGGCTAATAACTGGGGCAGTACTTGAAGTAGGATACTCGTCAAAGTTATTCCTCCATCTTGCTGACACGCGTGCAATCATTGACTAGGAAAACGAGATAATCAACATGTGTTCTTGTGTCGGCAACAAAGTAGGCCCCACCAGATGGACAGTGTTTTAATGTAGCTGCAGTTTTTTATTTTTCCTTGGAAGAACAAAGGCACGCGTACATCGAACTTAGGCCGGTTCATATGGGCGTGGCAAACCTGAGAGTTTGTCATTTTTGTACCCACTATGGAGCTGGCAAACTGGCCTGGTTAAGTGGCAAATTTGCCACTTAGCCAGGCCAGGTCAAGAATTTGTCGAGCGGTAGAATCTCGATCGCCCTGCCAAGACTACACCGTTCGGTGTTTTGTAAACAGTCAGCGGCTTTAATAAAACTGGACGGTCTAGTCTACAACGCTACGTATAATCTGATCCAACGGCCATAAGTCTTCCCCTATAAATACCAAATTCCCCTTCCATTTTAACTCACGCCTTCTCTTCTCTACTCTTCACATTTGTTAATCTAAAACAAATTTCATCATCCAACTCTTTCATTCACTCTTATTGTATAAGTTCTTTAATATGTATCAACCTAATACTCAATCTAATAAAAATAAGAAGATTAGGGGTGCAAAATTTACCGTAGCCGAAGATGAAAGCATTTGCAGAAACTATGTGTTCTTTACACAAGAGAGTATCGATGGTGTCCAACAACAATCTACCAAGTTGTGGGATAACATATTTGCTAAATTTCGTGAAGAAACTATGAACATCAACGATCGTGATGCAAATGGATTATCGGGTCGCTTCGTTATAATTAATGCCCAACTTGCCTTGTATGTTGTTTCTTTAATGCAAGCCGCTCGTGCTCGAGCGAGCGGTCTTGTCGATGTTGATGTCGAACGAAAGTGTCGAACTGATTGGCACCACAAACAGGGGAAAATTTTTGCTTATGAATGTTGTTATCATATTTTGAAAGTGTTGCCTAAATATAATCCAGAAGTGTTAGCAAACATGCAGAATGTACCTGCAAGTTTACCATACACTTCTTCTCCTTCGACTCCAGGTTCACAGCCATCTCAAACATCTCATCCCCCTCTGGAGAATCCATTTTCTTCACCAGAAACCACAAAAAATAACAATTCCAACTTGAATGTCAATGCTGTGATTAAGAGAAAATTGTTAGGAACAAACAATGCAAGAGTAGCGAGAAAAGCCGCCCAAGAAGGAGAAGCAAGTGAAAGTGTTTTGGATACTTTGATAGAGCATCAGAAGACCGTCGCAAAAACAAAGAGCAGTAGACCGACAGTTCTTGACTAGGGAGATGAAAAAACATCGACAAACTCAAGAGAAATTTGTTTCAGACTATGACAAGAATAAGATTCTAAATGCAAACACCTTAACAATGAATCCCAGACAATTGATGGTATGAGAGATGTAGATGGACAGGTTAGCAGAGGAGTTGGAAGAAAAACGAAACAATAGAAATTTGGAAAAACAATTTGGAGTTCAAGCTGAAGATGAGGATGATGAAGACCACGATGAAGTAGTGTCACTTTATTAATGTATCAGCTTTAATTTTAATGAAAATGTAGTATTTGGTTATGGTTTAATGAAGCTTTAATTTTCTAGTTTTTTTTTTTCATTAAAAATTGTTCTAGCTTTTTCATTACATTAAAACTTAAACTTGACAACATCCATGAAAAATTAAGACTTAAACTTAAACTTGAGACTAGAACTAAACTTAAGCCTAACATCTCATACGAGTTATTATAAACTCCTTAAGAATTTGGTAATGCGTTTCGTGTTCAAAAATATTTCGTTTCCATCTTCGCCACTCGTCTCGAGTTCGTATTTCCAATTCAGCTTCGGTGTCACCTCTAAGACGAAATCGAGTGACAATCCTTTTCATAGATATAAAATCCACAAGATCTTTTTTTATAGTCATGAATCGGCAAAACAAAGCAGCGCAATCCCGGTTATGAGGATTACCTGTCTCTGTGCAGTAGGCATCATGAATTTTACCCAAATAACTCATATTAGGTAAACTGTTCATCCGTCGTTCTTCACCTCTCTTTGGGTAGTATATTACATAGTTTCTAGAAAGAGATAAATCTTCATCTTTAGTAAATCTAGGAGCATCCATAAATTACCCAGAAGTAGAGAAGTTTTTGTAGAGAAGTGAAGGTGTGATTTTGAAGTGGAAGTTCTTAACTGAAGGTGTGATTTTGAAATGGATGAAGTGAATGTATATTATAAGGATTGTTGGCGATTGAGCCTAGACCGCTAGCGATTAAGTCTAGACCGCTATTTTTAATGACCGTTAAAAATATTAAACTAAGAACAGCTTAAAAACAAAACTATGAAACAACAGATGAAACTTAAACAATTAACAACAAATGAAACTTAAACAATTAAACAACTTGAAAACAAAGTTATGAAATAACAAAAACAACTAAACACTACTCAATTCGTCCTCCATCTCTTCCAAAATCAGCCCACATATTCGCTCTGAGATCTTCCCTAAACATGTTATACAGAGTTATGTTCTCAATGTGACTAGTCATTTGCGCATAGTTCCTTGCGGGTAATCCTCTTTCTAGGTGAACCTCAGGCCTTAAGTCTTCATCTTCATGGTTAGTCCAATTCTTATTACGACGGGTTTCCTGAATTACCATGTTATGCATATTGATGCAAGTCAACATAGTCTTATGCATTTCACGAGCACTTAGACCACGATAGTCCCACAAATGATGGAGAACTTCCGCTTTAGAATTACAAAAGCCCGTTCAACCTCCTTTCTCATATCTATTTGTCTACTATTGAAATATGAATATGAACGACCCATTTCACCGGAAGGTGGCTGACGATAACATTGAACTAAAGTTGACCATTTTGGATAAATTTCATCTGCAAGATAATAACCATGAGTTTAGAGATTCCCGTTGATAGTGAAATTTACCTGAGGTGAAATTCCATACTTTAAATCTTCAAACAAAGGCGATTTGTGTAGAGCATTGATATCGTTCTGAGATCCCGGGAGACCGAAAAAAGCGTGCCATATATGTTAGAGCATTGCTCGGTCGAACTCGTAAGCGTTGCTATCTCAAGCTTGTTGTCAAGTTTAGTTACCAAAACTATAAGTCTTGATTTCTAGTATACTTATAGCTAAGTCTCGGACTAGGATAGAAAGTGTAGTTGAGCTCAAGACTCCATGGAGATCATCATACAAAGACGAAGAACTACTCAAGAAACTGGTGGAACTTCATCGACTAAAAGGTATGTGGAGACTTGAACTTATCTATCACTCAAAAGTTTATCTACTTTATCTCCTATCTTGAGATAAAAGTCGTATTGCTATATAGACTTTGATTATACACATTTGCTATTTCGAGCCGAGTTTATCTCGCTTATCTATTTCTCGAAATATGTGTTGGTAAGCTTTCGCTTTGGCCAAGTTCATCTTTACTAGTGAAGAAATTCATATTAAGTTTCAATTACTTGAAAATTGCTTTGACGAAAAATAGTTTGTGAACAACAACTATATAACGTCCTCTAAGAATGTTTCAATGATTGAAATGAGAGTTTAGATTATATAACCATGGTTGGATATAAACATTGTGTGGTAACTCATACGTGTGTATTTCCTTATTCCTTGAACTAAAGTATGCATACTTTGGTGCTCAGGAAAACCTGAACTAGAGTCCGCGTATTGTCGGAAGTTCACATCCCGTAAATTTCTGCTGGAGTTTGTGAACTTAAAACAAACTTATTACGAGTTCTTAAGTCCGCGTACCAGTATGCGTACTTAAGTTGGTTATTTTCTAAAACGATTGTTCGTGAACTTAAACTTATATAAACTAAGGAATGCATATTTGCAAACCGTGGATATAAAGTTCATGAATTGATCCGAGTGAATCAAATCGTTTTTGCTTTGATTGTGTCTTGTATACTTCTATAAGATCTAAGCAATTGAACAACTCTCTAACTAGTTCATTTGAGTCATTTGAACTAGTTGTGGTAAAGAAGAATATGGTTGATATGAAAGTGCTCATATGGCTAACCATTTGGTTAACTATTGTTGAACCAACTAAGTGTACATGTTTGGGTACGGTTACACATACCTAAATAAACGTGCATTTCATTTTTGTGTAACAAGCTAAGTTTCGATCTAATGGTTGAAAGATATTAGCTTGAATCTAATCAGGTTTTCAACTAATGGTGAATATTGAATGCTTTGTTACCAAGGTAACTTAGATTGCAAACCCTGATTTGAAAGGCTATATAAAGGAGAACTCTAGCAACTGGGAAACCTAATCCCCACACCTCATGTGTGATACTAGTTTTATTAGCTAGAGTCGATTATCGTTTAATTTTAGGTTTCTATCGAGAACCTGTAGGTTAACGAATTGAAGACTTCATTGGGATTGTGAAGCCAGACCGATACTACTTTTCTTGTAGTTGTGTGATCTGATCTTGCTGTTTCTATCGTACCAAGTATAATCGTAAGATTTGCTTGAGATTGATTTCTCCGATAGGAAAGATATAAAAGAAGTCACAAACATCTTCGTCTCATCGTTTGTGATTCCACAATATCTTCTTTCACTAGTCAATTAAGATTATTGTGAGGTGATTGATAATTCTAGGTTGTTCTTCGGGAATATAAGTCCGGAGTTATCAATTGGTTCCTGTTCACCTTGATTTATCAAAAGACAGAACAAAAACTCGTAGGTATTTCTATGGGAGACAGATTTATCTATTACCGTAGACTTTTTTATGTGATACAAATTTGTTTATTAAAGTCTTTGACTTTGGGTCGTAGCAACTCTTAGTTGTGGGTGAGATCAGCTAAGGGAATCAAGTGCGTAGTATCCTGTTGGGATCAGAGACGTAAGGAGCGCAATTGTACTTGGATCAGTATGAGATTGATTGGAGTTCAACTACAGTCCAGATCGAAGTTAGTTTGTAATAGGCTAGTGTCTGTAGCGGCTTAATATAGTGTGTGTTCAATCTGAACTAGGTCCCGGGGTTTTTGTGCATTTGTGGTTTCCTCGTTAAGAAAACTTCTTGTGTCTGTGTTATTTCTTTTCCATATAATATTTTGTTATATAATTGAAATATCACAGGTTGTGCGTTGAATCGATCAATTGGGAAATCCAACCTTTGGTTGTTGATTGAAATTGATTGATCCTTGAACATTGATCTTTGGTACCGTTCAAGTGATTTCTCTTGTATTCAATTAGACTCGCTGATTTATATTTGCTTGAGTAAGTATTGAATCAACAAAGTGAGATATAACTCTTTGATATACTTTTATTAAGATTGAGTCTGACTGTCTAGTTGATTCTCTTAAAAGTATATTGGAGTTAGTCCATATAGATTGCTAAGCGAAATATTGGGTGTGGTTGTTAGACCCCCGCTTGTTCAATTGGTATCAGAGCAGGAAAACACGTTTAAAGACCTTATAAGTCTGTGTTTGTAGCGATCTGACTCTATGGACATGAATTATATCTCCATAAACGTACCACCAGTCTTCGATGGCTCAAACTACTTATGGTGGAAAATCGCTATACGTGCTTTTCAAACATGGGTACGTGTTGTTAATGGCTATGATCCTCCGGTTAATACATAAGGCGATGTATCCATACCTAAGGATATTGGTAGATATAGTCAGGAAGAAATCCTTGCTGCAAAGCAAAATTCTAACGGCTTAAATGCTATCAAACATGCCATTACCCCAGATCTTAAGCACCATGTGACTACGTGCACAAAGTCAAAAGAAGCATGAGATATCTTAGAAACCGTATTTGAAGGAAATACCAGTGAGAAAGAAGCTAGGCTTCAAAACCTAAATTCTGATTGGGAAAGCCTTCGTATGGCAGATGAAGAATCATTTGATGAGTTTAATCAAAAAGTGTCTAAAATTGTTAATGCATCTTTTGCATTGGGTAAGACCATTCCTAAAAAGGATATTGTGATGAAAATTCTCAGATCGCTGTAATCTAGATATGATGCTAAGAAGCATGCCATGGTTGATGGGAATAATCTCGCAACGATGTTCAGAAATACTCTGGTTGGGAAGCTAAAGATCTTTGATCATGAGCATACGTCCAAGTCTAGTAAGGATGTTGACTTCAAATCACTAAAGAACATTAAATTACTTGATAAAAGTAAAAGTGTTTACATCTCTGAAGATGATCTTTCTGAGGCTGATTCATCAGATGAAGATCTTGACAAGTCAGTCTCGTTGATCACAAGACAGTTTAGGGATCTTCTTTTGAAGAGAAGTAAACGGTTCTCCAGAGATAAATCCAAGTCATCAGATAAACCTCATAATCGTGTTCCTCCTAAAAATAGGGATAATTATGAAACTGATGACGAGGATATGCCTCAGTGCATTAAGTGTAAAGGTTTTGGTCATTTTGAAAATGAGTGTCCAAATCGAAAGAAATACACTGGGAACAAAGGTCTTGCTGCAACTCTTGACGAAATGTCTGACAACTATGATTCTAATGAAGACGAAAAATCAAGTGTTGCACTTCTTTGTGAAAATATTGACTTTGATAATTGTAGAAATACATACATCAATCTTGATATTCTTTCAGAAGAAAACTCAACCAATCTGGAAGATAAAATTGACATTTCCATTGGAACTCTGTGTATAATGTTTCAGGTACCACTATGTGTCTAGCAGCTTGCACATCTCAGATGCCTGAATTATATCCAAGATTAACGTGCTCGTATTGTTCACTCAAAGGTCATGAACTATCAAACTGTTACAAGTACAAACACAAATTGAGACATGTCAACAAACTTCAACGAAGAGCAAATCGATTGGCAAACAAGCTTAAACTTGCTCAAAAGACCGCTGAGCTATGCAAGATTTTATCTTCGTCTAAGAAGTTAGTTTCCA
Source organism: Papaver armeniacum (assembly GCA_023531295.1). Classification (NCBI taxonomy): domain Eukaryota; kingdom Viridiplantae; phylum Streptophyta; class Magnoliopsida; order Ranunculales; family Papaveraceae; genus Papaver; species Papaver armeniacum. Next base: position 185,042 of record JAJJWW010013504.1, read on the forward strand.
AGGATAAAACAATACCATTTGAGAAGAAAGTATGGTCCAATCGTTTTGATAGACAGAGGTCTATGGATTCCTCTCAAAAGGAACATGGTGGACAGATTGTTGTTCACCGCAACACAACTTGATTGTGTTGATTTGTGTATCTTGTCTCACATGCCTGATCAAAAGAGACAAGGTTGTGCACCTCTCAGGCTTTAGGAAAAGTTTTTTTTCTTTTTTTCTTAGTTTTGTTTTTGTTTGATGCAAAATTGGAATTCCATGTCTATCAATAAAGGAGGGTTATTCTCGACAATTTTACTCTTTCTAGGGTTCAGAATTGTGCGTGCACGAACCTGTTAAAGGTTGCGTAACCCTACATTCCTTTTTCCTTCCCTGAAACTTCTTTTATCTTAAGACTACTCGTTGAGTTAAATTGTGATTTCCTCTCACAAACCCATACGCTCATGGATACTCCAAGCATCATGTTTTCTTATGGAAAAGATGTTAATATGATTGTTAAGCCATCAATCATGAAGGAAAAAGAGAAATCTCCGTTGCCTCCAACTTTGAAAAGGAAAAGAAGGAATATGAGGAAGCCAAGAGTTGTTCCTTCAAGTTCTCAGAAGTTTTATGATGTTCTTGAAGTGTTGAAGGAGACACGAAAGGAGATTCAACAGATAAATGCGTTTGTGCTTAAGACTCATGAGATTCAAAAGGCCTTGGTTCGACATCAGTCAAAAGGTTTATTGATATTAACTCCTATCTTCATGAACCTTATGTCCCAATGGCTATTGACGACAGACGATAAAGAATTCTTCAAAGGTCTTAACATCTAGTAAATCTTCTGATGAGAATTTTATTTCTTATTTTGTTTAGAAGAATAACTAGAGTTTGGAATAGCCATTATTGTGATTACACATAGCTATGTCCAACATTTTCATCTTCATGTTTTTTTTAGGTTTATTTGTTTAAATTCTAAAAAAAAAAATTGGAAGATGATTTTTGCAGTATTAATCTTTATGGTTTTATATATTGCAATTGTTATGGGATATGTGTGTTTGCGTCCGTGAACTATGATTGTCCCATACCTTGTCAAAAGTTAAGTCTTTCATATGTCGATATGCATGTATTGATAAAAGAATGAATGAACTTTTGACATTACAAAAGTTTTAAGCCTATTGTATGTCATTATGCAAATATTGATGGAAGATAGGATGAACTTTTGTTTACGAGGATTATGTCTATTGTATGTCATTGTGCAAATAGTGATAGAAAATAGAATGAATCCTTGTCTATTCTGCAGTATTGATCTTCCCTGATCCATATTTTATGTATATAGTGTGCGGCTCCGTAAGTTCTCTTATGTTGAGCATTTCCGATTAAGTTAATCATGGGTTTTCTTGTGGTTAATTTAATTGAGTATTTTTTGATTCAAATTCATATTCGTATGTGATTTACTATGTCTAAAGAAATCCTTCTTTTCTTGTGAAAGTAAGGTCGCTCTTGTTGTTCTTTCGGGAATGACATTTTATGGGGAGTGCGGCTGTGGAATATTATAGGGGTTATCTTGTATCTTTATAAACTCCTTGATGAAAGCATTTAGCTTCGGCTATATGATTGCATCTAAAAAGTTGATATGTGCTTTCTTTTGGTCATGAAATGTCTCTATGGAAATTTCATTAGGATCCCACTAGTTTTCGTACCTTTGCCAATTTTATTGACAAAAAGGGGGAGAATTAATGTGTAGTTCACACTACAAATACATATAGTTTTCGAATCACCATGTAAGGTGGAGTGGTTTCCATGTGAGATGGAGTATTGACTAAGGGGGAGTGATACATATCACCATAGTATTGTTGTCGAAGTTGTGATACAATTGAACTTTGATGGTGTGTAATAATACTATGTCACTGTGTAACAATGATTGAGAATTCTTGTTTTCTCATTCTTATATCTACGGATTTTCAACAACGATGATGTTAAACTTACAACCTTTGGAATCATTGGAGTACTTGGAAGTGACGAAGATTTCGAGTAATGTTGAAGAACCAAGGAGATCAGGCATGTGGAAAAGAAGCTACAAAAGTTTATTTATTTATTTTATATTCTATATGCATTGATAGTTTTTATAATATTCTTCGCTTTTAAATCCTTGAACTAAAGTGGAATTTTTTTCGGGATCTATGCGCAGTTTGGTTTGGTTTAGTGTGGGTAAAGCCCTTAGTAAAATTTAGTATTTTATTTAGTTATACCCAGGTGATTAGGAGGAAAAAACTAGGTATTTGACATTTTCTTCTTAAACCCTGATCGTGGGGAAAGTGGGAAGTATATTTAGAAGAGGAAAATAAAATTTTAGGAGATAAAGTATAAGAAGTCGCCGCAAGTATACCAGACCCATAGGTTTTGGTTGAAGGGATTTATTAAGAGTGATCGGTGGCGGTAAGGGTTAAATTGATTAATCGTTTTTCATGGTTAACCAGATTACGATTTAATTTTGAATTGGTTCTCTTGTTTTCTTTTTCATATGGCTTGATCAATCAAGTAATTCGCATAAGTTGGAGAAATTTAAAAATTGCGTGGTTTGAGGCAAGTTTACTTCGTCTCTGTGCTACGACAAATTTAATATTAAAATTGGGCTAGATATCTAATTAAATTTAGAGATTAGGATAGAAGTATATAGGTTCATGTGCTTAACAAATTTGCTGTGAACTATCTATATAGTTGGTAAGTAATTTCATAGTGCAAGCCTCGTGAATAGATCTCGTTTGACATCTCATGATAATTAACATTGATGAATTTTAGTATCTACCATGCTTAAGTAACTATGCTATTTGTTGATGCACATATACTTTATTTGAATTAATGAATTGTACTTGTATGATTTAGGATTCCATTCTTGTACTGATGCAATAGTGTAGAATCTGTAAGCTATAATACTTGTTTGGTAGTTGAAAATGTTTCTTGGAAGCTGCTTGTTCTTGACGTGAGTGATTTGAACTGTTACATCTTGCATTGAAGAATTTCAGTACGGTAAGTTGGTCGGTAGATGAAGATGGCACTTCAAATTTTATAATTTTTGATGTTGCTCAAAGTAAAAGACCAACTAAAGGAAGTGAGCTATGGAGTGAAATTGGTTGAGCTGTACTGATATAGTGGTCAAGCAGTACACTGTAGGAATGTCTTTATTGGTATTTGATAACGTTATATAAGGCTGAGAGAGGATACTTCCATATTGGGGTAGGGGCTAAGTTATGAATACTTGGTTATTACCTATTTATGAAAAACGGTGCAAGTCTGAGCATTAGACTCACAAGGCTTAAGTGTGGTGCTTTTGGTCTAACCTTGTTATCTTGGCCTACGCATAAATCTAAGGTATATGCACATTCGAAACAAGTCAAGAAAATGTGTAGACCTGGGTAACATAAATCGAATCTTAAATTGCGTATAAGGTAAGTTCGTTATGTTATTTGTGCTCTAAAATGGCAGCTTGATTCGATAGGTACACGGTGGATGTATGGGGTCTGTCCTATTACACTTTTCCAAGCGTTTGTCGCAAACAGAAGGTTGAGTTTGTCTCTTCATTTTGGTATATAAGAACTGTTAAGTTACAGATAGATCTGTGTATTTAGGAATGCTATAGTATTTAATTTACATACCAAAAGTGATTTAGATTTAGCTGGTTTGAAATCCTATTTTGGGTTGGCAATTATATTAAGTGTTTGTGTGTTATTAGTTCCGTTAAGTTTCTGCTGCGATATACTTATGTCAGAATGATAAATTAATCATGACTGATAGCTTGGTTTGAATCTTGGGTTTGTCGCGGACCGGGGATTTAGTGAACTTGCTTGGAGTTTAACTCCCGTTGATTTTTTTTTTCAGGTGCTATTAGGGACCGTGAAGGAGTTTGATTGTTTCCAGCATCGTTGGATATACTGAAGATATCTAACTGAGGGTGGACATTCTACACCCTTCTTTTATTTACTATCGTTATGTAGTGGTGAGGCAGTGGGGATACTTGCTTTGGGTAGACTTCTTTATTTTATTTTTTTATTTTGCTAGTCCTATTTAAAGGTGGATTATATTATTGAATCGTTATTTTTGTTAAGAAATAAATTTCCCTTTTGCATATTCAATTGTAATGGAACTGAGTTCCTAGTTTTACGAGGTTATGTACCTGTTGCAAGTAAATTAATGACCTATTTTCTATTTAATCGTCGGGTAGGGGTTACATGGAAATAGGGTTGTTCTGATTGGTATCATGAGCTTAGGTTAGAGTAACTCTAGGACTTGGGGGAGTGAGCCTAGGACGTTTCGTTATGTATATCCATGGATTGGATATGCTTTATAAATATTAGTATATTTATTATATCCTTTTCTAAGATTATCATTGACTTATATAGGAATGTCAAGGCGTGGTACTAGGAGACGTCTTTGGAATCTTGGAAGAGGTAGTACCGGAAATGGTGGTCCTATTAATGGAGATGAACCACAATTAGGAAATCAGACTGTGAATGTGAATATGGCACAACTGACCCAGTTAATAGCGCAAGCAGTCGTTGCTGCTGTTATGAACCAAAATGTTGGACAAGTCAACAATCATCAAAACCAAGGACCGCTTACTGAAACTGAGGAAGATAGGTATAGAAAGGTTCAGTTTCAGTTCAAGAATTTGAACCCGAAAGAGTTTTCTGGAAAGTCTGATAACCCAATGATAGCCCATGAATGGAAGGATGAGATGGTCAAGATTTTTATGGCCATAGGACCTTCTTGCACAGAAATCTTCAAGCAGAGATTAGCTACCTTTGAGCTCACTGGAGATGCTCATACTTGGTGGACTTCAGCTTCACGTGGATTGGATCATGCCACCATGACATGGACAGACTTCATTCATATGTTTGATGACAAGTATTTTCCTCAGAGTATTCGAAATGCTAAGGAGAGAGAGTTTCTTTCATTTAAGCAGGGTACTTTATCTGTTACAGAATACGAGATTGAATACTCAAGATTGTCGATTTTTGTACCTGACATGGTGGATACTGAAGAGAAAAATCGACGTAGGTTTGTTTATGGTCTGAATGCTGTGTATCGGAGGCATATTGTTGCAAATCATATGATTGACACATATGTTAGGGCTGTTGAATGTGCCAGAGAGCTTGAGCAAGATTTCTTAGCTCATAAGAGGGATGAGGAATACTTGAAGAAGGACAATAAGGTTGACCGTGCATCAAAGGTTTCTTCAAGTCAACATGGAAGTGTAAGAACCAGCATACCCAGAATGTCACTCAAAAAGGTGATCAGCCAGGGAAGAAAAGGAAGGGGTATTGGAATCAAGGGAACCGTGGTCAGAAGAACGATGGTAATGATGGGGCAGTAGTGCCAGCTGAGGGAGAGGCTCTTGCTGCCAAACCAATTAACTTCTATGGGCTGTGCTATAACTATCTTGAAAGGGGGCACAAGGCATCAGAATATACCAAAGAGAAAGTTCAGACAACAGATAGACGTGAGCAACCAAACACTGGGGTTGCAAACCGTAATGTGCGACCTCGTGGCGGTGGTCAACTCTTTCTTTGTGCAACCTTCTGAGGCGGAGAATGCTACTTTGGGAGGTACTTTCTTTATTTTAGGAGAGCCTGTTAGTATTTTATTTGATACCGGAGCTACTCATTCTTTTATTTCTGCTAAGTTAGTTCGCATGGTAAATCTTTCTATGAAAGTGTGTGATATTCTGTTATGTGTTTCCACCCCTACTAGTAGTATGGTAGAGTTGAGTAACAAGGTTGATGCATGTCCTATTATGATTGGTGATGTTGAGCACTTGGTGGATCTTTATGTGCCGGGGATGGTTCCTTATGATGTAATATTAGGAATGGACTGGTTATCTTCTAATTTTGTGCAATTGGATTGTGCTGACAAGACAATCACTTTTGCAAAGCCGGGTCAATCTAAGGTAGTGGTGCAGACTACATTTCGAAGTCTGTTTGTAGAAGCTTTCCTTAGACATATTGAGGGTGAAGTAGTAGATATGCAGTTTGTGAGTATACCAGTGGTGTCTGATTTTGCGGATTTGTTCCAAGAGGTTCCTGGATTACCTCCTAGTAGGGAAGTGGAGTTATGTATCGAACTTCAACCAGGTACGACACTGATGTGGTTTTAAAATTGTTGTAGAAAGTGGTAGTAAGAATGTCGTTCACTCAGACTTGTGAAGATTTAATTTTAGATTCAAACTCAATAGAAAACTTACGAAGTTGTTATCAAGATTATAAAAAAGCACCGAGACTCAGGATTCCACTATTTTCCAATTTTTATGTGATTCAATATTAATAATTATCATGCAATTCAAACGTTCAATTGATTCTTAAATATTGCCAATTGTAGATTTTCGAAATACTGGTTGTTAATCTCAAGCATGGAACATCAAGAGCCCTAAGCTAAGCATGCACCATCAAGTGAAAACACAAAGAGTTAGCAAAAATCTTTATTTCAATTTCGATTCATGCAAATAATCATAAAAAGAATTGCAGAAATTAATTAAATAAATATTACCACATATTTGTTGGAAAAATAGCTTCTTCCGTCGCCTCAGCAAAGGGGTTTAGCTCCTCATATTAATCACTTGCTCAAAATACATGTTTATAGCCCAAAAGTTGATTAAAAGGATGAAAAATAATAACACAGACTGTTTGCAACGGTGTATCGGCGTTACAAAGCAGCTGTTACAATGGAACTGTTACAGAGACTGTTGTAAACACTGTTGCTTTGTCGCTTATTTTAAGACCCCTAAAACGACTGTCCTCGATGGCCCTTTGTTCTTCGTGTTCTTGAGCTACACCAGCAGCAACAATTTCCTTCAACTCCTCCTGTTGATCTCTGTGGTGTTCTAAACTTCCCCTAAATTCTTCTAAACCTCAATCCCCCTCCATGGAAATCGACTACACCTTTTATACACCTCAGAAACCTAAAAATACCGATTAAATTTCATGTTTTCCTTTCCGTGCAAGTCACGGCAATAATCTCTCTGCCGAATCGATTTACGCGTTTCTGGACCCTCCAATTCTTTCCAAACTCTTTATTAGGTAAGTTAGTATCTTAGGGAAGATTATGTGCGATTTAGTCTCCTTGAATCATCAAAAATAAGCTCAACAGAGACCCGTAACTCTCTTCACCTCTGTTTCCTTTTTCCGGATTATCCAGCCCAATTCATACGATCCAATCAACCATACCAGACCTGTTTAGACATGAGAAGTCCAGCCCATAAAAATCTCGAGTTGAATCTCCCTGAAAGAGCTCCAATTATCCAACCCTAAATCTGCAGCGTGAAAATAACTTTTCCCGCCAAATTGAATTTTCAAAAGCTAGGGGATGAGTGCCCCTTATCCAGCCAAGGGGTGCGAATAGAAAGTGACCTGAGGTTGCCCCTTAGTAATTTGGTTACCCCTTATCCAAAATGGAGGTCCGTATAGTAATTTTCTCCCACGAGCGCAAAAACCACTTTCGAGCCAATTTCGCCGCAAAAACTTATTTCTCCAAAAACACCTACAAAGACATAAAATACCAAAATAAGCGCAAAATCGAGTACTAACATTACGAGAGGGTGAGACTAATATAGACACATAAATGCGTCTATCAAATACCCCCAAACTTATTATTTGCTAGTCCTCGAGCAAAACAAATCTTGAAAATAAAATCCTAACTCACTGTCGCAGGCATCGTCGATTGCATTTAGCGTATGCAATAAGCCTTTAAACCCCTAGGTGGCCCTAGTGGCCGAGTTATAGTCTCGGGAGGGTTTACCAGAGGTGTACCCACAAAACCTTTACACTCCAGACCTTAGCTATTTACGCAGAACCTTGGAAGGCACTAAATAATCTCCTTGGTTGGCATACTTACTGATTACAGGAGGAAGTACCCTGCTGCTAAATTCCAATTCTTTGTACGAGTTTGCACTCAAGCATACTAAAATTCATATATAAGTCACAAAGCTCTACTCAGATAGTTTCTGGACATCATAACAGGAGTCAACCAATCACATGGATAGATTAAGAAATGGATATAGAAAAACATAGATGGTTTTGATGTTGACTAAGGTGAACGGTGTTTCTCATATCTGTCTGAAGGCCACTGCCAAAATGAACCTATCCTAATGGTGAGATATCTGATCTGGACTAATATCAACACACCGGCATATACAAGGGAACCAGCGGTCGATAATCCTAACTCTAGGTCAACTCAGCTGGCATATACAAGGGTACCAGTGGTCGACTTTTATTGAATTTATTCCGGTTGGTCTGATGGTCTGGTCTCAATTTCTTTCTTTTTCTTTTTCTTTCTCTTTTTTTTTCAACTTTTTTTTTTTTTTTTTTTTTGCGTATCTCAATCACTCTATTTCACCCTAGCAGTGGTAACAACTTGAATCGTGAGCCCCACCTAATCACTTAGACAAACATATTTTAAAGAAAACAATAAAAATAGAAGTTAAAAGGATTCAACGAGATATGGCGAAACTACCATGTTTTTTCTTTAATTCTAACACCGAGCTCTGTGCTTTTATGAATAGACTCTTTAGATGTTTCCATCTAATCAGATTGGTTCCTCAACTCCTACAACCAAAATGCTTCCATCCACTTAGATTGGTTAGTGCCATCCTTAATAAGCATAAATTTCTAGGCTCTGGAGTTTAACAATAAAACTGCCACTAAAAAGCTTCTCCCATACCCCCAAACTTAAATCTAACATTGTCCTCAATGTTCTAAAGATGAAATTAAAAGCATGAACAAGGAGAAACTGTTACCATTTAAAGCAAAAGAGATAAGGAAAGATATTACCGTGTCGCATGGATGTTGGGTTACCTCCCAAGAAGTGCTAAGTTTAAAGTCTTCAGCCAGACGTTACGTACCCATAAAATGGCTAATTACCCTTTCAAATCGTATATCAATAGTCGAAACAATTGTGGATCAACCAAATCAAATAAAGCGCCACAATTATGAGACAAGCGCACCAAATCGGAAAAATGACAGACAGAGCACATCCTCATCCAAGGTTTCCTGCAAGACAACTGGGTGTTTCTGTGATGCCCACTTGGGCTTCATATGAGTATTTTGATAAACGGATTTACCCAAATAACGAGTCTCAAATAGCTGGATTTCCTCCTGGATAGTATCAGGAGGATCGGGTTGTGGATTCGGAAGAGACTCAGGTAATACCTCAGACACACTAGGCTCGAGTCCCAAGTTAGGGACTTCCAATGAGGATACTTGACGATCACTACCCCCAAACTTAGGGTAATCACTACTCTCCGTAAGACCTTTAACTATAGCTTGAATTTCCGGATCCTCGGAGTATTTAAAATACTCAAAAGCTTCTTCTAATTCTCTACCCCCAAACTTAGGGTCATCATAACTCTCAGAAAGACCTAATACTATTGTTCGAATTCACGGGTCTATAGAGTCCTTAAAATGTTCGAGAGCTTCTTCTAGGTCTAAAGTCTGTCCATCTATCCGACCTAAGAGAATTGTCTCATCAAATTCATCTAAAGAATCACCAAACCAATTGTCATCCCAATTGCCCCGAACTAGATCATGAACTAAAGTGCCAATCATATTCACTTCCTCTAAATCATCGAAGGTTGTCTAGTAACATTAAAGACATTTAGATCGGTGGTCATATTACCAAAGGATAAGTTCATAAGTCCTGTCCTACTGAGTTGATAATGACATTATACGTGGCTAAAAATGGGCGACCTAAAATTAGGTATTTGATTCTGGGGTCGGGGAAAGGTTGTATATCTAGGACTACGAAATCCACGGGATAAATAAACTTGTCGACCTCAATAAGAACATCCTATATCACACCACGAGTAATTTTAACGGACCTATCATCTAACTGCGGTGTTATCTTGGTAGGTTTCAATTCACCAAGTCCAAATTTTTGTAAGTACACATGGTACGGAAGTAAGTTCACACTAGCTCCTAAGTCAAGTAAAGCTTTCTCTACCTGTGTTTTCCTATCGTGCAAGCAATCGTAGGGGCACACAGGTCTTTATACTTAGGAGTTGTGTTGTTCGAATGATCGAACTTACATGACTAGCTAAAAAGCCTTTTTAGGGACACTAAGCTTTCGCTTTCGCTTTCGCGTACACATATCTTTAAGGAATTTGGCATAAGCCGGAAGTTGCCTAATTGCTTCTAGTAACGGAAGGTTTATGGTAACTTTCTTAAAAACCTCCATTATGTCATTAAAGTTGGATTCACTCTTTGTTGGTACTAATAGCTGTGGAAATGGGGCTTTAGGCATAAAATAGGGCCTCTCAGGAACCGAATTGGCATCATCAGAGATTTTATCAGTCCCCTCAGCTATGGATGGTCCTGAGGGGTGTACTACAGTATGCTCACTATCGGGCATGGTTACCTGATTGTCTACTACTCTACCACTCCTAAGGGTTCTAATTGAATTCAACTGTTGTAATGGTTTTGCACCTATTTCATGAACTCCTCTAGGGTTGGGATTAGTTTGAATAGGGAACCTTCCGTTATCTCTTTCACTTAAAGTCTTAGCTATTTGACCTATTTGAAGTTCTAACTTAGCAAGAGTCCGAGCATTAGTTTGAAAATTCCGCTTGGTTTCTGTTCAAAACTAACTTGGCTCTTTATTAACATTTCTGGCTCTGTGCTAACATATCCACAGCTCTTTCTTAATATACTAAGAGATTCCTCTAAGCTAGACATTTTATTCTCGAAGGGTTAAACCGAGCTTGACCTGGATAGTTCTTATTATAACCAAAACACTGGGGAACATTCGAATTACTTAGGCGACCTTGACTGGCCCTTAGACCACGAAAGGTTCGGATGGTTTTTCCAACCAAGATTATAGGTTTCGAAGATGGGTCAAATTTCTGACGGTTGTCGAATCTAGTGTTATTATATAGAGCATTGGCTTTCTCTTCATTATTCTGGCCTTCCCAAAAAGGCTCCACTCTACCACTAGTGTGACCCAATTCTATAGATTCTAACCTTTTAGCTATTGCTGCAATTTTGGCATCTGATTCATAGCCTCCTTCTACCCTATTAACGTTTCCTCTTCCTAGAAAAATTGTTTTTGGGTACCCTACTATTTTCCCATTGTTCGGTCTTTTCGGCGATTTCATTCAAAAATGTCATCGCCGCATCAATCTGTTTGGTTTTCAAACCCACCTGTACACATAGATTCTCTTGTGGTCGTCTTTCTTTGGAATAATCTAAACCCTCATAAAGGATCTGAACTAACCTAACCTTTTCTAAACCATGATGAGGACATTGGGCTAATAGATCATTGAACCTTTCCAAATACCTATACAAAGATTCTCCCTCCTGTTGATAAAAAGTGCAGATTTGCGTCCTAATAGACGATGTTTTGTGCCTAGGGAAAAACTTGTTCAAAAGGCGGATGTAAGTTGTTCATATGTTTCGATTGACCGGAAGCCAAACTATATAGCCACGATTTGGCTTTATCTTTTAGGGAAAAAGGGAATAACCTAAGTTTCATAGCATCATCATCAAGATCTCTAATTTTTAGGGTACTACAAATTTCTTCAAAATCCCTAAGATGGAAATAGGGGTTTTCATTTTCTTTCCCTAAGAAGATTGGGAGCATTTGTAAAGTCCAGGTTTAAGTTCATAATTTGCTTGTTTCACCTAACTTTGATACACGAGGGACGAGTAGTCCTAGTCGGGTTCAACAAAGCTTTTAAAGTTGCCATTTCTGGCACTATCGGAATATTAGGGATTGTCTCCTCAAACGGACGTTCAAAAACGGACTCTTCAAAAATCGGACTTTCTAAATTGAGGTAATCGAGATGCTTAGAACTACTAGGTTTCTCTTTAACGAATCTACCTAGGGCGTCTCTTTTACGTTCCGGCATGCAAACGAATAAGGAAGGGGATTCTATGCAATCACAAAACAAGGCTGACTTAACCAAATCAAACCTACTGATTTCTAGCAAACAAAAAGCATGACGGCTCCACTTAGATTGTTTCTAGACCAGCTTCTAATCCTTCGAAAGGGAATTCGTTACAATTTAAGCAAACCCCTCTGGAATCAATCCGAGTCAAAGTAAGTTGAATAGAGGCGATGGAATCTCGGTGGAGCTTTGATACCCAAGGCCTCACCGAAATTACAAGGCGGCGCGATCACGCATTCAACTCACTGAAACCTTCATGAACTTCGAAGTGTGCTTAAAAGAGTAACCAATATTTTTCGAATGACTTTCCTATTAAGCTCGTTACCCTATCGGTCTTGTTCTAGTCAAAATTTTAAGGCTTAGGTTCGCGTAGGTTACGTGTTCCTAAGGCGGGCAAGAAGAGAACGGTGATGAAATCCGAACCCTTATCTTGTATGGCCAGGCCTTGCCCTTTACTAGAAAATTAAAGCAGCCGTATTCAAGTCCTCAGCATATATGCAAACGAAGGAGTCCAGTAACTCGCTGATAGGGGATTCGCGAGTGTTCAGAATCTTACCTCCCGTTCCAGACGGGGGATGAATCGGTTGCATTCGACTCGGGCCATCGACTCTATGTCGGTGTGTACGAACAAGGTGCGAGACAATATCGTAATTGTCCTCCTTCTCTGCAAACAGTTTATATTTAAGACTACCCTTCTGTAGGGTTTAAAAATAATGTCCAAAGTCCCAAAAATGTCCAAAAAGTCCAAAAATAAAAAGAAAAATTACAAAAATAATTATAAACCCTAATACAGCTTTCGAAAAAAACCTAAAAAATAAATAAAAATAAAAATAAAATTCTTTGTCTCTTCCTTGTTTCTTTTCGCTTTCTTTTTGATCCAATATCCAAACCTGTAACCAAAACACAAATACCCAAGAAAACGTAAAATAGAACAAAAGAATAAAAATCACTAAAAACCTAAAAACCAGTCCGCGTCGGCGACACCAAAAATTGATGTGGTTTTAAATTGTTGTAGAAATTGGTAGTAAGAATGTCGTTCACTCAGACTTGTGAAGATTTAATTTTAGATTCAAACTCAATAGAAAACTTACGAAGTTGTTATCAAGATTATAAAAAAGCACCGAGACTCAGGATTCCACTATTTTCCAATTTTTATGTGATTCAATATTAATAATTATCATGCAATTCAAACGTTCAATTGATTCTTAAATATTGCCAATAGTAGATTTTCGAAATACTGGTTGTTAATCTCAAGCATGGAACATCAAGAGCCCTAAGCTAAGCATGCACCATCAAGTGAAAACACAAAGAGTTAGCAAAAATCTTTATTTCAATTTCGATTCATGCAAATAATCATAAAAAGAATTGCAGAAATTAATTAAATAAATATTGCCACATATTTGTTGGAAAAATAGCTTCCTCCGTCGCCTCAGCAAAGGGGTTTAGCTCCTTGTAGTAGCAGGATTTCCCACACTACACCCCTTACTCGATTTTGCCTAATTAATCCATTAGAAGATATAAGATCAAGAACATTTATTGATTGTATTCATGAAGTGTTTACACAGGAAAATAGAATTACACTTAGAAGTTAAAACACTCTTAAACTTTCTCTCTCCTAATGACTTGCCTAACAATTCTCAAAAGATCCCCCCCATTACAGACTCATCTAGCCCTTTATATAGGGTAATACATAGTGGATGACAGCTAAGCTACCCTTTATTTTCGGGAATGTCCCGAAGTGTCGAGATGCACAAACATTCGCTCTCGCGACACTTCTTTACCCTCGCTGAGGTCTTTCGTCTTCTTTATGTTTTGCCGGTCGTTATTCATTGCGTCGTTTATTTTAGCTCCTGCGACTGCCTCGCGACAGCGTCGTCTATTAATCCCGCGAGTCTTGTACGTTGCGATATTGATCCTACATCTTGCCTCTTTTTCCTTGAATATTGCTTGAAGAGCGATCTTGAAGGAAAAATCTGTTGTTGTAGTGATCTTTGGTTTTTGTTGATGAGGGAATGAGCAGAAGAATATGTACTTGAAAAGTACGTACTTGCCTCTATTCTTTTGCGAAGTTCCGAAGCTCCTATATTCGAAGTGTCATTTCTTGCCTCATGTGTTACAGAGAATAATCGAGTTCGCAATCTCTTCTCGCCTATTAGGAAATATACTGTATATTTGAATTCTGCTAAAGTTCTTTTCGTCAAGCTTCCTTGGATTTAGGTAGTGACCGTTTACACGTGTCTATATTTACCTCTTTTACTGGTGCATTTAATGTTATCCGGTCATAATATTTTCTCATCTATTTATAGGAACACCCCCGTGAAGAATTTTCCTTTTCCTTTTCATCTTCTTCATCAAATCACGCAAGTGTTCTTCTTCTTCATCGTTCTGCAAGTGTTTGCTTATTACTGTATCTTACCGTCTTCTTCATCACTTTAGCTATTCTACCAGTTGTTATTCTCATGACGTCCAGGTTTGTTAATTTTGCCATATTTGGCTGATTTTGTTGTTGATCATATTTGAGATTAACTTTCTTTGTTGAAATCACCTTTGGTATGATTAACTTTGTAGTTCTTTTTCTGCCATTGTTGTTTAGCAAGAACCAACCCAGAACTAGATTTGTCGTGAAGGACCCTCTTCTTTCTTTGGGCTCGCCATCGAAATCTACTTCGCAACAAGAACCCCTCGCACAACCAAAATCCACTTCGCGAGCAAAATCTATGGCTTCAAAAAGACGATCTGCGGCGACAAGGTATTCAAGAAACATTTATTTTTATCAACAATACATTGTTGCCTCTGCTTTTTATTTAATTTGTCATTCGCGGGATGATAAAACTACTGGTCATGCTCCCAAAAAGCCTCGCTACTCCAAACTGTTACTCCCGACGTTCCATTTCCTTCATTCACACCTTCATCTCCCTATTGCGAAATCTTCGCAAGATAACTTTGTGCCCCCTTCCTCCGGTATTACTACCAATGACAATATTTCTATGCCTCAACTCCTCATAGATCAAGTTCCTTATAACGCATGTCCTACTACAAACGATCTTATACCTCCTCCCTGCTATCAATGTCCCTGCTATTTCTCCAATCACTTCTCTCCCCGAAACTTCTTCTTCTCCCGAGGCCCCTTTGACAAAGGATCACTCGTCTTCTTTGATTGAGCAAATTCCTCTAACTGAGAAAATTTGGAGGATAGATGTGGCCTTTAAGGTTCTTTCGGATCTCGTGAATGATGCCAAAAAGACTTCTGCTGATCTGTCAAATCCAACGTCTGCGAGATTTTAAGCAAGCACCTTGGTTCGATAAGGTCTCGCAAGCATCTTTGGTTCAAGAGATTAATAAGTTGAAGGATGATCTCAAGTTATGACCGCGAAGTGCAATAGTTTTCACTGGAAAATCGAAATTCCACAACCTCTCATTTGGATCGTGACAATCTTTTCGGAAAAAATGAGGAGTTAAAAGGTATAGTCTCGCAACTCCTTCCCCCCCTTTTTTTTTTTTTTTTTTTTTTTTTTTTTTTTTACAACACAAATTGTTGTTCGCCCTCCAAGCATTAAACCAGAAACGAATAATGGAGATATATCAGATGGAGTCCATTGTTGAAGAAGTTCGAGTTGAGAGAGATGGTTGGATGGAGCAATATAATCTCTTAGATAATCTTCATACTTATGCAGCTGATCAAATAAATAATTTGTCGAAAGAGAACCTTGATTTATCGCAAAAGCAAGACTTGTTAAGTAATGATTTATCTCGCCTCTCTTATGCTTTGACTAAATCTGATTTGGAGTTGCAAACTTTATCAGATGAGAATCGAACTCTTTCGCAAGAGAAACGTTCTTTGTTGAAGAAGGTGGCGAACTATTCGCAGCAGTATGATGCTTGTCAAAAGCTATGTGAAGAACATGAACAAGTTAAACATACTTTGAAAAACCAACTTGAAGAAGTTACTGCCGAGAGAGATAAACTTATTCAAGGTAGAATAACGTTGAGTGTAAAAGCGAAGCAATTCCAAGAACAATGTGTCAATTTAGAAAAATCCAACTCTACTCTGGCGAACGAAAACTCCATACTTGTTTCCAATGAAAAGAATTTGCGATCTCGACTGAAAGGCTTAGTGGGAGATTCATTTGATGATGTCATGGACCGCTTGGGGAATAATTTGCACTTTAATTCAACATCTTTCTTCTCAAAGGAAGGTAGTCAAATTATTTGACTATCTTAATTTATGTGTTTATTCCATGAGTGCTTTACTACCCTGAAAATGCCAATAATGTTTGATAAGAATTTTCTCTGATCTTGTGTATTTGTTATGCAGACTCTGAGAGAAAGCTTCGCTCCACTATTTCCACCCTCGGGTCTCGATTATTCTAAAATTCGCAAGGAAAATGGACTACTCTCTCGCATCTTGCTCGTTCTCGCGACCGTGCAGAGAGCGAAGATTTGATTATATGTCTTATTGTAAGGACATTGATAGTAAGAATCGTCAAAAAAGGCATTACTTCAGCGAGTTCCTCTAAAGGCGGAAGTTCTTGTGAATAACATTTTGCTGTCGAAGTCTCTTGATCCTATTCACGTCGCTCCTTTGGAAGTAAGTGATGATGAAGTTCCTGATGCTCCAGATAGTGATTATGAATATGAAAGCGGCGAAGATCTCCCTGATAAGGAAGTCGTCGATGAAGATCCAAGTAAAAAGACTCCTAATGAAAATCCAGTATCCGGCGAGAATGAAGGTAATGAAAACATTTCTGATGAAAATCAACCAATTGGAGGAGGCGAAGCTGATAAAGGCGCAGAAAAGTCTCAACCATCCTCTGTATTTGATAATGCTGATGTGGAGAGTTAAATGCTCTTTGTAATTTGCCAGAATTTCTTTTTGTGTGAACGATTTAACTCTTTGATGGAGTAACTCCCATATTTCTTTCTTCCTTTCTTAGTTAATACCTCTGTGTGAGTGTAGTTGCTCATTGAATATTTTATTAAGTAAATCTATCCCAATTTGGGATTTGATTTTAATTTTTCTTTCTGCGACAGAGTCGCAGGCCGCCTTTACATTTTAATGCAGAGGCCCATTGACCCTGCCTTATCATTTTTGTGTGGTCTTCCGAGTTAGACCTCCCTAATTAGAGGTCCTCCCCTGCCACCTTTCATCGCGACAAAATCGCAGGACGTCTTTACACTCGCATGTAATGACCCATTGATCTTGCCTTATCATTTTCCAAGTATTTTTGCCTCTGCAGGATGTTTTATTTGCGACAATATGACGGACCTAAGTCTTCTTGCGAAAACAAAGCTCCATGACATTGCCGTCGTGCGACGAAATCGCAGGACGTCCGTACACTTTCATGTAAAGACCCATTGATCTCGCCTTATCCTCGCGTTAGTATTATTGCCTCTGCAGGATCATTGCACAAATATGACGAGCCTAAATTCTCTTGCGAGAACAGAGCCTCATGACATTTGCGTGTCTGTTTTGACCCCCCCTAATGGAGAGCGCCGCCCTTATCATCTCCCCGGTTGCCCCTTCAAGGAGGCGAAACATCGGCCATACAAGACTAGCTCCTCCCATCCGGTCTTAACAACAACCAGTTGTTTTCGCAGCCTCTTATCCCTTATACCTATATGGTTTATGGTTACGAGACTGCACCCTAAGTGGAGTTTTCTTCGGGCGAGTGCAACGCATGCCAAGACTTACCAAGAATGGCGGGGGTAGGTTCATCCATCCCGGGCACTCGGCTCAACCGTGTACCCGGCGCCTTGAGCATACATCGACTCCTAAGAAGAGACCCTCGGTCGCCCAACCAGGTATAACCTACATATATAGTTGGGAATCCAAGGTACCTCTTAGGATAGGCTTTCATGGGCCCCAAATTTCCATGACTCAGGCTTCAGGAGCGGTGTAACCTTCCCCCTGAGCCATGTCGAGAGATACCCCCTTTTATGACGCACTTTAGGTCTTACATTTGCCTCTTACGAAATGTTATTCGCGAACTAGGGTGTACGCCATAAAGGTTCGTCCCATTCATTCATTCTTTTTAATCATTCTTCATCATTTGCTATTTTGTTGCGAGATACTCGCCAATTTATTCATTTAATCATTCCTTGTCTCTAGTTGTTTTGTTAAGCCATGCATGACTTTTTTGTTATTCTTGTCGCGAGATCTTCGCGGATTCTCTCGCATTTTCTTGAATGTCGCAAATATCCGGTGAAGAATTACTTCATCTTGATTCCTTTTTCCTCTCCCATTATTACGGGTAATATTTCTTTAGATATAACCTATTCCATGGTCTATCCAATTTTTGTCCCACATCTCTTCCTTTCAGGTCCATCAATCTATATGCCCCTGTACCAACTACCTCTTTGATGATATAAGGTCCATCCCATTTTCTCTTAACTTGCCTCCGTTTTCACGTTGATATATTGGGGTTTCTCGCAACACCAAGTCTCCTGGTTGGAACTCACGTATTTTTACACGCTTGTTATATTCTCTAGCCAGTCTTCGCTGATAATTCTCCATGTGTCGCAAGGCTTTTTCTCGTTTTTTCTTCCAATTCATCCAACTTGATTAGAATATTGCCTGCGCTAAGATTTTTTCTCCCAGACCTCTTTTTTTGGTTGTCGGAATCACGACCTCTGTTGGGAGTCTTGCTTCAACTCCATAAGTTAGGCAAAAGGGGACATTCCTGTGGCTTCTCTTCTAGTTGTATTATAGGCCCATACTGCATTGGGTACTTGTTCGCACCATCCCTTGTTGTGTCCTTCCAACTTTTTCTTCAATATATCGGCAATTGTTTTGTTTGTTGCCTCCGCTTGACCATTAGCCTGTGGATATAATGGAGTTGATTTTCCACATCTTATCTGAAATGCATTAAGTAGCAACTCTATATTTTGCCCTTCAAACTGTTTCCCGTTATCAGATACCAATTGTGCAGGAATCCCAAATCTACATATAATATTTTCAAATATGAAAGTAAAAATATCCTTATCGCGAATGTGCTGGACCGCTTTCACCTCTGACCATTTTGTGAAGTAATCTGTTGCGACGATTAAGTATCTTCTCTGTCCTGTTCCCGGTAAGAATGGTCCCACAATGTCTAAACCCCATTTTCCAAAAGGCCACACACTTCTTGAAGAATTTAACTGTGCTCCCGGTGCATGTATCTTCTTCCCATGTCTTTGACAATCTTCGCAGCGTCTGGATATTGCTCTCGCGTCTTCATGCATATATGGCCAATAATATCCTTGCGTCTTTGCCTTGTATGCCAAAGATCTCCCCCATTTGTGATTTCCGGCATCCCCACTATGCAAAGCATCTTCAATATGGTTTCTCCTTCTTTCCTTGATAGACAACGAAGTGAGGGTCCCTCAAAAGAACGTCGATAAAGCACGCCATCTCGTAATTCATAATTTGTTGCCCGGCTTTTTAACTTGTGTGCTTCCAATCTATTTCTTGGTACCTCGCCTTTCATTAAGTACGCGTGAAGTTCCACTCTCCAATCTTCCTCGCGACCTTGCATTTCATCTACCACCATCATTATATCTCGCTTCTTGTCCTTCCTCTTTATTAATTGATGGCGCCAAAGAAGGCGTACGTATTTTGATGTTCCTCGCAGTTGGGTCTGTCATCATACTTGATATAAAGGCAAAAGCGTCTGAAGTCTATTATCTCTCCTTGATATGTGCCTCCATTTTATTTTTGGTATCTGTGCTGTCAACACTTCTACAAGCTTCCTATATTTCAGAGATGGATCATTTGTAGCATACTTCTCTGTTATTTGACAAATTGCTAATTGCGAGTCACTGGTGATCCTCACATTCTCCAGTTTCATTTCTATTGCGAATTGTAGAGCATGTATTATAGCTTCATACTCCGTTTCATTATTGGTAGACTCAAATTCCAATCTAAAAGCGAAAGCTAACTTATTGCCTTGCCCACGCGAAATCACAACAATTCCCACTCCTTTACCTTCTCCATTGGATGATCCATCCACTAATATTTCCCACCGATCCGCTCAGTTAACAAATCTTTTGGATTTCCATGCTCTTCTTCTACATCCATCATTTCATCCACTGCTTCATCTTCCTCCAAAGGAAACTCTGCCAGAAAGTCTGCGACAACCTGTGACTTTGTTGAAGATAATATTTCATATTTCAGTTTGTAATGGCTTATTTGAGCATTCCACCTTTCGACTCTTCCTGATCTTTTTGAATTTTTCATTACTGACTCAATTGGTACCTTTGTCACCACTTTAATAGTATGTGCCTGAAAATATATGCGAAGTTTAAACGACGCATAGACTAACGCCAGATTAATTTTTCAATCTTGAATAATTTCTTTCTGCAGCATTAAAAGTTTTGCTGATATAATAGACTGGTTTTTCTACTCCTGCGTCCATTCGCAGTAAAACTGCACTTAAGGCATGCGATGTTGTCGCAAGATATATTAATAATTCCTCTCCTGGTTCTGCCTTCTGCATAATGGATATATCCATTAAATGCTCTTTGATTCCTTGTAAAGCCTTTTCACATTCATAGTCCATTTAAATTTGACCCTTTCTTGAGAACACTTGAAAAAGTGTTTACATTTATCGATGACCGCGAAATGAACCTTCCTAGCGATGCTAGTAACCCATTCAGCTTTTGGACATCTTTTCTTCGCGCAGGTGTCGGCATATCGCGAATTGCTTTTACTTTCTCCGGGTCAACATGTATTCCTTCTTTTGATATAATGTAACCTAAGAACTTCCCGACGCAACTCCAAAGGTACATTTTTCTGGATTGACTTTGATGTTGAAGCGCCTCATTTGTTCAAAAATTTCTCTCAAGTCTTGCACGTGATCTTCTGCCTTTTTACTTTTCACTAGCATGTCATCTACGTATACCTCTAGTGTTTTGTGTATCCATTCTGCGAATACATTTTCTACCATCCTTTGATACGTTGCTCCAGCATTTCGCAAACCAAACGGCATTTTAGTATAACAGTATAAACCTCTTGGAGCGAAGAAAGCAGTGTGTTCTTGGTCTTCCTCGGCGAGAGGAATTTGATTGTAACCTTTGTATCCATCCAGCGATGATACTCTTTCATTCCCGGCCGCCGATTCGACTAGCTGTGGGATGTCTGGTAATGGAAAACTGTCTTTAGGGCAAGCTTTATTTAGATCAGTGAAATCAATGCAAATCCTTATTCCCTTGTTCTTCTTTGGAACTATAACCATATTCGCTATCCACTCAGGGTATTTTGCTTGTCTAATAATTCCTGCGTCCAGCGATCTTCTGCAGTTCTTCTTCTATCCGAGAGTGATATGTGTTGCTATCTTTCTAATTCTTTGTTTGAATGGCTTCACATTTTTATCATTTTCTAACTTGTGACAAGCGATCGACGGATCTATACCAGGCATTTCATCCATATCCCACGCGAAGATGTCTTTATAATCTCGCAACAGATCGACAGTTCTTTTCTCTTCATCCGCTTCCATGCTAGTTCCAATCTTTAGCATCTTGGGATTTTCCTTAGTTCCAATATTCACTTCTTTGGTTTGTTCTGCCGCGACGTAACTGGCCTTCGATTCTCCCATAGGGGTTGGTCCTTTTGGTTCTTTCGCAAGATCATCTTCTTCTCCCGAGATCTCGCCAGGTATGCCTTTTCCTTCCTTTGCTCTTATCATGTAAACTCTGAATTCTTCTTCTTTCTTAGTTTCCCTCGCCATCTTTTTGCGGTATTTTGATATGTTCTTTCGCTTGTTTATTTGTTCCTCGCAACATTTTACTTCATTTTGATAATATATTCTTCCTTTGCGTCCCCTCCGATCTCATTGATTCAGGTTGGTGTAGGGAACTTGATACGTTGATGAAGTGTCGACGCCACAGCTTTTATTGCATGTACCCATGGTCTTCCTAGTAACATGTTGTATGGTGATTCCATATCCACCACACTCAATGTCACCTGTGTCTCAATTCCTCCTAACGGAATACGTATTTTTATCTCCCCTTTAACTTTTGTTATGGATTTACCAAAACCTTGAATATTGTATGCCGCGAAAATCATATCTTCGTCTTTATATCCCATCTTTTTGTAAGCGTGATAGAACATGATGTTTACCAGACTCCCTGTATCAATTAAAACTCCATTCATTACCCATGTTTTCATCGTATTCTCCGATTTCTCTCCTTCCTTGTACACGTTTATTGCAATCACTAGTGGAGACATGTGATCCAAGTTTTCTTTTGATATTTCCTCCGCCGTGAATGTTATCTTTTGCTTTTCCCAATCTTTCAAAGGTGACGTTATTTCTCGATCCGTAATCTTCTTTCCTTCAAAATCTCGTTTGTGTATCCTTCCTCTGATATTTTCATGAAATTCGTTAACCATTACTCTCATACCTGTGCTGTATGCCATATCTTTTTCATCCGATCTAAAGTTTTTCTTTCTCATTTTTCTGATTCAAACAATCTTAATTGCAATCTTCTCTCCTTTTTCAGCGATCTCCCTGTTTCTAGCGCATATGTAGTAGCAGGATTTCCCACACTACACCCCTTACTCGATTTTGCCTAATTAATCCATTAGAAGATATAAGATCAAGAACATTTATTGATTGTATTCATGAAGTGTTTACACAGGAAAATAGAATTACACTTAGAAGTTAAAACACTCTTAAACTTTCTCTCTCCTAATGACTTGCCTAACAATTCTCAAAAGATCCCCCCTCATTACAGACTCATCTAGCCCTTTATATAGGGTAATACATAGTGGATGACAGCTAAGCTACCCTTTATTTTCGGGAATGTCCCGCGAAGTGTCGCAGATGCACAAACATTCGCTCTCGCGACACTTCTTTACCCTCGCCAGGTCTTTCGTCTTCTTTATGTTTTGCCGGTCGTTATTCATTGCGTCGTTTATTTTAGCTCCTGCGACTGCCTCGCGACAGCGTCGTCTATTAATCCCGCGAGTCTTGTACGTTGCGATATTGATCCTACACTCCTCATATTAATCACTTGCTCAAAATACATGTTTATAGCCCAAAAGTTGATTAAAAGGATGAAAAATAATAACACAGACTGTTTGCAACGGTGTATCGGCGTTACAAATAAAGCATGTTACAATGGAACTGATATGAGACTGTTGTAAACACTGCTGCTTTGTCGCTTATTTTAAGACCCCTAAAACGACTGTCCTCGATGGCCCTTTGTTCTTCGTGTTCTTGAGCTACACCAGCAGCAACAATTTCCTTCAATTCCTCCTGTTGATCTCTGTGGTGTTCTAAACTTCCCTTAACTTCTTCTAAACCTCAATCCCCCTCCATGGAACTCGACTACACCTTTTATACACCTCAGAAACCTAAAAATACCGATTAAATTTATTGCTTTCCTTTCCGTGCAAGTCACGGCAATAATCTCTCGCCGAATCGATTTACGCGTTTCCTCGGACCCTCCAATTCTTTCCAAACTCTTTATTAGGTAAGTTAGTATCTTAGGGAAGATTATGTGCGATTTAGTCTCCTTGAATCATCAAAAATAAGCTCAACAGAGACCCGTAACTCTCTTCACCTCTGTTTCCTTTTTTCGGATTATCCAGCCCAATTCATACGATCCAATCAACCATACCAGACCTGTTTAGCCATGAGAAGTCCAGCCCATAAAAATATCGAGTTGAATCTCCCTGAAAGAGCTCCAATTATCCAACCCTAAATCTGCAGCGTGAAAATAACTTTTCCCGCCAAATTGAATTTTCAAAAGCTAGGGGATGAGTGCCCCTTATCCAACCAAGGGGTGCGAATAGCAAGTGACATGAGGTTGCCCCTTGGTAATTTGGTTACCCCTTATCCAAAATGGAAGTCCGTATAGTAATTTTTCTCCCACGAGCGCAAAAACCACTTTTCGAGCCAATTTCGCCGCAAAAACTTATTTCTCCAAAAACACCTACAAAGACATAAAATACCAAAATAAGCGCAAAATCGAGTACTAACATTACAGAGAATTGAGACTAATATAGACACATAAATGCGTCTATCAGACACCAATTGCTCGTGCACCTTACAGAATGGCTCCAAAGGAAATGCAGGAGTTAAAGTCTCAGATTGACCAGCTTTTGAGTCAAGGATTTATTCGACGTAGTTCTTCACCATGGGGTGCTCCTGTTTTATTTGTGAAAAAGAAAGATGGTTCTTTACGATTGTGTGTTGACTACCGTGAACTGAATAAGGTCACGATAAGAAACAAGTATCCTTTACCTAGGATTAATGATCTTTTTGACCAGTTGAAAGGAGCTATATGGTTTTCGAAGATCGATTTGCGATCAGGCTATCATCATCTTCTTGTTAGAGAGCAATATATTTCTAAGACTGCATTCCTGACTCGTTATGGTTCTTATGAGTTTCTGGTGATGCCTTTTGGTCTTACGAATGCACCATCAATTTTTATGGACTTGATGAATCGAGTATTTAGAGATTTCCTTGATCTGTTTGTTATTATTTTTATCGATGATATTCTTGTGTACTCTAAGACTCGGGAACAACACGAGGAACACTTACGCTTAGTGTTGCATACTTTGAGAGAGCATCAGTTGTTTGCAAAGTTCTCGAAATGTGAATTTTGGCAACAATCAGTTAAGTTTTTGGGGCATGTGATATCTGAATCCGGAGTTTCTGTAGACCCTTCCAAGATTGAAGCAGTATTGAGTTGGAAACAACCTATAACGGTTTCAGAGATTCGAAGTTTTCTTGGTTTAGCTGGATATTACCGTCGTTTTATTAATGTTTTTTCTCGAATTTAGGGACCACTTACTAAGCTAACTAAGAAGGGAGAACAATTGGTTTGGGATTTTAAGTGTGAGGATGCTTTTCAGGAGCTTAAGACTAAGCTTACTTCGACGCCAGTTTTGACCTTACCTGACGAAGGAAAGGAGCTAGTAGTTTACACGGATGCCTCACTTCAAGGATTGGGATGTGTTTTGATGCAGGAAGGTAAGGTTATTGCTTATGTATCTAGGCAATTGCATTTTCATGAGAAGAATTATCCAACCCATGACTTGGAGTTGGCAGCGGTAGTTTTTGCTCTGAAGTTGTGGTGCCATTACTTATATGGCGAGAGATTTGAGCCTTTCACTGATCATAAGAGTCCCAAGTATCTGTTTTCCCAGAAGGATTTGAATATGAGACAACGTCGATGGATGGAACTCATCAATGATTATACTTTCGGCTTACAATATCACCCTGGTAAGGCGAATGTTGTAGCTGATGCCTTGAGTCGAAAACCAAGGGGTTTGTTAGCTTTCATGATGGTGGAAGAGTGGAAGATGTTGGAGACAGTTGTTGAGTTTGACTTAGGCGTCAAGAATTCTTCTACTTCGCAAGCATTTTTGAGTAATCTTGTGGTACAACCTGCACTTATTAGCCGTATCATCCAGGCTCAAACCAAGGATGATTGGTGTATGAAGCTACTTGGAGCTGCAGTTTTAAGTGAAGATTTTGTTGTAGGGATGGATGGTGGACTTAAACTTCAAGGTCGGTTATGTGTACCCTTGGATGCCCAGTTGAGACATGAGGTGTTAGATGGAGTTCACCGTAGTCGCTACATTATCCATACTGGAGCTACAAAAATGTATAAGGATTTGCGTAGGCAGTTTTGGTGGAAAAGTATGAAGCGAGATATTGCAGAATATGTTTCTAATTACCGAACATGTCAGCAAGTTAAGATTGAGCACCAAAAGCTAGCTGGAGAATTACAACCACTCCCAATACCAGAATGAAAATGGGAAAATATTTCCATGGATTTTATAGTTGGACTACCGAGATCAAAGAGAGGACATGACTCTATTTGGGTAATAGTGGATCGGTTGACTAAGTCGGCACACTTTGTAGTTGCAGGAAATCCCACAATACACCCCTCACTATATTTTGTTAAACTAATCCATTCAAAAGATAATAGAAGAACAATTATGAATGTTTATTAATAACTTTCTTGAATCTTTACAGGAAAATGAGATTACACTTAAGAACTTACAAATGTTTCTCTCCTTTCTCTCTCCTAATGACTTACTCTCCAATCCAAAAAGACCTCCCTTACGATAGATCCACTCATCCCTTTATATAGGGTAGTACATAGTGAATGACAGCTATGCTGTCCCCTTATTTTCGGAAATGTCTTGCGAAGTGTCGCAGGCGTACAAATATTCATATTCGCGACACTTCTTAACTTTCGCCAGATTTCATATCTTCCTATCGTCATCCAGTGCGTCATTTACATTTAATCTTCTGCGACTGACTCGCAGTGTTGTTATTCGTTGTCTTCGCGTAGAGTTGTTGTCGCGATATTCTGATCCTACATCTTGCCTCTTTTTTCTTGAATATTGCTTGAAGAGCGATCTTTAAGAAAAAATACGTTGTTGTAATAGTTTCTGATTTTTATTGATGAAGGAACGAGCGAAAGAATACTGGACTTGAAAAGTAGTACTTGCCTCTATTCTTTGGCGAAGTTAGAAGTTTTTAGAGGTATGTATGCAATATCATTTCTTGCCTCATGGGTTATGGAAAATAATGGATCTCACAATCTATTCTGCGAGTTAAGAAAATAATTGAATCTCATATGATAAGAAAGTATGTTGTGCAATAATTCGAATATTACATCTTCTCGCCTCTCTTTATGTTTCCTTATGTTGTGTGATATCCGAATTTTTGTCGCAACCGTTCATTTTCCACTAAAAATCTTCTTCAAAGATAACTCCATGAATCTAGGAATGACCGTTTACACGTGTTTAAAACCATCCTTTTTACCGGTACATTTAATGTTATCCGGTCATAACACTTTCTTGCCTATTTATAGGAGAGTCTTTTATGAAGAACACTTCTTTCCTTCTATTTCATCTCCTTTATCGTCTGCAACTGTCCTTCTGCTATTCTTCTTCAATATCGTCTTCATCATCCTTCACGTTATTTCTTATTTACTATCATTTCCATGGCATCCAGTGTTTGTTAATCTTGCTAGATTCGATTGATTCTATGATTGATTGATTTTGTGATTAATTTCACTTTTTGAGATTATCTTATTCTTTTTAATCTTTTTCGCCATTTTTGTTTCAAGAAGAACAAACCAAAGACCAAATTCACCGTGAAGAACCCCCTTCTTTCTTTGGATTCACAAATAAACCAGCTTCTCAACATGAATCCACCTTGCCTCCAAAGTCCTCTTCGCAAGCTAAACATACCGTTTCTAAAAGAAAGTCTCATGAGCGATAAGGTATTTAAAGAAGCATTTACTTTTTAATAACAATATCGTTGCCTCTGTTTCTTACTTAATTCATCATTCGCAGATGACAATACTATTGACAGGACTCAAAAGATCTCGCCACTCTAAACCTGTTACTCCGATGTTCCTTTTCCCTCATTTTCACCTTCTTCTTCTATTGCGAAATCATCGCCGGACAATCTTGTCACAAATGACAATATTCCTATGCCTCAACTCCTTTTAGATCGGGTTCCTCATAATAATCCTACTATAGATGAACTTATCCCTTCTCCTACCATCAATATCCCCTGTCATTCCTCCAATCACTTCCTTTCTCGAAACCTCCTCTTCCCATGATGTTCCTTTGCGAAGAATGATTCGTCTCTTTCTTCTTTACCCGATCAAATCCCTCTTATCGAGAGAATTTGGAAGGAATAAACGTGGCTTTCAAAGTTCTCTCGGACCTTGTGAATGATGCTAAAAAGAATTATGACGATCTGTCAAGTCAAAGTCTCGCGAGATTTTGAGTAAACATCTTGGTCCTGACAGATCTCGCAAGCATCCTTAGTTCAAGAAGTTAATGTCTTTGAAAAATGATCTTCAAGCTATGATTTGCTAAATGCAATAATCTCCATCTTGAAAATCAAAATTTCACAACCTCTCACTAGATCGTGATAATCTTCGCAAGAAGAATGAAGAGTTAAAAGGTATGCTTCTTCCCCTTAAGCTTTTTTTTTTTTTTAGAAGAACAATTATGAATGTTTATTAATAACTTTCTTGAATCTTTACACAGGAAAATGAGATTACACTTAAGAACTTACAAATGTTTCTCTCCTTTCTCTCTCCTAATGACTTACTCTCCAATCCAAAAAGACCTCCCTTACGACAGATCCACTCATCCCTTTATATAGGGTAGTACATAGTGAATGACGCCTAAGTTTGTCCCCTTATTTCGGAAATGTCTTGCGAAGTGTCGCAGGCATACAAATATTCATATTCGCGACACTTCTTAACTTTCGCCAGATTTCATATCTTCCTATCGTCATCCAGTGCGTCATTTACATTTAATCTTCTGCGACTGACTCGCAGTGTTGTTATTCGTTGTCTTCGCGTAGAGTTGTTGTCGCGATATTCTGATCCTACACACTTCTTACCAGTGCATACTACTTACATCGTGGATAGATTATGCAACCTCTATGTAGAGAAGATTGTGGTATTGCATGGAACGCCAGTCTCGATTGTTTCATTCACTTCCAAATTTTGGAGAAGCTTTCAACAAGCTTTGGGTTCAGATTTGGATTTTAGTACTTCATTTCATCCTCGGGATCGATGGTCGACAGAGAGTTAATCAAATATTGGAGGATATGCTTCGAGCGTGTGTGCTATATTTCCAAGGAAATTGGGATGATTATTTACCATGGGCAGAATTTGCTTACAATAATAGTTATCAGTCGAGTATTGGTATGGCTCCTTTTGAAGCTCTTTATGGAAGACCATGTCGTTCACCGGCATGTTGGGTAGAAGTGGGTGAAAAGAGATTTTTGGGGCCTGATTTGGTTTAACTCACTACGGAGAAGATCCTAGTGGTTAAGGATTGTCTTCGTAAAGCTCAGAGTAGACAAAAAAGTTATGCAGATAAGAAGCGTCGGCCATTACCTCTTGAAGTCGGAGATGAGGTATTACTCAAGATGTCTCCTATGAAAGGAGTAATGAGGTTTGGGAAGAAAGGGAAATTGGCTCCTAGGTTTATAGGACCCTTCCCTATAACTAAGAAAATTGGAAATGTGGCATACCATCTGGAGTTACCACCGCAGATGACTGGAGTGCACAATGTGTTTCATGTTTCCATGCTACGTAGACACTTAAGAGATGAAGAGAGAGCTCAAAAATCTGACCTTAGTGAGTTAGTTATGAAACCGGATGCCACTTATGAGGACAAGGCGATTTGTATTGTAAATCGACAAGTAAGACAACTTCGGTCTCGAGCGATACCATTTGTCAAGGTGCAATGGAATCCAAAGGACGAGTGAGAAGCTTCTTGGGAACGCGAGGATGTTGTTCGTCGTTCTCATCCTCATATCTTCAATGACGAGGTAATTTTGATTCCGGGAACGGAATCCTTTTCTAGTGGGGTAGACTGTAATATTCTTCGCTTTTAAATCCTTGAACTAAAGTGGAATTGTTTTTGGGATCTATGCGCAGTTTGGTTTGGTTTAGTGTGGGTAAAGCCCTTAGTAAAATTTTGTATTTTATTTAGCTATACCCAGGTGGTTAGGAGGAAAAAACTAGGTTTTTGACATTTTCTTCTTAAACCCTGATCGTGGGGAAAGTGGGAAGTATATTTAGAAGAGGAAAATAAAATTTTATGAGATAAAGCATAAGAAGTCGCCGCAAGTATACCAGACCCATAGGTTTTGGTTGAAGGGATTTATTAAGAGTGATCGGTGGCGGTAAGGGTTAAATTGATTAATCGTTTTTCATGGTTAACCAGATTACGATTTAATATTGAATTGGTTCTCTTGTTTTCTTTTTCACGGGGCTTGATCAGTCGAAGTAATTCTGCATAAGTTGGAGAAATTTGTGTGCGACAGTTTGAGGCAAGTTTACTTTGTCTCTGTGCTACGGCAAATTTAATTCAAACTGGGCTAGATATCTAATTAAATTTAGAGATTAGGATAGAAGTATATAGGCTCATGTGCTTAACCAATTTGTTGTGAACTATCTATATAGTTGGTAAGTAATTTCATAAGCCTCGTGAATAGATCTCGTTTGACATCTCATGAACTGATGATAATTATTTCACCCATTCCCTTAATTGAATTTTAGAATCTACCATGCTTAAGTAACTATGCTATTTGTTGATGCACATATACTTTATTTGAATTAATGAATTGTACTTGTATGATTTAGGATTCCATGCTTGTACTCATGCAATAGTGTAGAATCTGAAGTGTTTGTAATACTTGTTTGGTAGTTGAAAAAGTTTCTTGGTTTGCTTGTTCTTGACGTGAGTGATTTGAATCGTTACATCTTGCATTGAAGAATTTCAAGATACGGTAAGTTGGTCGGTAGATGAAGATGGCACTTCAAATTTTACAAGTTTTGATGTTGCTCAAAGTAAAAGACCAACTAAAGGAAGTGAGCTATGGAGTGAAATTGGTTGAGCTGTATTGATATAGTGGTCAAGCAGTACACTGTAGGAGTGTCTTTATTGGTATTTGATAACGTTATATAAGGCTGAGAGAGGATACTTCCATATTGGGGTAGGGGCTAAGTTATGAATACTTGGTTATTACCTATTTATGAAAAACGGTGCAAGTCTGAGCATTAGACTCACAAGGCTTAAGTGTGGTGCTTTTGGTCTAACCTTGTCATCTTGGCCTAAGCATAAATCTAAGGTCTGTGCACATTCGAAACAAGTCAAGAAAATGTGTAGACCTGGGTAACATAAATCGAATCTTAAATGGCGTATAAGGTAAGTCCGTTATGTTATTTGTGCTCTAAAATGGCAGCTTGATTCAATTGGTACACGGTGGATGTATGGGGTCTGTCCTATTACACTTTTCCAAGCGTTTGTCGCAAACGGAAGGTTGAGTTTGTCTCT
The DNA here is from genome assembly GCA_023531295.1 of Papaver armeniacum. NCBI lineage: Eukaryota > Viridiplantae > Streptophyta > Magnoliopsida > Ranunculales > Papaveraceae > Papaver > Papaver armeniacum. Next base: position 215,770 of record JAJJWW010013504.1, read on the forward strand.
TCATTTTGGTATATAAGAACTGTTAAGTTACAGATAGATCTGTGTATTTAGGAATGCTATAGTATTTAATTTACATACCAAAAGTGATTTAGATTTAGCTGGTTTGAAATCCTATTTTGGGTTGGCAATTATATTAAGTGTTTGTGTGCTATTAGTTAGTTAAGTTTCGATGCGATATACTTATGTCAGAACGATAAATTAATCATGGTGATAGCTTGGTTTGAATCTTGGGTTTGTCGCGGACCGAGGATTTAGTGAACTTTCTTGGAGTTTAACTCTCGTTGATTTTTTTTCTTCAGGTGCTATTAGGGACCGTGAAGGAGTTTGATTGTTTCCAGCATCGTTGGATATCTCGAAGATATCTAGCGAGGTGGACATTCTACACCCTTCTTTTATTTACTATCGTTATGTAGTGGTGAGGCAGTGGGGATACTTGCTTTGGGTAGACTTTTTATTTTTTATTTTTTTATTTTGCTAGTCCTATTTAAAGGTGGATTATATTATTGAATCGTTATTTTTGTTAAGAAATAAATATCCATTCTGCATATTCAATTGTAGTGGAACTGAGTTCCTAGTTTTCTGTGGGTTATGTACCCTGTTGCAGGAAATTAATGACCTATTTTCTATTTAATCATCGGCCGGGGTTACATGGAAAATAGGGTTGTTACAGTTTTGTCACTAAAATTGACAAAGGGGAGATTGTTAGAGCACTTCTCGGTCGAACTCGCAAGCGTTGCTATCTCAAGCTTGTTGTCAAGTTTAGTTTCCAAAACTATAAGTCTTTATTTCTAGTCTACTTATAGCTAAGTCTCGGACTAGGTTAGAAAGTGTAGTTGAGCTCAAGACTCCATGGCGATCATCATACAAAGACGAAGAACTACTCAAGTGTTGATGGTGGATTTTCGTTCAAGGTTAAATTTGTAAAAAACCAGAAAAAATCGTGCGCTGACATCTTGTAAAAGATAAAGCCATTTATAAGTGTTGGATACTCCCTCACTTAATTTACCAAGAATGGAGCATGTAGCAACAATCCCATTCTGTGAATACATGAAATTCCTCCAGGTTGGAGCATGTAGCAACAATCCCTTCCCGTGAATTTCATATCGCCTTTGTATTTCCAAAGTACTCATTATCGGTGTGGCATGACGATCGAGTGTTACTCTTACGAGTAACACGAACCTCCAAGCACTATAATGAGACCATGTACTGAAAATACCCGTACGGGCTGACTCTCGTGTGTGTTATACTATCCCGATTGAGCCCCTCTCGGTGTGTTGATTGAGCATTGACCAGTATCGGTCCGGATATGATTCGATCGTGATCATCCAACTCCATAAGCATGATTGGATGACCCCAGATCAATTCCATCACCCCAAGCGGTATGGAATACCCACGGCCGACCCGCATGGTCGGTCATTGGCCTAGCCTGCCAAGAAACCGTTCATACCAAGCATTATGGACGGAAAACCCTAAATTAGGGTTTGCGGCATATTACATGTGTCGCAAACAGTCTCAACCATCCATCTTCGCGGTATAGATGGAGGTGTAGATGTAGACTCAAAGGGCCCAGAGCATGTCAACACGATCACCGTGGGCCCGCCTACACACTTGACCAATCGGTCAAGACCAACAATGTTTGGCCGTGACAAAATCATCACCCAAACAAGAGATGACGCACGGCTTGAAAGCCAAAATTAGGGTTTCAAGTCATCACGCGCATCCATCTTCTCCGCACGAATGGAGGGTCACATATTAGATTAAACAAGGGCGGTCATACCGGCATGACCACCGTGGGCCCATCTACCTCCTCATATGTTCGGCCAAGGCATATCATGCCCGGTCAATCCAAAACGTGCGTCCAAACTAGCATGGCCGCGCCTCCCAAACCACGAACCGATCTCGACCGCTCAACTTGGGATGATTTGAGTGGCTTAGATCACGTTTTCATGGGATAGTCAGGTATAGGTGTGAACACAAGCCTACCACCTACACGCTGGTATGATCGACCAAGACCGACCAAGATGTGTCGTCTTGAAACGCGTGCCCGAACTAGGGATGTCACGCCGGTTTCCAACCCTTTGCGGCATCAATTTCTGCCGCAAACCGATCTCAACCACTCAACTTTAACGGTTAAATTGAGTGGCCTAGATCGCGCCTTCATGGGACGGTGAGGTGTAGGCGTGTACACCGGCATGCCGTCTACACACATGCCCGGTCGGCCCTCTCCAAATCCCTTTCCATGTTTGGTTTCGACCAAGCTAAAGAGTGATGCTTGCGCACTTCTTCAAAAACCCTAATATCCATTAACGGTCGCGAGATGAGTGTCTCAAAGATCATCTCATCCGTTCAACTTCACCAGACTTGGTTATACAACCACGGTCGGGAGTTATTTGGTCGGTGAGGCGTCATTACCCATCACTTTACCACACCATAATGCAAGCACTGCATAAAATACACACGATACTTCACAAGTATCGACTTCTGAATAACACGGTTATTCAATTCAAGATTACATGCTATCTTTCGTGGATCCACGATCCACACATTCAGACATCAATCATGTCACAAACGGGGGATACATACGGGGTATTGGTGCGGCGGTTTACGGCGTGCGGCGTGCAACGCGCCATCACAAGAACGTGTCGGGAAGTCATGGACGGTTAGAGATGAACGGGAGAAGTGGGCAAGACCGGTCGTGTGGCACCCGACGCACAACTCCACTACTCCATCACTCCACTTCCTCCACTTCCCATGAGAGACGTGAATGAGGCTCAATGACTTGTATAAATAGGTTCTCCTCCTTATTTTCAAAAACAAGGAAAAAAATAGGAGACAAGGAGAAACAACACAAGTCCATACAGAGACGAGAAACCAAGTGTTAATACAAAAACGTATTCAAACACCCAGAGCTTGCTTGCATCAATCACAAGCTGCTCACCTTTACATTACGAGTCATAATCAAGCCAACACCTTCACAATCTTAACACCTTCTTCGCTTCCCTCCCTAAGATCAACCCCATCTCCTTCACTTTGTGACCGAAACAAGTCTGGGAACGGCCATTTCTTGGTTTAGGCCGGACTTGCCTGATTGATCTCTCGAATCTACAAGCACTCACCGCAAAGTGCATTTGTTTAAGGTTTAAATTCATTCCTCATCCACAACCCAAATTACAAAATTCTACAGGAGTAGTTTTCACCCATAAACAATTGGCGACCACAGTGGGAGATTGATCTCTCGGTTACAAAAAATCGAATTCTCAATTTTTCGGTTTTCGTCTCATGATGTATCCTTACCCGGAGTCCACAGGTGGTTCAGATATCATGGGAAGTGTAGCTAGAATCTGGAGGATGTCTTGGCAAATCTAGCCGGTATCGCTAGAAGGCAAAGCGAGACATTCGCCTTTTTAATGATATAACAACGCAATTACAAGAAGGGTCGGCGGCGTCTACTCAAATAAAGGTAAGAAACGCTGGATCCTTAGTCGAGTCACACCTTTACTAGTGGAGATGCAGAAAGAGCGCGTAATCATGGGGGACTCGGGAGAGACGAACAACATGGTCCGGCCGACAACGAAGACTCGAGGCAACTCCACGGAGGAAAAGACTTGTCCGGGTACCACAACGTCTCATTGGATAAAGAAATGGAGCCCGCATCTTACGGATCCTCTTTGGAAGATTTATATCTCAAGACCCTTGTCAAATCTCGGAAGACTGTTCAATCCGCATCGACCTTTCAACCAAGTGAAGAAATGCTTGAGGAAGGAGAGATCAATCAAGGAACACGTGAGTACAGAGGATGGGAACGTGCAATTCGATCACTCAGCAGTGATATTACAACACCTCCCATCACCAGAGCCGAGCAGGTGCAAATCCCGGCATCTCATCAAGTGTAACACCTGCGGTAGTCACCCGAGCAACAACTTCCACTCCTTCATCGGGACGAGGAGCCGGAGGGACGAGAGGAGGACCATCCCCCATTACCATTGCGAGACTTGATGGAGAAGCGGGAAGTTCTTGCTAAGACTCAAACGGATATGGCCGCAACTCAGAAAGATGTACTCACTTTTCTTAAGATATTAACGATCGATTTCCACAAGAGTCGTGATGCCCACGGAGGAAAAAAGGAACACATTCAACGCACCGGAGAAGGTACTTCAGCGGCACGGACCTCCATGTACCTGATCAAAGAAGCGACATCAGATATGAGCAGTCCTGTCATTGAGATTCCTACATCGGGGGTGATCCTCACAACGATCCTCCTCAAGTCAATAGTTTCACTATGAACCCCGAGGCCGGTGGATCGGGAAGCGTTTTTCTAGTGGAATGTTTATGCAAACTTTCACACCTCTCGAAGAATCAGCGCGCGGAGATGTTTTGCTGCAACCAACCAGAGGAAGGTCACGACCGTGCCCTACATGTCCCCGCACGCATCAAGGTTTTCAGATTTCAAGATGACCCTTATCTACACAGGAGCGTCTTCGAATGTGATTACTCTCAAGACTCTCAGAACATCCAAGGTTCTCCCAGGAAAGGTCGTACGGAAGCCTACCACAATGACGGACTTCGAGGGAAACCAAACCAGCACATACGGGAGAAGCTCCGCGGAAAGAATCAGACAAGTTCGTTGCATCCCACTCCCCAGGACGTCAATTCAGGAAGAAGACGGCTTGCATCATTGAGGGCTAGTACTCACGATGCATATTTGTTGACGAAGCATTCTTCTCCATCCTGTGAAGCCACGACCCACGTTCACACGAAGAGGGAACAAACTTTTATGGCGTTGTCAATTAGCAGAAAGGGAAACGGTATACGAAACACGCCATTATCGATGGATAGATCAGGTGTTGCATAGACTTCAGAGACTTGAACAGGTGCCGCTCCAAACGATCCTCCTCTACCTAACATTGACATGTTAGTAGATGCAACCAGCGGACACGGGATGTAGCGGCTACAACCAGATAAGGATGTACGAGCATGACACAAGTAAGATATATTTTCGAACTCCTCTCGGAAATTTTTTATTATACCGTACTGCCATTTAGTTTAAAGAATGCCGGTGCAACGTATCAACGCTCTGGAAATCTTCCACTAGAGTCGATACCTCAAGGGAACAACCTCAAGAAGATAACGATGTCCACGCGTCATGTCGAGCAAGATCTGGGCGAGTCACTCTATCAGGCAGTGGTCGAACAAGATTCGGGCGAGTCACTTTATCAGACAGTGGTACCTGTCTATCATGCTATATTGGAGAATCTGCGCTTTTGGTCATCCTATGGAGCTGTTGAACGCTCATCTACAACAACATATGCCCTGATAGAAAGAACCAGGCCTGCCGTAATGAAGAGCCTCCTAATGTTCGTAGGGGCATATATCTCACCAACATGCGATACAACCTTGACCTTACGTAGCGGTTCTGAAGCAGCAAGAGGAAAACCACCGAGATACAACATCCTGCGCGTCCGTCAACTCCAACTCCAGTACCACATGCACGACTCCCACAATGATGAAACAATGTCCAAGATATTCCATATCTAGCTCGATAACAACCACTACGAACAAACCATGTAAACCACGCTTGGGGACTGAGGCTCAGCATGAAGTTCCTTCACCGTCAGTCAAGGACTTCTTCAACACGAGAAAGATGGTCAGTCAAGAGTCATGGAATTCGCAAGGGTAAATCGAACTGAAGAGGAAGCTGCTTCAATGGTCTATTCAAGAGCCGCCTCAATGCTCTCTCCGGACCTGTTCGCTTCTTAATCGCTTTCAACACCCTCTCCAGATCCACCTCAACGTTCGCACCGAAGCCACTTTAACATCCTCTCGAGTCGTTTCAACACTCAAGCTACATCAATAATCTGCGCTCGGTCAAGTTATCTTTGATGTACTCATTGCTTAACATACGTCTCATCCACCCCTTCATGAGGGCCCAAACGGAGCATGAAAAACCTTGAAGTCGATAGAGAAGGGTTATCTTGTGGAACGGATATTTTCTTATAGTTGAAAGGGCGCGGTGAACAACTCATCATCAATGTTCGACATATCTTTGAAGATGTCAACACCTCCTGACTTGGCACCAGCATTATCCCCAGAAGACATCTCAACATGAGTTCTTTTCTTCATTCTACAATAAAAGACATGAGTCAGTACTTGTATAAAAACGCGTGAGATGTGTAGTCACACACGACAGAACATCACATTCCACAAGGCTGGTATTGGGTCCAAATACCGGTGTTGATCAAGTCACAAGTCCGGTGTTGCTCAAGTTTCAAGTTTGGTGTTGATCAAGTTTCAAGTCCGGTGTTGATCAAGGGCACAAGGCTGGTATTGCTCAAGTCGCAAAGGCTAGTGTTAATCAGGACACAAGGCTAGTATAATAGGCGCACACAGCAGGGCCGGTTTCGGTCGAAGCACAGGGCCGACGTTTGAAGCATGTACACAAAGTGAAACCACGTTCAACCGGGCGAGACACAACAAGCCCACGTTCAATCAAGCAGGTGTAGTAGCCCCACGAACGAAGCAGGCGCAGCAGTCAGTCGATTAGGCATAACCCCATGATCGAACGAAGAAGGCGCAATAGCCCTCGACCTAATCAGGCATAGCAAGGTCGATCTGGCAAGACCGACATTAAAACGGAGCAAGCACGGAGGCGGGCCCTCGACCCAAAGCGAGGCATAGCAAGGTCGATCGGCGAGCAAGACCGACATCATGCTAGGGGAACACTTTCCTGGACGCCTCTTGAACGTGACATGCTCCAAGAACAGGATGACCCGTCTCCCCTGGTAACATCTAACTTTGTCTCATAAGTTTTGTCTTTAACTGTCACCATCTCATGCCTACCACACAATAGTGTAACCATTATGTGCTAGGCAGGGGACTTAATGTTGATGGTGGATTTTCGTTCAAGGTTAAATTTGTAAAAAAACCGGAAAAAATCGCATTTGACATCTTGTAAAAGATAAAGCCATTTATAAGTGTTGGATACTCCCTCACTTAATTCACCAAGAATGGAGCATGTAGCAACAATCCCATTCGTGAATACATGAAATTCCTCCAGGTTGGAGCATGTAGCAACAATCCCTTCTGTGAATTTCATATCGCCTTGTATTTCAAAGTACTCATTATCGGTGTGGCATGACGACCGAGTGTTACTCTTACGAGTAACACGAACCTCCAAGCACTATAATGAAACCATGTACGAAATACCCGTACGTGCCGACTCTCGGTGTGTTATACTAGCCCGATTGAGCCCCTCTCGGTGTGTTATACTAGCCGATTGAGCATCCGGACTGGCGTATCGGTCGGATATGATTCGATCGCGATCATCCAACTCCATAAGCATGATTGGATGACCCCCGGATCAATTCCATCACCTCCAGCGGTATGGAATACCCACGGCCGACCCGCATGGTCGGTCATTGGCCTAGCTTTGCCAAGAAACCGTTCATACCAAGCGTTATGGACGGAAAACCCTAAATTATGGTTTGCGGCATATTACATGTGTCGCAAAACGAGTCTCAACCATCCATCTTCGCAGTATAGATGGAGGGTGTAGATGTAGACTCAAAGGGCCCGAGCATGTCAACACGATCACCGTGGCCCGCCTACACACTTGACCAATCGGTCAAGACCAACAATGTTTGGCCGTGACAAAATCATCACCCAAACAAGAGATGACGCACGGCTTGAAAGCCAAAATTAGGGTTTCAAGTCATCACGCGCGTCCATCTTCTCCGGCACGAATGGAGGGTCACAGATTAGATTAAACAAGGGCTGGTCATACCAGCATGACCACCGTGGGCCCATCTACCTCCTCACGTGTTCGGCCAAGGCATATCATGCCTGGTTAATCCAAAACGTGCGTCCAAACTAGCATGGCCGCGCTCCCAAACCACGGCCGATCTCGACCGCTCAACTTCAGGATGATTTGAGTGGCTTAGATCACGTTTTCATGGGATAGTCGAGGTATAGGTGTGAACACCAGCCTACCACCTACACGCTGGTATGATCGACCAAGACCGACCAAGATGTGTCGTCTTGAAACGCGTGCCGAACTAGGGATGTCACGCCGGTTTCCAACCCTTTTGCGGCATCAATTTCTGCCGCAAACCGATCTCAACCACTCAACTTTACCGGTTAAATTGAGTGGCCTAGATCGCGCCTTCATGGGACGGTGAGGTGTAGGCGTGTACAGGCATGCCGTCACACACACATGCCCGGTCGGCCCTCTCCAAATCCCTTTCCATGCTTGGTTTCGACCAAGCTAAAGAGTGATGCTTGCGCACCTCTTCAAAAACCCTAATATCCATTAACGGTCCGAGATGAGTGTCTCAAAGATCATCTCATCCGTTCAACTTCACCGACTTGGTTATACAACCCTGGTCGGAGTTATTTGGTCGGTGAGGCGTCATTACCCATCACTTTACCACACCATAATGCGATACTGCATAAAATACACACGATACTTCACAAGTATCGACTTCCGAATAACACGGTTATTCAATTCAAGATTACATGCTATCTTTCGTGGATCCACGATCCACACATTCCGGACATCAATCATGTCACAAATCGGGGGATAAATACGGGGTATTGGTCCGGAGGTTTACGGCGTGCGGCGTGCAACGCGCCATCACAAGAACGTGTCGAGGAAGTCATGGACGGTTAGAGATGAACATGAGAAGTGGGCAAGACTCGGTCGTGTGGCACCGACGCACAACTCCACTACTCCATCACTCCACTTCCTCCACTTCCCATGAGAGACGTGAATGAGGCTCAATGACTTGTATAAATAGGTTCTCCTCCTTATTTTCAAAAACAAGGAAAAAATAGGAGACAAGGAGAAACAACACAAGTCCAGACGAGACATAAACCAAGTGTTAATACAAAAACGTATTCAAACACCCAAAGCTTGCTTGCATCAATCACAAGCCTGCTCACCTTTCTGTTACGAGTCATAAGCAAGCCAACACCTTCACAATCTTAACACCTTATTCGCTTCCCTCCCTAAGATTAACCCCATATCCTTCACTTTGTGACCGAAACAAGTCTGGAACGGCCATTTCTTGGTTTAGTCCGGACTTGCACAGATTGATCTCTCGAATCTACAAGCACTCACCGCGCAGTGCATTTGTTTAAGGTTTAAATTCGTTCCTCATCCACACCCCAAATTACCATATTCTACAAGAGTAGTTTTCACCCATAAACATCAAGGAACTGGTGGAACTTCATCGACTAAAAGGTATGTGGAGACTTGAACTTATCTATCACTCAAAAGTCTATCTACTCTATCTCCTATCTTGAGACAAAAGTCGTATTGCTATGTAGACTTTGATTATACACATTTGTTATTTCGAGCCGAGTTTATCTCGCTTATCAATTTCTCGAAATATGTGTTGGTAAGCTTTCACTTTGGCCAAGTTCATCTTTACTAGTGACGAAAGTTATATTAAGTTTCAATTACTTGAAAATTGCTTTGACGAAAAATAGTTTGTGAACAACAACTATATAACGTCCTCTAAGAATGTTTCAATGATTGAAATGAGATTTTAGATTATATAACCATGGTTGGATATAAACATTGTGTGGTAACTCATACATGTGTAAGTCCTTATTCCTTGAACCAAAGTATGCGTACTTTGCTGCTCAGGAAAACCGAAACTAGAGTTCGCGTACCAGTACGCGTACTGTTGGAAGTTCACATCCCGTGAATTTCTGCTGGAGTTTGTGAACTAAAAACAAACTTATTATGGGTACTTAAGTCCGCGTACCAGTATGCGTACTTAAGTTGGTTATTTTTTAAAAACGATTGTTCGTGAACTTAAACTTATATAAACTAAGGAATGCATATTTGCAAACCGTGGCTATAAAGTTCATGAATAGATTCGAATAAATCAAATCGTTTTTGCTTCGATTGTGTCTTGCAAACTTCTATAAGATCTAAGCAATCGAACAACTCTCTAACTAGTTCATTTGAGTCATTTGAACTAGTTGTGGTAAAGAAGAATATGGTTGATATGAAAGTGCTCATATGGCTAACCATTTGGTTAACTATTGTTGAACCAACTAAGTGTACATGTTTGGGTACGGTTACACAAACCTAAATAAATGTACATTTCATTTGTGTGTTACAAGCTAAGTTTCGATCTAACGGTTGAAAGATATTAGCTTGAATCTAATAAGGTTTTCATCTAACAATGAGTATTGAATGCTTTGTTACCAAGGTAACTTAGATTGCAAACCCTGATTTGAAAGGATATATAAAGGAGAACTCTAACAACTGGGAAACCTAATCCCCACACCTCGTGTGTGATAGTAGTTGTATTAGCTAGAGTCGATTATCCTATAACCTTAGGTTTCTATCGAGACCCTGTAGGTTAACGACTTGAAGACTTCATTGGGATTGTGTAGCCAGACCGATACTACTTTTCTTGTAGTTGTGTGATATGATATTGCTGTTTCAATCGTACTAAGTACAATCGTAAGATTGGCTCGAGATTTATTTCTCCGATAGGCAAGATATAAAATAAGTCACAAACATCTTCGTCTCATCGTTTGTAATTCCGCAATATCTTCTTTCGCTAGTCGATTAAGATTATTGTGAGGTGATTAATAATTCTAGGTTGTTCTTCGGGAATATAAGTCCGGGTTATCAATTGGTTCCGTTCACCTTGATTTATTTATCAAAAAAGACGGAACTAAAAACTTTTCATGTGATAATTTGTTTATTTCTATGGGAGCAACTCTTAGTTGTGGGTTTATCTATTGTACCTTGGATCAGTGTGAGATTGATAGGGGTTAAACTACAGTCCAGACCGAAGTTAGTTTGTAGTAGGCTAGTGTCTGTAGCGACTTAATACAATGTGTGTTCAATCTGGACTAGGTCCTGCTGTTTTTCTGCATTTGTGGTTTACTCGTTAATAAAACTTCTGGTGTCTGTGTTATTTGTTTTCCATATTATATTTTGTTATATAATTGAAATATCACAGGTTGTGCGTTGAATCGATCAATTGGGAAATCCAACCTTTGGTTGTTGATTGAAATTGATTGATCCTTGAACATTGGTTTTTGGTACCGTTCAAGTGATTTCTCTTGTATTTAATTAGACTCGCAGATTTCTATTTGCTTGAGTAAGTATTGAATCGAGAAAGTGAGATATAACTCTTTGATATACTTTTATTAAGATTGAGTCTGACTGTCTAGTTGATTCTCTTAAAAGAATATTAGAGTTAGTTCATACAGTTGCTAAGCAAAATATTGGGTGTGGTTGTTAGACCCCCGCTTTTTCAATATATAACAATCATAAGAAGCATCGGCCTCAAGGATAACCGATGGTTTTGCGTAGTGACCCCTGCTCGACTGAAAAATACCTAGACCCATAGTCTAATCAGTTAATAATTGACTAATTAATACACGTCTTTCTTGCATACTCCACAAATCATGAGACATCAATCACTGTCACATGGGGGGATATTAATTAGGGTTTTGGTCTGGCGTCCTACGACACATGTATTCATCCACGATGAGAAATGTGAGTAATTCGTGCAAGCAGTTGATGAAGTTAGCAAAGTAGTGGGTGTACAATCAACCAATCCTTTCACATACGAGGAAATGATGCAACCACGATTTCCCACATTCCCACTCTTTCACTCGAGCAACCGTCACACTTACTGGAGATCAATGTGTTTACATTCCGGCAATATAAATAAGCTCTGAATTCACGATTGAGACAAGACAGAAAATCCACGAGATGCACCACAGATTGAAAGACAACATCTATCGTCTAATCAATCATCTTGCGAGTAATACTCTCTCTCAATCGAGCGTCATTCAAACTTATTTCGAACCCGTCAGTTCAAACCTACAACACATTCACAATCCTTGATCACCATTGATCTCACGCACTTTTCAGTTCCCTCCTACAGATCAACCCTCTTCCCTCTTTGTGACCTAATTGACTCTGGAATGGCCATTTCTTGGTTTAGGCCGGAGTCCTACAGATTAATCTCTCGAACTCAAGCACTCCCGTGCAATGCATCTGTTTGAGGTTAGGCAGTTCGCTTGGTCGAGGAGCCTCTGCCTGCTAGGTCGTCTCTCCACTCCCTAGAAAACCAGTGAAACTTTTTTCCCCATCAACACTAGGTTTATTAACTCTGAGGCTCGCGACCTCTTTTTAGATTATAAGAATAAAAATCTTATTGTTAAAAGATACTATGATGCTTTTAATAGGGTAGAACACCTCTCTAAGTTTTTTTTAAGGATCATACATGGGGTTTAATTCATCAACCTATGGGAACTGTTCAGATTGAAATGACTGCTTTTATGCAAATATTCATGATCCGGACCTTGTCAATTGCACGTTCAAGACTATTGTATGTAATGAAATTTTTACTGTGGATCGTCATGTTATTGCATATCTGTTGAATCTGTCTCGATTTGGTAATTCCCAATTTCCACCTCCGAAGCATGAAAGTTTGTCTTCAAATGTGATGTCAAATCATCTTCTCAATAGAGATGTTTCTCAGAGAGATGGCAAGATTGATGTTCATGGTGCTGAGTTGTTTTTCAAAGTTGCTGTAAAACTGGTTGTGGATAACATGATGCCGAGCAATATTGACAAACTTTTGTGGACCAGGTCTCTTGCTGAATTGGTCTGTTACATTATTGAAGGGAGAGACATTGATTTATGTGGTCTTATCATTCGTCAGATGATAAGTTTGAAACAGACTTCGAAGAAAACTCCAGGTTGTTCTTGTCTCATTTCAAGGATTTGCATTCACTTTGGCATCATTTCTTTTGGTCCTGATCGTGGTAGACCAAAAGTCTTGACCATGACAAGCATCGAAAAGATGAAGCAAACTTCAACTAGAGCCTCAGCAAGTACTTCTGCAGTTGCAAACTCTGAGATTTTCTGTATTCAGCGTGAAGTTGGATGCATGAGAGAGCAGTTGGAGTATGCTCAAGCAGAACATCCAGGTTTGATTGAAAACTTCGATGAAATTGCTATAGCTTATTATGACATGATAGATTAATCTGGTTTATTCTTATGTTGCTTAGTTTGAATTTCTTGAGATGTAATAACTTTGGTAATTTTGCATATATTTTGAAAGAACCTATAGACATGTTACTTATTTGATAGTTCTTTATCATGGTTAGTTGTTTTGATAATTGCTCGCACATATGTTTAGATATTATGATTAAATGATTTTTTTTTTTTGGTTTTTTAAAAAATATATATATATATATATATATATATTATGGGATATGTGTATTTATGTCCGTGAACCTTGATTATCCCATATGTGTCAAAAGTTAAGTCTATTATGTCTGCAGGCAAATATAGATGGAAAATAGAATGGACTTTTGATTTTATGTCAAAGATTGAGTCTATGGCACCATTATGCAAGTATTGATATAAAATAGAATGAATCTTTGAATATTCCGCAGTATTGATCTTTCCATGATCCGATTCTATGTGAAAGTACTGTATTTGGCTCTGTAAGTTTTCTTATGTTGAGCATTTCCGGTTAAATTAATCATTAAGATTTCTTTGTGGTTAATTTAATTGAGTATTTGGGATACAAATTCATGTTTCATGTAATTTGTTTATGTTAAAACAAATCCTTCTTTTCTTTGTAAAAGTAAGGTCGCTCTTGTTGTTCTTTCGGGAATGACATTTTATGGGGGAGAGTTCTTAATTAAACTTGTGCTTATTTGCCAAATCTTTGTGGGGAGTGCGGATGTGGAATATTGAAGGAGTTATCTTGTATCTTTATAAACTCCTTGATGAATGCATTTAGTTTCGACTATATGATTGCATCTAACGAAAGTTGATATGTTCTCTTTTAGTCATGAAGTATCTCCTTGAGAATTTCATTATGATCCCGCTAGTTTTCTACCTTTGACAATTTATATTGACAAAATGGGGAGAATTATTTTGTAATTCGCACTACATATACATATGGTTTACATATCATTATGTAAGGGGGGTGGTTTTCATTGTGAGATGAAGTATTGACTAAGGGGGAGTGATACATATCACCATAGTATTATTGTAAAAGTTGTGATACAATTGAACTTTGATGCTGTGTGATAATACTATGACACTGTATAAAAATACAAAAACATCTTGTTTTTAAATATTTTTTGTATAAAAATACGAAAACATCCTATGATGCTGAGTTGAACACGTTCAGAATCACTGGAGTACTTGGAAGTGACGAAGATTTCGAGTAATGTTGAAGAACCAAGGAAATAAAGCATTTGGATGAGAAGCTGCAAAGTTTATTTATTTTGTAATCCATATGTATTGATAGTTTTGTCACTAAAATTGACAAAGGGGTAGATTAATAGAGCACTGCTCGGTCGAACTCGCAAGCGTTGATATCTCAAGGTTGTTTGTCAAGTTTAGTTGTCAAAACTATAAGTCTTGATATTTAGTCTACTTTGAAAAAGCGGGGGTACAACAACCACACCCAATATTTCTCTTAGAAATCTGTATGGAAAAACTCCAATATACTTTCTAGAGAATCAACTAGACAGTCAGACTCAATCTAGAGAAAAGTATATCAAATAGTTTATATCTCAATATCTCGATTTGATCTTTACTCAAGCAAATAGAAATCTGCGAGTCTTTATCAAAGAGAGATAACTTGGATGGTACCAAAGACCAATATCCAAGTGTCAATCAATTTAAATCAACAACCAAAAGGTCGGATATTCTAATTGATTGAATAACGCACAACCTGTCATATTTCAATTATATAAACAAATATAATGCGGAATAGAAGTAACACAGACACCGTAATTTTGTTAACGAGGAAACCGCAAATGCAGAAAAACCCCGGGACCTAGTCCAGATTGAACACACACTGTATTAAGCCGCTACAGACACTAGCCTACTCCAAATTAACTTCGGTCTGGACTGTAGTTGAACCCCAATCAATCTCACACTGATCCAAGGTACAATTATGCTCATACGCCTCTGATCCCAGCAGGATGCTACGTACTTGATTCCCTTAGCTGATCTCACCCACAACTAAGAGTTGCTATGACCCAAAGTCGAAGACTTTAATAAACAAATTTGTATCACACATAAAAGTCTACGGTAATAGATAAATCCGTCTCCCATTAATATACCTACGAGTTTTGTTCTGTCTTTTGATAAATCAAGGTGAACAGGAACCAATTGATAACCCGGACTTATATTACCGAAGAACATCTTAGTATTATCAATCACCTCACAATAATCTTAATCGACGCAGCGAAAAAAGATATTACGGAATCACAAACGATGAGACGAAGTGTTTGTGATTTCTTTTTTATCTTGCCTATCGGAGATATAAATATCAAGCCAATTATTCCAATTGTACTCGTACGATAGAAACAACAAGATCAGATCACACAACTACAAGAAAAGTAGTATCGGTCTGGCTTCACAATCCCAGTGAAGTCTTTAAGTCGTTAACCTGGTGTTGATGGTGGTTTTTAGCTTAGGGTTAACATCGTAAACCTTGCATCTGATGTGACGTCACTCTGCAAGGAAACAGAGCCACGTGTGCTAGCCTCTCCACTGGCAAATTTATTGAGTCGCTCAATATACCTACATGAAATTTACCCAGACTGGCGAATGTAGTGACAGTCCCAGATGTTCTGTAAATTTCAGCGCCTCGCGTATATTCACTTAATATAAGTTCCTCTGAATGCCTTCTATGTTATGTTCTCTGGCTGAACTCTTAATGTTGATATGGCATGACGATTTGTGTTCACTCACAGCAGAGTAGCACGAATCTCCGAATATCAAGGATAAGATCTTTGCATAAGGTATTCAACCAGAAAAGCATGCTGCTCTCTGGCAATGAACTTAAGGGAACTCTGTGTCAACACATAGAATTGAATCAATCATCCTGACTGACTTACAGAAGTTAGGGTTTCGCGCTTCGCGCAATATGCCAGACCTTGCTTGTCAAATTAAGCAAACTAAGTAATTAATCCGCCATGGATTAGCAGGTGCAGAACCTCGCCCAGAATAAGGAAAATATGGAGCCGCATGAGCAAAAAGAGGCGTGGCCATGCCTTAGGACATCTAGCGCCATTGGCCATGCCCCGACCCTATTCCCTCGACCAATCAGGTCGCTTTAAACTCACCAGAGTGTAGTCGCGCCTTATGTTTGGATGGCCCCAATTTAAGGCCAATCAAGTTGCTCTAAAACTTGCCACCATACATTAAAGGCCAAACGCACCCTGCCGCGCCACCATGCTAAACCAACATGCCAACATGCTACCTCGCAACATGCCACTTCGTGGAAACCTGCCATAAATAGCCACCCACGGCAATTCCTACTCCTGTGGCCGTTTCCACATTATGGCCATGCCATAGTTCCTCTGGCATAGCCATGGCGCCATCTGCACAAAAGTAGCGCCATGCCGCAGCCGCATGTCAAATGCACTAATTAGGGTTTCGACATGCCAAACCCTAATTTGGGCAAATTGCTACCAAAGCCAAATAACGTTTCCCAAAGCAAAGGTATTGGCGTGGCAACATGGCCAATGTTGCCACGCCACATGTGGGTCCGATTCCACGGCGCCTTGGCCACGCCAAGCCCTAATTCTTCCACGGCGAATTCTTCAACGGTGCCTTAGCCACACCAAGCCCTAATTCTTCCACGGCGCCTTGGCCACGCCAAGCCCTAATTCTTCCACGGAGAATTCTTCCATGGCGCCTTGGCCACGCCAAGCCCTAATTCTTCCACGGCGAATTCTTCCACGGTGCCTTGGCGACGCCAAGCCCTAATTCTTCCACGGCGAATTCTTCCACGGCGAATTCTTCCACGGAGCCTTGGCCACGCCAAGCCCTAATTCTTCCACGGCGCCAAACCCTAACTTTGGCCACAGAGCCAATTTTTAGCTTTGGCCATGCCGCAACATCACTGGCATACCACTATGTCGCGGCTACTAGCATGCCGCTATGCCATGGTTACGCCACTGGCATGCCATTAGCATGTGGCTGACGCCACTTCTCTATACAACAAGATGTGGCCATAATCAGTGGCCATCCTTCTTCATGAGATGCAATCTCAGCCATCCAAGTTCGCCACCGAACTGATGGACTCGTGGCAACTCTTAGGCGACCAACCGCCTAAACCCAGCGACCATGGCTACGCCAGGCACCACTTGTAACATCGTGCCACTAGCATGCACAAGTCATGCCGCAATGCCACTGCGCCACTGTCAGGCGCCAACACAAGGTAGCCACAATCAACGACTACCCTTATTCATAAGATGCGATCTCGGCCATCGAAGTTCGCCACCAAACCGGTAAGCTCGCGACAATTTTTAAGCGACTAGCCAAAACGAGCCTAGTATCACATGCTATTTACATGCGGCAAGCCTCTCGATTTTAACTTGCCACACGTAACAAAGTGCTACATGTTTTCCACAAAAATACTCGAGATATCAAAATATGTCACAAACTGGGGGATGCTCATCAGGGTATTGGTATGGCGGTTTACAGCGTGCGGCGTGCAATGCGCCCGTTACAAGAAAGTGTCATGAAGTGAGATAATTAGTGGTGGTGAAAAGTAACGGTATAAACAATTAATTTCCTCCATCATGAAAGCGTAATGACTGGCGGTTACACGAATTCACTTCCCTCATCATGGAAGCATAACGTCTGACAGTTACACGTTACTCTTTTCTTCCACCAATCAATTGTTTCCACTTCCTACGAGACCAGGGTACGTTTCACTATGACTTGTATAAATAGGTCTCACCTATTTCCACCAAACAAAAAGTTTTGCTCAGGAGAACAATACAACATCCATAAATCATCTGATAGCTTTTCATCCAGCTAGCCAATTCAACTTTCTGATACAAGTCACAAAACGCCCACACTTCCAGAATCAACTATTCTGGTCTCAACACTTTCTTCGCTTTCCTCCCTAAGACCAACTCTTATCCTTCACTTTGTGACCGAAGCAAGCCTGGAACGTCCATTTCTTGGTTTAGCCAAGGATTGTACATATTGATCTCTCGAATCAAAAGTAGTTCCATGCAGTACATTGTTTAGGGTTTAGATTCATTTCTCACCTACACATACCCAAAATTACCAAAATCAGCAGAAACGGTTTTCACCCTCAAACAATTGGCGACCACAGTGGGAGATTAATCTCTCGGTTACGAATTCAACTCTCGTTCCCATCATACTACCTGCGAATGCCATACTTTGAAGTGCATCATCCAAGAAAAAAGGGGTTTCAGGAGAATTACGTCTAGGGACTAGAGATTCTCCATCTTACTACGGATCGACATAAAGATGTTCCACCGATAATAAAGAACGACCGGGGGACTTCTCGTGGCAAGAAGGGCATTACGTAAAGACTCGGATTTACTACTTGAAGACTCAGTTCTGGTGAAAGACCCTAAAGCGAGTAAGTTTGCTAGATGATGTTTACACGACTTATTGTTTGGATTTTCACATTTATCATGGAAACCGTACCTGTTAGCAACCCAGAGATGGAAAGTGATCCAAACAATAAGTCGTGGAAACCGCCAGACCAATACCCTTATGAGCATCCCCCAGTTTATGACATATTTTGATGTCTCGAGTGTTTTCATGGAAAACATGTAGCACTTTGCTACTTGTGGCAAGTTAAAATTGAGAGGCTTGCCGCAGGTAAATAGCATATGATGCTAGGCTCATTTTGGTTAGTCGCCTAAAACTTATCGCAAGCTTACCGGTTTGGTGGCGAACTTCGATGGTCGAGATCGCATCTTATGAATAAGGGTATCCGTTGATTGTGGCTACCTTGTGTTGGCGCCTGACAATGGCGCAGTGGCATTGCGGCATGACTTGTGCATGCCAGTGGCATGATGGTGCAAGTGGCGCCTGGCGTAGCCATGGTCGTTGGATTTAGGAGGTTGGTCGCCTAAGAGTTGCCACAAGTCCATCAGTTCGGTAGCGAACTTGGATGGCTGAGATTGCATCTCATGAAGAAGGATGGCCATTCATTATGGCCACATCTTGTTGTATAGCGAAGTGGCGTCAGCCACATGCTAATGGCATGCCAATGGCGTAGCCGTGGCATAGCGGTATGCCGGTGATGTTGCAGTATGGCCAAAGCTAAAAATTGGCTTCGTGGCCAAAGTTAGGGTTTGGCGCCGTGGAAGAATTCGTCGTGGAAGATATAGCCGTGGAAGAATTAGGTCTTGGCGTGGCCAAGCTGCCATGGAAGAATTCGCCGTGGAAGAATTAGGGCTTGGCGTGGCCAAGGTTTCGTGGAAGAATTAGGGCTTGGCGTGGCCAAGGTGCCGTGCAGTCGGACCCACATGTGGCGTGGCAACATTGGCCATGTTGCCACGCCAATCCCATTGCTCCGGGAAACGCTATTTGGCTTTGGTAGCAATTTGCCCGAATTAGGGTTTGCATGTCGAAACCCTAATTAGTGCACGTGGCATGCTTGGTGCGGCATGGCGCTACTACTTTTGTGCAAACGGCGCCATGGCTATGCCAAAGGAACTATGGCAAGGCCATAGTGTGGAAACGACCATAGGAGTAGGAATTGCCGTGGGTGGCTATTTATGGCAGGTTGCCACGAAGTGGCATGTTGGCATGCTACCGAGGTAGAGTGGCATGTTGGCATGCTACCGAGGTAGAATGGCATGTTGGCATTCTACCGCGGTATAGTGGCATGTTGGCATGCCGACCAATATGTTGTTGTGGTAGGGCGCGTTTGGCTTGTCAGTTTAGCAAGGTGGCGCGGTAGGGTGTGTTTGGCCTTTAACGTATGGTGGCAAGTTTAGAGAAACTTGATTGGCCATAAAAGGGGGCCGGCCAAACACAAGGCGCGACCACACTTATGAGAGTGTGGCAGATTTGGCGCATTCTGATTGGTCGATTAGAAGTGGGGTTGGCAAGCATGGGCCCAACCACAACTTGTGTGCGTGTGGCGAGTTTAAAGCGACCTGATTGGTCGAGAGAAATAGGGTCGGGGCGTGGCTAATGGCGCTAACTGGCCTAAGGCATAGCCACGCCTCTCTTTGCTGCCGCGGCTCCCTGTTTTCTTATTCTGGGCGAGGTTGTCAGGAAGAGATTGTCAGGAATATTTGGCTAACCTTTGTCAGGAGGCACGAAGAATCTGCGATCCTTGCATCGGCGGCTTCGCATAAATTTGGTTTGTCCATGGGGTGCTTGGCCTCAAAGACTTTGCGACTTTGGCTACTAATCAGAGGTGGCACTGCAACTTGGTCCGCGGAACGGTGAATGTTGCTAGCCGGATAGGTTACAGAATGCATGGAGATGGCCCTGTCCTGGACGTCCAAGATGGCGCTTCCTTGGCTGGTGGAGATGGCGTTGCTTTGAACGGCCAAGATGGTGCCGCTTTGACTGGCTACGGAAAGGTGGATGGCGTGGCTAGCTTGGAATGGCCGATGGCGAGGCTAGCTTGGAAGGGCCAATGGCATGACTAGCTTGGAGGGCCAATGGCGTGGTGAAGATGAAGCCATGGAGCGTTGGCTTGGGACACAGAGAGGATGGCGCTGGTTAAGCCACAGAATGGTAGGGACGGCTGCTGACTTGGATACCAAACCCTAATTATCCCGTATAAATAAATATCTAATCCAGCTGGTATCACTCGTTTGAAGCCTTAATTCACGGCTGGTAAAAGAATTTTCTTTCTCAGGCTTCATCAATCCGCTGAATATAAGAGGTAATCTTGAATCCTTCGTTCATATAGATCTTCATAAAATCGCATCCACCCTCTTCACAGGAACTGTCTCGTGTTTATTTTACTAGTTCCCATTTTGTCTTCTTCATCATATAGATTGCCGGTGCAAACATGGTAATTTTTTTTTGTAGCATATTATGGGATCTTCCAGTGATGATCATAACTCCGACTCTTCGGAGAGAGATTTTGAAGCCGACGAAAACCAGTTTTCTTTTTATGAGGAGGTATTAGACAGAATTGATTCTCTGTTCCATGAAGCTGACGAGATTATACAAGGCATGTCTGTCGCCCATTTATGCAGAGTGCGTACGTGTGTTCAGAGTCTCATGGATTCAGTGGACGTGGAGGAAAAGTGGAGGCATGATGAAGCATCTCATCGTGTCGGGAGATCTCAGAGTAATGAAGCTTCTCTACAACCCAGTGCTAGGGCTGAACGATTCGCCTCTCGGTTGAAGCTGCGGAAGATTGAGTCCATGAAACTTTTAGGTGAAGGCTAGTTTAATTACCCTGTCCATGATGATATCGTAATCCTTGAATTTGATGTGGACGAACCAGGGACATCCTAAAGAAGCTGCTAGGAAAAGCTCTTGAGGAAGATGTCAACACGGTTTCTAAATCAAGCAGCTTACAGGTGGACGCTGAAACTGTTGTCGGGGACGTTGAAGTGATCCCCTGAGTATGTCGTCAAGGAGGACGAGGAGATAGAGGCAATATATGTTTGGGCCATTGGAGAAGCCATGAAAACATACGCTGGTTATGTTGTTGAAACAAACGCCGGACAAGATATGGAAGCTGCTGCTGCCAAAACGGCTTCTGGATGGGATGCTGAGGTCACTGCTGCCGAAACGACGTCTGGATGGAACGTTTGCTGCCCGAGAAGGTGCTGGGGAAAGTGCTTGAAAAATCTTTGATGAAGGCGTTATTGATCCAGGCGTCTGCCATTAACGACCAGTTTTTCCACTTTTGCTATTTCTTCTCGGCGTGTAGCCGCTTTTAATATTCCAAAGGTTTACTTTCACTTTCTTGTTTCCATGGCGAAGTTAGGGCTTCGCCAAGTAATATTCCGTTATTCAGCTTTTATGGTTTCACATCTTTGAATGAATTACTAAAAACTTTATACTGAAAAGATCCAAAAACCCTTTATGTGAAAATAAGTTGCTCGCCCCTTCTAGTCACCCAGTGGATGGACAGACGCCGTACACAAATAGTGTGGATGGAATTTGCCACAGGTACTAGCCGGCCTGCTGCGCAGCCAATGCCTACGAACGCCGACATCACCCATAATAACGCGAGACAAGGGAAATAACAACAATGGTTAAAAGGTTCGACCGACCTGTTTCTTGGTTCTCCCTTGTAGCAACATCCCGAAAACTAGTAGAGCGTTAGGTGAGATTTAAAGTCGGATATTTTTGAAAAGATATCTGTTTTGCCGCCTGATGATCATCTTCTTTGCATATTCCCTTCTTCAGTACTTTAGGATAGATATTTTTGCGGTGGTTTGGTTTCTCTGGTTTTCAATCGCCGGGTAGTGACTCCGTGAGAGTTTGGGTTTACTCGGTATTTTTTCCTTTAAGATGATTTGGGAAACTTTTTAAGGAAAGATGTTCTTTTAATTGAAATTGAAAACTCTACTTATGAATGCAAGCGGTGCAACCATTTTAGAGAAGTTACAATCATTGCGTGAAAAGGGAAAAATGCTGAAGGAAATGCTGAAAGGATAACACTGGAGGTGAAGGTAGCACAGCGTTTTAAGTATTGAAGGGTTTGAGCCATCACGAGTGAATCGTCACACCTTCCAATTTGTCGGTATTGATGAGTTTACAGTAACCGCCCAAGATAACATCTGCCACCAGGTATGTCTCGTCTCCTTTTCCTTTAGGTGGATCGGGTCGAACGGCTATCTTCACTGTTATATCTCCAACTTGAAGCCAGGTCGTCTTGACTACCACATATCCAATTTGAAACGGGTTTAGGTGTTGCACAACCACTTGATTTTTGAGCTCGTCATCTTTGGTTGTAAACGCTTCCAGATTTTTGGCAAAGCGCTTGAAAGGCCCAACGTCCCCATTCACATCTCCTAATGACGCCCGGGTTGATAATCGGACCGAGTCCCCACGCCTGGCCGAGAGTAGAGGTGATTGGGTGTAGAAAGGGTTGTTTAACCAGGCTTACTTGTGCTCGGAATCTGCGGATGAATGTCGACGGGCTTTCTCCAGGCAATTGAGTTACATTGGTAAGTTATTGATACGGCAACATGTAATCTTCCAAGTTGGACGGCTTGTTGGAAATTCTTTCGGGTACCGTCATCGGCAGAGGGGATGCTCTTAACTTCGCTTTATTGATGTGTACCCATGCGCGCCCCAGAATCATGTCGTAATTTGAGAGTTCTTTGACGATGCGGAATTTTCCATGGGTTAGAGTGTCTCCCACCTTGATTTCAAGGTTGATGTAGCCATATGCGTCCATCGCCTTCCCTTCCAAGTTTTTGACCATGGTCGGGGAACGGGTAGCCTCCTTCGAAACTCCACTTTGACTCTCAGAGTTTTGATGGTAACGATGTTGAAGTCAGAGGCCGCGTCGATTAATGTGTTGTCGAGCTCGGCGTCCCTCAGGTAAACCGTGGTCAGCAGTCCCCAGTTGTATTTTCCAGTACCGCTTGTAGTTGCAGGAAATCCTACACTACACCGCTCACAAGAATCTATACAATCAAATCATTTTAGGATGAACAATTGTAATTTTATTTGATTAAACTCTTAAAATGCTTACAAGATGAGATGGAAATCGAGTTAAAGAATTACAATCACTCTAAATTTTTCTCTCTTAATGACTTGCCCAACACTCGAAAAAAGGATCCCTCACAATAGGCTTGCTCGGCTCCTTATATAGGGTATTACATAATGGATGACAGCTAAGCTATCCTTTATTTTGGGAATAACTTGCGAAATATCGCAAGTGTACAAATATATAATCTCGCAACTCTCCTAGATCTCGCTAGGTCTTCACATCTTTCTCGTGTTTTGGGAAATCCTACACTACACTTTATGTTGATTATGATAGTGATGGTGATTATGATACATTGCTTGCTCACAAGAATCTATACGTCATTCATTTCGTCATTTATATTACTCTTCTTAATGCGACACCTTCGCAATGCAAGTGTACAAATATATAATCTCGTTTATTGATCTCGCGAGGTATTGATGTCGCGAATTCGATCTACAGCTTCCCTAGGGACACCTAGGGTTTAAAAGAGAGTTTGGGGTTCTGGCGTGGTTTCTTTAGTAGGAAAGAGTCGCTTGCCCGATACAACACGTTTAAGGGCTGTGAAGATATCTTGACGTTGTGTCTTGGAAAGATAGAGAATTTCGCACACATGCTGCATCATGGATTGCACGGTCTCGTGTCTGAGTCCCCGGAGACCATGCAACTCATTTGGAAGTAGATATGTGAACTCCTTCATTGCGATTGGTGAAGCTCCCCTGCTTCTATCTTTTCTTTGAAGATATGCTTTAGCTTATTGCATTCACTGGTCGGGTGGTGGAAAAATCTGTGGTAGCGGCAATATTTTGGGTTTGCTATTTCCGCTTCGGTTGGTGGGCTAAAGGTAGGAGGTAGTCTGATGGCATCGTCTTGGATCCATGCTTCTAAGAGTTCAATCACTTCCTCGATTGGGATTTCCGCTTCGGTTGGTGGGAAATCCAAGGCGTTTTCTCCTAAGAGTTCTTGATATCGCATGGGAGCTTTAGCGGTGGCGCGATGGCGCTGCGCGTTTGGATTGTTGTTCTGCCGATGGAGCCTTCCTTTTCCCTCCTTAGTCAACCACGCTCACAGAGGAGGGACTAGTGTTGTATTGCTTATTGACGAGGCGTCTATTTCCTCGAGTTTCACGTGCGTCCTCGTTTCTGGTTGGCGTGGTTCTTTCCAACAACGCTAGTGCTGTTGTGGCCGACCGTTTTGCAGCTTCATGAAGTTCAGAGAATGTCTGAAATCGCAGATTCTCTAGTAAGGAGCGGTAGATGGGAATCATCCCATTGATGCAAGAATCTACCAATTGTTGTTCGGTCACGTTAGTGGTTAAAGCAGATTATTAGTCACAGATTATCACCAACCGTAGGTAAAGCAGCTAGATCAGTGCTAAACCCCTAAATCCCTTGTATCACCGGATATGGAAGTTCTCGACTACCGGATTCTATTTACGAAACCACCTAGTAGTAGATCACTCTAGATGTAATTTAAATAAACGCATTAAGATTCATGAACTTATTAGGTCAATATTAGTAGTTAGACTCTTAGATCAAGGTCTACTTGCTAACGTTGTTTTCACACAATTGCTCCACGGAATCCCTCGCAAGGTCTCGTGTTTGCTACTTATGTAAAGAGTCAAGAAACGATTACTTATCCCCTAACTTTCACTAGCTTTAGATCAAATTAACAAATCAATTTAGCGTGCACTCTAAACAATCTATCAATCAATCATGAATGTCATTAAGATCATTCCTATTAGTAAAAACAAACGATAATTATGTGAAAAACCTCAAGATAGAATTGAAAACAAAAACTTAAATCATATGTTAAGAACTAGGAATTCATCCTCAATCAATAATAAAATTAGCTACTCATGTTAAGGAGTTCACACAAAGAATAAAGAAAAGAGAATTGTTGTGTGTGTAGAGATGTGTCTAAAAGATGTAGAAAACTTCTCTATTTATAGGCTTCAATATTCTCCAACTCTTCCAAGGAATAGAATCCTTTTCCTTTAGCAATTCAATTTCCAAATTCAAGCTTTTCTCAACTCTTCATCTTCTCTTTCCAAATTTGAGCCCAATTCTCCATCTAATTCCTAGCCCAAGTCTTCACACCCATGAGAGAAGTCCATAGAAAATTCTGGAATTTTTGGCTCATGGAAAACTGGTATTGTGGCCGGAATTTGACCAGGAAAAGTCGTAGGAAAACTATTTGGTGGTGACCTAAAAGTCCAACCGGTCACCGGTCCAACGGGTCGGATCGGTCGAGTCAACTCGGGTCAAGGCACTCGAGTCAAAACGGGTCAAGTCGGGTGAGTCGGGGTCGGTCAAAGACCGAGTTAGATGGAGTCAAGATCGAGTCATGGCTAACTAGCTTTGACCGGGCTTGGAAGTATGAACCATTGCACAGGCCAGATGCTGTGTAGCACAATCATTGTGCTTCACTCCAGCCATAGTGGCTCATTCCTTTTGCACTGGCCAGATGTTGTAATGCACAATCCTTGTGCTGCAAAATCACACATCCAGCCCTAAACCCATTCAGTCCCTGTACTCAGCTACAATCACACAACCACAGCTCCAGCTTAGTGCATCACACTGCATCATTAACACCTGCAATTCCCTGTAATCAGACTTTCCTTGTAACCCCATTCGACACAGCACCACGGCTAATCCTTGCATTGCTGCTCCATATTCACTGTAAACTCTCGAACATCCGTCTATGGCCTTTGTAAGCGACCTCTTACGCAAATGACATCATGCCTTCTCTGAATTGCCCATCTCTGTCGATCTTTCTTCAGCTGAGTTCTCGTTTGAGAATTCAACACAGCAAAACCCCAACTCATGTTGCTTTAATTGAAAGCTACAACACCACCAGATGCAACAGCATCAACTCCACTGCCTGCACCTGCAATTCCACCACACATAACCCATTCTTCTCTTCCTTCACTTAGAGCAACAAATTCATCCCTTCCTAATTGTAGATGCAACTCAGTAGCCAGTCCACTGCCTAGCCATTGCAAATAAACTGCCTGAGCCATCTCCTGACATTCTCCAGCTTCCACCAGGCCTGCAATTATGTCACAGGCATGCTCCATATCAACTCCAGATCACTTCTGGCTCTAACCTGCTGCAAAACTCCACTCATCACCTGGACTGCCACAGCCTGCTCTTCCATGACAATCACCACATCCTTGAAGTCAATTCTGACCTGCACAAGCCTTATTCATCTACTTGCAATATCACCAGCAGCATCCACCACCAGTCCTTGGCAAACCACAAGACATAGCTCCATTATCAGTTCAATACCACCAGTGCTTCCCTGAATTGGTCCACAACCTGAGCCATCTCCTTCATCTCAGTAAACCCTTTAATCTTCTCTGTCCCTTGTCACTGTAGAACTACCATCTTGGATTCCGGCCTTCACTGCTTCTCACAACTCCTGTGTTGTTCTCTATAGCATCATCTCAACACATACACTGTTTCCCTTCTCCACTTCAATTTGTACCCACAAGCTTGCTCAATTTGAATCATCTACAACTTTATTACCCTTCCAAAGCTCAAGAATCACACTGAGACCATTTCAACCATTTCTGCAAAACCCAATCAAACCCTGAATTATAATTCATCTCGGGTTCCGTTGACATCGAGCCTCAACTCTAATTGCACTCTTTCAATTCTCGGCAGAAAAACCCCCATTTAATCTTTATAGATCTATCAAACCCTTATTTCCATCTCTCGGGTTATTGAACACCAGTGAACCGAACCCTTTCTCAGCTTCTATTCCTCCATTGTCCATTCGGCAGACAACACATTTCTTCTCATAGACAAACCCTAACTCTGTGTTTCTCTCTTAACCGAAATCTCAAATCTCAGAACCCTTATATCCACCAGCACCATTCAACAACAAAGCAAAAGTTCTTCCATTTGGATCCACCACAAGCCATGCCTGGATTCAAAACCCTAGTCTTCTTCTCAAATTCCAGTGCAGATGAACCTAATTCTCAAATCGCCACAAAACATCAAATATGTGAGTTACTCCTCACCAATTTCTCCAACAATTCCTCAATCGAACGCCAGTATCCTTGATTTATTTCTCAATATCGGGTGAATGAATGAATGAAGGACGGTCTCTCGATTTCGGGGTATAGAAATAGGGTCAGTTGTTCAACACCTGGTCACCTTGATAAGGGATAACCATTTGGCCTCCCCTTAACCTCAGCTGGACTGTATTTAGCACTCCTCCAAATTGGGTTGCCCCTTAACCTCAACCGGGCTCCATATATCAATCGCCTGTAAAATGACCTTTTTGCCCTTTTTGCTCAAATTGGGTGATTTCTCCATCTTTTCGTCCGTGCGACTCCAAAGTAGCTATAAAACTCAAAACAAGCGTAAAATACATAATTTACAAGAAAAATAACAAAGAAAGCATAAACAATAGATAGTAAATAGGATGTATTCTACACCCTATCGGTTAGGGTCATGACAATCTAGTGCTTGAATTCTGAATCTTTTGACGAAATCATTCGGATGTTCGTTGTTTCGTTGGAACATCCTTCCTAGATCTGAGAAGGTAATTTGCTCAGATACAAAGAAGTACTTCTTGTAGAAAGCCGCAACCATGTCAGACCGATTGAAGATGTTGCCTGGCGTAATGTTGTTGTACCATGTGTATGCTCTTCCAGTAAGTGATTTTGAAAACTCCCTCAAACGGAGAACGTGATTGTATTCGTGCTCCCCCAGGGACTCCAAGAATCGAGAGACATGTTCACGCGCATTACGGTCTTTGTCATACGAGAGAGAATTGAGGGGAAGAGTACCCCCTTGGAAGAGGGATTCTATGTATTTCCAGAGGATACGTGGGTTGATGCTAATGTATGTCCATGAAATCGCTTTTGTCTCGGTTTCGGAGAAGTCGTTCCAAATCTACTCGTGTGACAAAATTGGACGGTTGATTTCCTTCCGTTGGAGTTCCTGGACGAATCTATTCACCTACAAAGGTGCGCCCTGTTGAGGTGCTGGCGTCAAGGGTATCGGAGGTGTTCCTCATTGGTTCTGGCTGGCGCGATTCTTGTGGTAGCCTCTTTGTTAGTGTCTTGATAAAAACAAGTACCTCCTTCTGAGTTGAGGCCATGTCCGTCTGAGCTCTAGCGAGAACCTCATGTATTTTCATCAAATCAGCAATAGTAATATAGGGTCGGCTTCCTCTGGTTCCTCCAGTTTCTCGTCCTGACGGCTGAGTAGTTGCGGCTCTGGTGACGGTTGGAGGTGTCATACTTGACGAAATATTGGGAGCGGCGACAGCGGCTCTGGTGATTGGAGGTATAACACCTGAAGGAGCATTTTCCGCGGCGGAGGCTCGCTCAGTGATTGGAGGTGTAACACTGAAGGAACATGCTCCATGTTCTTTGGTGTTGACAGGTGGCGTATTAGCACCACTTTGGGAGAAACGTTAACGCCGAGAATAATTTCGGCGCCAGTGTTCTCAGGGTTTGTTGTTGATCCTGACCTGAGTTCTACCATTTTGAGATCGGAGTTGAAAGATAAAATCGGGAATTGGGAAATTGATATTGTAACCGAGAGATTAATCTCCCACTGTGGTCGCCAATTATTTGAGAGTGAAAACCGTTTCTGCTGATTTTGGTAATTTTGGGTGTGTGTAGGTGAGAAACGAATCTAAACCTTAAATAAAGTACTGCACGGGAGTATTTTTTATTCGAGAGATCAATCTGTACAATCCTGGCCTAAACCAAGAAATAGCCGTTCCAGGCTTGCTTCGGTCACAAAGTGAAGGAGAAGGGTTGGTCTTAGGGAGGGAAGCGAAGAAAGTGTTGAGACTAGAATAGTTGATTATGGAAGTGTGGGCGTTTTGTGACTTGTATCAGAAATTTGAACTGGCTAGCTGGATGAAAAGCTATCGGATGATTTCTGTATGTTGTATTGTTCTCCTGACAAAAACCTTGTTGTTTAGTGGAAATATGTGAGACCTATTTATACAAGTCATAGTGAAACGTACCCTGGTCTCGTAGGAAGTGGAAAGGATTGAGTGGTGGAAGAAAAGAGTAACGTGTAACTGTTAGACGTTATGCTTCCATGGTGGGGGAAGTGAATTCGTTTAACCGCCAGTCATTACGCTTCCATGATGAAGGAAATGAATTGTTTACACCGTTACTTTTCACCACCACTGATTATACCACTTCATGACACTTTCTTGTAACGGGCGCATTGCACGCCGCACGCTGTAAACCGCCTTACCAATACCCAGATGAGCATCCCCCAGTTTATGACATATTTTGATATCTCGAGTGTTTTCGTAGAAAACATGTAGCACTTTGCTACGTGTGGCAAGTTAAAATCGAGAGGCTTGCCACAAGTAAATAGCATGTGATGCTAGGCTCGTTTTTTCTAGTCGCCTAAAACTTGTCGCGAGCTTACCGGTTTGGTGGCGAACTTCGATGGTCGAGATCGCATCTTATGAATAAGGGTAGTCGTTGATCGTGGTTACCTTGTGTTGGCGCCTGACAATGGCGCAGTGGCATTACGGTATGACTTGTGCATGCCAGTGGCACGATGGTGCAAGTGGCGCCTGGCGTAGCCATGGTCGTTGGGTTTAGGCGGTTGGTCGCCTAAGAGTTGCCACAAGTCCATTAGTTCGGTAGCAAACTTGGATGGATGAGATTGCATCTCATGAAAAATGATGGCCATTGATTATGGCCACATCTTGTTGTATAACGAAATGGTGTCAGCCACATGCTAATGGCATGCCAGTGGCGTAGCCGTGGCATAGCGGCATGCCAATGGCGTAGCCGTGGCATAGCGGTATGTCGGTGATGTTGCGGTATGGCCAAAGCTAAAAATTGTCTCCGTGGCCAAAGTTAGGGTTTGGTGTCGTGGAAGAATTCGTCGTGCAAGAATTAGCCTTGGAAGAATTAGGGCTTGGCGTGGCCAAGGTGCCGTGGAAGAATTAGGGCATGGCGTGGCCAAGGTGCTGTGGAAGAATTAGGGCTTGGCGTGGCCAAGGTGCCGTGGAAGAATAAGGCTTGGCGTGGCCAAGGCTTGGTTTTGGCGCCGTGGAGTCGGACCCACATGTGGCGTGGCAACATTGGCCCTGTTTCCACGCCAATCCCATTGCTCCGGGAAACACTATTTGGCTTTGGTAGCAATTTGGGTTTGGCATGTCTAAACCCTAATTAGTGCACCTGGCATGTGGCTGCGGCATGGCGCTACTTTTGTGCATATGGCTCCATGGCTATGCCAAAGGAACTATGGAAAGGCCATAGTGTGGAAACGGCCATAGAAGTAGGAATTGTCATGGGTGGCTATTTATGGCAGGTTGCCACGAAGTGGCATGTTTGCGAGGTAGCAGGTTGTGAAGTTGGCATGCTACCGCGGTAGAGTGGCATGTTGGCATGTCGACCAATATGTTGTTGTGGTAGGGCGCGTTTGGTTTGTCAGTTTAGCAAGGTGGCGCGGCAGGGTGTGCTTGGCCTTTAACGTATGGTGGCAAGTTTAGATCAACTTGATTGGCCATAAAAGGGGGCCGGCCAAACACAAGGCGCGACCACACTTCTGGTGAGAGTGTGGCGGCTTTGGCGCGTTCTGATTGGTCGATTAGAAGTGGGGCTGGCAAGCATGGGCCCAGCTACAACTTGTGTGCGTGTGGCGAGTTTAAAGCGACCTGATTGGTCGAGAGAAATAGGGTCGAGGCGTGGCTAATGGCGCTAGATGGCCTAAGTCATAGCCACGCCTCTCTTTTTGTTGCGGCTCTGTTTTCTTATTAAGGCGAGGTTACGCACTGCTAATCCATGGCGGATTAATTACTTAGGCTTAATTTTGACAAGCAAGGTCTTGTACATTGCGCAGGCGCGAAACCCTAACTTGTAAGTTAGTCGGGACGATTGATTGAGTTCTATGTGTTGACACGAGTTCTTTTAAGTTCATTGCCGAGAGCAACATGCTTTTACGATTCGAATACCTTATGCAAAGACCTTATCCTTGATACTTGGAGATTCTTGCTACTCTGCTGCGAGTGAACACAAATCGTCGTGCCATATCAACATTAAGGGTTTAGCCGGAGAACATAGCATAGAAGGCATTCAGAGGAACTTATATTAAGTGAATATACGCGAGGCGTCGAAATTCACAGAACATCTGGGATGGTTGCTACATTCGCCAATCTGGATAAATTTCATGTAAGTGGATCGGCTCAATAAGTATGCCAGTGGAGAGATTAGCACAGTGGCTCTGTTTCCTTGCAGAGTGACGTCACATCAGATGCAAGGTTTTACGATTTTAACCCTAATCTAAAAACCACCATCAACAACCGCTAGATGAAAACTTTGAGTCTCATTCAGATAAACAAGAAATACACTCAGGTTAGGTAAACCATAATCGAACCGTGTACAAAGACTATGTTCAACATGGTTAGCCAAAACTAGCCGATTTGAATTTAAAATCTTAATATATACACATTTTCATGAACACAAAGACATTGATCTTGAGTCAGAATCACGTAATCAAACAAGTCTAGTGTTTTAGAGAATTGATCAAATGCAAATCATCTCATAGAAATAATTTAATTGCAATCGAATCATAATTGACATGGTTGGTAAAAGAACAAAGTACAAATACTTGAGTCGTTCGTGAATCGGTTGAGTCATGGTACGCAGACCGGTTTGCAAACTTATCAGCATAACCGAGTTCCAGAGTTGCAAAACTTTTTCAGTTCACGTACCGGTTTGTAAACTTTGGTGTAAAACTGAGTTCCGGATTTGACAAAAACTTTTTCAATTTGCAACCGATTTGTGAACCTTAAGAATTTACCGGTTCCGGAGTTCACATAACTTTTTCCGTTTGCTTACCGGTTTGGGTACTTAACTAGTTCAGGAATATAGAACTGTATTAGTTCGCATACCGGTTTGGATACTTAAACCCGGTTCCCTTACCACAATTCCAAAATGGTTTGCATTCAAATATGCATACCTATCCGGATCACAAAACAAACATATTTTCCCATGATGTGCATACGAGTATGCGTATCACACAAATCTGTAAGTCGATATATAGCTACTCTGCTACATGTACGAGTACAAGTAATGCGGCTTCATACTTATAACAATCATCTCAGTTTGTAAGACTGATAATATTGTCTTGTATTCTGACTATAGGAGTTTTATGTTTTTCTCTAAGTCAATTCGAAACATTCCCAAATAACATCAATGACACATATCATTGTTCCAAGCTATTTTCAAATGATAAAATTGAATCATTATTTTGGTTCTGAACGATAAATTGTTCTTCACCGAAATCGATCAAGTATGGACAAATGCTCATTAAACTTAGTCATTATATTTCGAGAAATTCGTAAACTAAATAATTAGTTCTCGACTCAAAATTCATGTCTATGTAAGCTAGTCTAATAAGTTATGCTACAAACATCTCAAGGATAGAAAAGTGATTATAACTTGAGAAATAGGTGGTTCTGTCTTCACTTACCTTTTGTTCATGAAGTTATCTAAAAGATTCGGTTGATCTTTGCCTTCAAATGGTAGAACGCAAATGATGACTAATTCGTTTCTCAACTACCTCTATCCTAGACCGAGACTTAACTAATTGTAGACTAGAAATCAAGATATAGTTTTGACAACTAAATTTGACAACAAGCTTGAGATATCAACACTTGAGAGTTCGACCGAACAATGCTCTAACATTATATGCATCGCACATGCATGGAATCGAGGCCCTACAACATCCCAAGAATTGAAGAGCACATTCCTTTAATACCTAGTATTTTGAAATTTGGATAATGATCCATGTATTAGTGCTTTAAAGGTGCTAGAATTTTGTACACTTTTCAATATTTTGTAAGAAAATCATCCGGATGTCATTTTTGCCAAGAAAAAATTATATATAGGAAGAAAAATTCCTTTTATTAAAAAGCAACACACTCAGTTATAATTGATCATAATTAGGGACAATCACCTCCCGGTCCTCCAAAAAACATTACTATCCCACGGAAAATAAATCTACCAGGAAATCTGAGATCGTAACAACTAGATTTTGTGTCGTGATCCAGTTGTACTTGTAATGTTTCAAAGTCCACATGGTTTCCCCGGCTGTTAACGACTTTCATGTTTATCATACAACATGTATACTTAGAATCAAGAATTGGTAAATGTCCATGCCCCATTGGTGGAGTGGGTTTACCAAAATCTGCTCCTGCAACCCCACCATATCTAATCACAGATGCATTGTTTGCTAAATGAGTAAAAATCTCTTTTGGCCAGTATCCTATCTTGGCATTGTCTACACCATTAACAAACCACCAATTCCCACTTTCCGGATCCCGGTGCACTGAAATAGCAAATGCACGTTGGTCCCCTCCATATTTACCAGCTCTAATATACTCTCCAAAAGCGTACTGTGGGTGAACTTGCACAAACCCCGGACAAAGCATGTTATAGCATCCTGTTTGTTCAAATCCATCAGCCTGTATAATAATTGTACAACAATCAATCTAGTATATAAATAAGTGGTTCTTTTCTAGGTGTTTATTTGTAATTATTTAAATACTTGCAAATTTATAACAGAGAAATAATTAACAACGAACCGTCCACAAACCAAAAACTCGAGTCTTATTGTCACCAAATAACTGAGGGTATACCTGAAATTACAATCGACGTTAATTAATGAAAAATCTATATAACACTTGGTGAGTAAACACAAAGTATATGTTTATTATGTTAATTTCAAGTCACACGGGATCATGATTTAAAGGTTAATATTATTAGTGTGCTTTAGATAATAAGATTTTCTTACCAAATTAATATGATATTATAAAAACATCATTCTTTATACGAACGTAATAAAATGCGAAAATACAATATTGATAGAAAGTTTTGAATGCAACTTACAGCCCATCCAAACTCTATACTATTTAGTTCTTCTGAAGGACCATTTTGTATCCAGATTTGACCAGTACTAAATTTATCTAGATCCACTCTTGGATTTGCTACAGTTATCTTAGCGCTACCTCCATAGTATACTTTCTTGTCAAAAGGTTTAGCTGATACATACTAAAAAAAAAAAAAAAAAAAAAAAATCTTTTAATACGTAAATAACAACTTTAAGTAACATGTATCTTTTAAATCTCACGATAACTTATTAGGTTGATACATGTTGCATATAAGCAAGGAAGTCCCGGCCTTTATATAATTTATACATATATTTTCGTAAACTTTTTATATAACACATATATATATATATAACTTATTAGATTCATGAAACGATGTAAACTGATAAACTAAAAAGATAAAAGGTACTTACGTGGCGACGCTTAATTTGATTTAAAAGATATTTTGCGTTCACCAACTCTTCCTTTGAGGTTCTTTGGATAGGAACAGTTTCTGAGGGGCACCCTTCAAGTTTAAATCGCACAACACTAGAAACCATATTAGAACTTGGTTCACCAATTTGCTCTTCTTGAATCACATTTGTTTTCATCTACATGCAAATCGATTCTTCAAAAATACATCAAGATAATTTTTTAAATATTATACCTCCGCTGAGTTTTTGGAGGCACCGATCAAAACAGTACACACTTTGTTGTAAACAAGGTGATATGTGCATCTTTTTATTTTTTATGATCTTAAAAAGATCTACCGATTATCAAATAAGGATAATGTTATCTAGCATTCCCTTGTTGGGATTTTTTTTACGCTTATTTTGTGTTTCCAGCAAGGCTAAAAATGGAATAAAAAAAATTATTTTCTTATTTTCTATAATTTATCAAAAATTATGCAAATAATAAAAGCATTATTTTGTTTTTAGACTGTGAAAATAACCTGGTTTAAGATCATAGGAATTAAAAAAAACTAAAATGTTTGTAATATAAATTGATGATTCTAAATTTTTGAACAAGTGCTGAATTATACTTTAGGAGTAATTAAAGGTTATCAAAAATTAGATGATATATATTTAATTCTTCATTAATCTTTCTTTTTTTTGAGTAACATACTATGAAGCCATTGAAAATAAAAATAGTGTATTAAAAGTAAATGAGGTCATGTAAATAACATTAGAAAATCTTTTGCATTCGTTTATTTTTCAAAATAGTTTGAAAGAAAATAAAAAATTACCTGGAGCTTGTGATTCTTGAGTGATGGATGATCGAAAGCCGGTTGCTCATAAATGTTGATACAGTCGTATATATCACCAAGTTTCGTCTATAATTATTCAACACAACCAGAAAGAAAAGGAAAATTGAGTACACGCGGAAAATTACTAAGAAAAAAGTAAATTTTTCTTTTGTTCGGGCAAAGAAATGTTATTCCTAGTATGTTCCATAACTAAGGGTTAAGTTTAAACATTTGATAAACACTTTACACTGCCTTAAATTTGAGTTTGTGATACAATTAAAGAAAAGTATATAAAAGTGTAATAATCAATCGGCGTTTGAAAATATAAAAATATATAGAATATGTATATATTTATCGTGAGAACTTGTAATTAATCTGTTACCCGGATTGATTTCACTGGAGGCTTATTAAGAATCTCCAGTTTTTTATCCAACTCCATGTTTTCTTCCTTCGATATCAGTCCATTATTCTTTCCTTCCGCTCCATGGTATTTCTCTATGCTAAGATTTAGAAGTATTAGTGCTATTATCAACTCGAAAACACTCTTAAGTCTCATTCTCTCCAAACTTAGGTAGTCTATCTTGATGGATACTAACCTCTTTATTTACATCGATGGGGGATAAATTAATTCATTATATATATTAATATGAAAGATTTAGTTTATTAATAGTGCAAATCTGCAAAGATTTTGAATATTAAAGATGGAGTATGTTTGAATCTTGATGCATTTGGTGTCCATGTCATTTCTATTCACTATTAATATAGTGGATGAAGTTTTATGTCATAAAAATAAATGCGAAAAAAGGGTATTTTTTTAGGAAAACTTAGTTACTAGTGGTATTACACCCACTACACCGGTTTTTTTTTTTTTTTGAGTAGGTCGTTTTCTGATGGGGGTATGTGGGACAAATCATATCTTGACATGTTCCTTTCCAATAGATCGTTTTAACAAATTTTGTTACCAAAAATATCAAGGATAAAATATCGCCTATTAAGATAACGGGTATTTTCACCAAAAATACACTTCTTTCATATTTTTGGTAACATAATTTGTTGGACTCAATTAATAAGAAAAACACGTATCAAGATGTGATTTATCCCTGGTGCCCCATCAGAAAACGCCCTAATCCAAAGTTTATCCCGCTACACCCTAACCATGTTGTTGAATGTTTATTGTTATATAATATTGATACTTTTCAGCGGGTATGAGCTTTGCATATGCTGCTATAATCGTTGATTTTTTTAAAGCATACTGTAGTCTTTTTTTTTTTTTTTTGAAAAGAGTAGCCAATTTTATTAAAAGGAGATTTATCTGGGTTACAATCTCCCCATCGAATCATTCGTTACAATTACATTTAGGAATTCCGGATATGAGTTGTCCTATATATATATGTGTGCTTACCATTCCTTCTCCCTATAGTTGTTTATCCGTTGCATAGTTTGCCAGTCCATCCGCATCTTGGTTTGCTTCTCTCTATATATATGAGTCAACGTGTATTGTCCAATTTGTTGCAGATGTTGTTGTACTTCTCCTATCATATTTTGAATGATCCGTGGCGTTTTGTTTTTGTTGATGTCTTTCTTGATCAGTTGCAGTAATATCTCTGAAACTGTTTCCAAGCATATTTGCGTCAGTCATGTTTCTTGCCTTCTTTGTTTTCATTAGCATTGCCCAAGATTCTTTCACAAAAGATGGTACCACTCTAAGTGGCGATGCCATAGCCATCACCACTCCACCCTGAGAGTTCCTACAAATCCATCCCGCTCCCGCTGCTTGTAGTAGTCGATCTGGAGTGCATCTACTAGCTCCATCAGTGTTTACTTGATCCATTGGTTG
The DNA here is from genome assembly GCA_023531295.1 of Papaver armeniacum. Classification (NCBI taxonomy): domain Eukaryota; kingdom Viridiplantae; phylum Streptophyta; class Magnoliopsida; order Ranunculales; family Papaveraceae; genus Papaver; species Papaver armeniacum. The sequence continues at coordinate 253,205 of JAJJWW010013504.1, forward strand.
TTCGGTGCTCTCCGTTTGATCCACACGATTGTTTTTGTTTATGGGTGAGTATTATCACCCTAGTTTTGCTAGTTGTCCATGGCAGTCGTATTGAGAGTGAGTTTATATTCGATTTGCCCATTTGTACTCTTGGCGGAGAATCAACCCAACTGGAATATCTCTTTGACGGGCTGTTTGGATTTTTTTTTCTTGTATACTCTTGCATCTCTTGCCAACCATATGTTCCAAATTGTAAAACAACATAAGGTGAAACTATTACCATTTTTGTATGACATATTTATGAATTCGTTGAAGTTCTTTGGTACTTGCTGAGGAGTGCCAAATAGTGCATATTTATACACCTTTTTATTGGCATTTTACTCATCTTTTGTGCTTAGAAATCAGATATTATCCCAGATTCTGTGTTTTCTTTGTTTTCAAGAATAAATATTTGTATTAATTAATTTTGTGTTTTTAGGCAATAAATAAAGCTCGGAGAAATTGAGGAGCCAAAAGAGCGAAGACTCAGAGGCAAGTGTCTATGGAGCAGAAAGCCGAAGCCCGCGCGCGCAACAGTTGCAACCCAACAAGTAGCAACTCATCTACAAGACATGGGCTAGAGCTACCCACGACCCGGATCCGAACCCGCTCATCCCGAGCCGTTGAGATCTCGCCCAGATGCATCATACGGTCGCTCCTTCGCTCACATCTATTTCTCGATGCTCCGCTCAACACCAAATCTACCCAATACTTCCTCAGCTAGTTGAGATCGCACCAGACTTCATCCAACGCTCATTTCGAGGCCTCCTCATATTCCCCTTTGATGCATATGCTTCACAACAAAAACTCCTAAGCCTATACCCTATCGAGCAAATCCATTCTTTCTTCCTTCTTCTCTTCTTTCCACCCGCTTTTTGCAAAACCCATCACCCTCCTCTTCTCTTCCCACGCTTTGATGCAGAGACATCATCACCACCACCACACCTTCATCTCTTGTCGCCATCACCACCAGCTCTCTCCGCCACCCTAGGTTCACCCATCTCCACTTCTAGCTTCTGTCATAACCTAGAAGCTAGGGGTTGAAGATGATTGAAGCTAGGGTTTCACCAAACCCATTGTGCGGGTCGATTCGGAGGTCGAGAGAAGCATGAGTAGAGCCAACAACCGAGGCAGAGAGTATGGGTGAGAAGTTATTGCAATTAATTTCTGTTTTTGAATTAAATTAGGGTTGGATATTTTGGGGGTTCTTGCATGTATAAATAGCGGAACTGTGGGTGTGTAGAAGCATGCCTGGGATAGCCAGCATCACTTTAGTTTTAATTTGTAGTTCTGTTACTCTAATCATGTTTTAGTTCAAATTGCTAGGGTGGATATGAAACCCTAACTTGCTATTGTGTTTCTCATACTTTAAATGTGATTCTTGAATGCTTGAATACTTCCTAAGATAGAGTCTAATCTTAGCATATCAACACATTGCTCTCACAGTGTATGCCAATGCCATGGATACATTGTAGTTAGAATACCCATGTGATGATTATCTTTTGCAACTCAAGCCTAATTAGATTGTTATCAATCCTCAGATTAGTTGTACTCTAAGCAGACGAGGTAATGCTTGGGAAAGATACATTAGTTGTGATTAATCTATCAATTGGAGAAACATCCTAGACATAGAGCAGAGTTGACACCTCTCCCCTATTTGTCATAAAGACTAGAATAATATCATGAGTTGAGAACATAATGTATGTTAAAGGTGGATTTGAAGACCCTGGTATTTCCCATATTGTCACCTTTTATTTCTTTTCCTTAGTTCAGAGTCATAAAAATCTTAGCCGTATCGGCACAAAACATCTGTTGTTACTTTGTTACTCACTTGAAGTCAGTTTAGGAAGCCATAAGATCATCTTAGGCACCACAAGTCTCTGTGGTTCGACCCGTACTTGCCGCGTCTCCGATAGACGCCGTGCACTTGCGGTTTATCACTGTAGGTCATAATTTATACACATCCAAAGGCCTACCACTTGCACAGTGCTTCGGTTGTATGTTCGTCCCGTGCTTCCTGGTTGTCCTTGCTGGCTCCTATCTGAATTTATAGTTGGTCCTTCTTGTGATGATAGATTCTATTGGGTATCGTAAGTGGGGGTAGTTGCAATATGTCATATGGGTTGTTTGCATTGGAATATGCCCGATTGTTTATATGAGAGCACATGGGGTTCCAAGTTTGTTTTGTCAGAGTGCATTCAAACATACAATGTTGGGTTGTTTTGGGATGGATTGTGCATATATGGCAGATGTTGTTGGTGATGATTTTTCTTCTGTGCGATGTCTCAAAGGTAGGAATACCATTGTGACTGACTTTCCATAATTTTTGGTGGGAAATCCTCTTTCCATACCTGTTTGGAGTCATGGATATTGTGTATATTTTTTGGTGTTGTGGTATGGGATTGATTATCCGGTTCATTGTATGTGTGCTCGGTAATGCATGCCGCTCTTACGGTGTTGAAAAGGCGAGGGTACCCAAATATACCTCAAGCTAAAACTTTTCCTACCTATAAGTCCTTTCTCCGAAAGAGATGTGTATGGACTGAGTCGAGACAATATAACTAATCGGATCACACTTTGTGTGATCGTCTATGGATACGAGATCGAGACAATACAACAACGAAGTATGTTACATGATAAAAAGGTTCGGACTTAAACAAACACAATAGGATTCACTTATCAAGTAAATAGGAATTAACGTTTGTGTAATTTACTTTAATTATATAATAAAATAATTATAATGCAGAAATATAAAGTAAATGACACAACAAGATTTTGTTAACGAGGAAACCGCAAATGCAGAAAAACCCCGGGACCTTGTCCAGAATTGAATACTCTCAGGATTAAGCCGCTACACAAAATTACACCTAACTTTGTATAGTTTAGACCAAGCAACTAAACCTATAGTTCACCTAGTTCCGTCTTATTCCCATGCCTCCGACATATGAATAAGTCACGTACTTGGAAGAATTCCTTTGGTTCGTATTCCAAACAGTGAAGGAACAAAAAATCTGTTTGGTATCAACTCTATTCAACCAAGTGGTATGAGTCGGACAAAGGCTCTTCTGTTTATCTTAACATAAACTCCTTCGTCGGGTCCTTAGATCTATCTTATGTTCAATCACCCAAAGGTAATCTTTTAAGGTTAAGCCAATAACACCTTTAATCCGAAGAATCGTGTTGATGCCGATCTACTCAATTAATCAATCCAATCTACCACAAGGATAAACCGATTATTAATTGGATCCTCTTTTTCCGAAATAAGTATTGTGCACACCAAAGATTATGAACCCACAAATCAGAAATCTTCAATATCTTCTTTGTCTTCAAAATCTTCTTAGATCTTCAATAATAACCTGCACACAATCACTTGAATCTCTTGTGATCAATCACGTACAGAACGGAGTCTGTTAACAATGGATTATCACAAGATCGTCTTTAGAACTAAAAATAGTCTAAAGATCCCTGTCGAAACTTTGAACTAGTTTGAGTGAATCTTATATCAGAAGAGAAAATTCTCAAGCATAAAAAAACTAGGTCCAATCAAAGTTCAACCACCGTTAGTCAATCAAATCAATGAAAACAAAAGATAAACCGCAATTATCTAGTTTCCCACCAACGGTGTTGACTAGAGTTTCTCAATCCCAAAGAAGACTTTTTGAGCTAGTAGTAAGAGATTTCGCCTAATTAGGTTACTCTCCTCTCCGAATAGGCGGCTACACCAGTAACAACACAACAAAGAGGAAGTTTGTTGTTACGAAGGATTAGTTTGCAAGAAAGGCAAACTTCAAGTATTTATAGACAAGGAAGTTTGGACACCAAGGAATTTCCAAAACCAAAAATATTCTCAAGGTATTCATTAAGGCACAAATTCGGTTTCCATAATTCCTGGAAATGCTCTGTCCAAAAATAATGATCGAAATCTCTCAGAAAATCTTTAATTAGTAAATGCACATTACTAATTCTTATTTTCCTAAAAATAAAGTTAATTACCTTAATTAAAAGATTCTTAACTTATTTGTGTTTCGATCCTGGGATTCTCTTCCCTTAGTTGTTAAGGAATAACTTTGAACAATTAAAGAAATAAACATTCACAGCACGTGTTCAAAGTATGTCGACATCTTTACTTTGTAAGTTCTCTTTCACACTTACAACCTTGAAACCGATTTGCCACACTTCCAAACAAGATTAGAATTGGTTCATCTGACTTTCAAGAACTATGTGATTGATCAAATAACATTCAATCAAAATCATGGGTTTAACGGTTCTACCAAAACAAGTTTCGGTTACCTTCCATGTTAGTACTGTGCATAGTCACACTAGCTTTCCAAAATTCGGTTGACTAGGTACTAGGATCGGTTCCCCACATATATATGGTATGTAACTTATATGTGTTGCACATGTCCATAGGATCGGTTCCCCTTTGCCTAAAAACGTGTTGCACATGTTCATATGATCGGTTCCCCTTTTTGCTATAAATCTTGATGCACCCCATACAAGGATCGGTTCCCCTTTGTGATGTACTGCACCTCTTACTAGGATCGGTTCCCCTTTCCCATATTTGGTCAGACATAAAATCACAAACCCGATCTTACCATCTCAGGTGATTACTTAAGATCGGTTTCACTAATTAATAAAAGTCATACCAATACATAAGTCATGCCTTTGTGAATAGTTCTACCAAGAACACAAACAAGTCGTGATCGGTTATACTCAATCACACATATTGGTTGTTCATAAGATAAGCAATGAATAACAAAACCAATAACTCCTGGCGATTTCCTTTTCGATTCACAAACAAGTTTATGAACTTACTTCCTTAGAACACATGTAAAACATTTTTCCCTAGGATGAAATCCTCACCTCATACCCATACATAATCACAATAGCATTCAAATGATTATGGCGATGTCTTATCTACAAAGTTTAATGGTTAAGCAATAAACCTCATACTGTATTCCTTAATACTATGTCTATCTAAATTTCAAATATGCTTGGCAGTTATGTTTTCAATATGCACTACTTGAAAGATATGTTAGTGTAGTTGCAGGAAATCCCACAATACACCCCTCACTATATTTTGTTAAACTAATCCATTCAAAAGATAATAGATGAACAATTATGAATGTTTATTAATAACTTTCTTGGATCTTTACACAGGAAAATAGAATTACACTTAAGAACTTACAAAATTCTCTCTCTTTCTCTCTCCTAATGACTTGCTCTCCAATCCCAAAAAGACCTCTCCCTACAATAGATTCACTCATCCCTTTATATAGGGTAATACATAGTGAATGACAGCTAAGCTATCCTTTATTTTCGGGAATATCTCGCGAAGTGTCGCAGGCGTGCAAGTACTCGTATTCGCGACACTTCTTACCTTTCGCCAGATTTCATATCTTCCTACCGTCATCCAGTGCGTCATTCATACTTAACCCTCTGCGACTCATTCGCAGTATTGTTATCCATTGTCTTCGCGTAGAGTTGTTGTCGCGATATTCTGATCCTACATCTTGCCTCTTTTTTCTTGAATATTGCTTGGAGAGCGATTTTTAAGAAAAAATTCGTTGTTGTTGTAGTCTCCGATTTTTATTAATGAAGGAACGAGCGAAAGAATACTTTGGACTTGAAAAGTACGTACTTGCCTCTATTCTTTGGCGAAGTTCCGAAGTTTTTAGAAGTACGTATGAAATATCATTCCTTGCCTCATGGGTTATGGAGAATAACGGATTTTACAATCTCTCCTCGCGAGTTAGGAAAATAATTGAGTCTCATATGATAAGAAAATATGTTGTGCAATACCCGAATATTACATCTTCTCGCCTCTCTTTATGTTTCCTTATGTTGTGCGATATCCGAATTCTTTTGTCGCGATCGTTCATTTTCCATTGAAAATCTTCTTGATATAATTACGTGAATCTAGGAATGACCGTTTACACGTGTTTAAAACCATTCTTTTTACCGGTACATTTAATGTTATCCGGTCATAACACTTTCTTGCCTATTTATAGGAGAGTCTTTTGTGAAGAACACTTCTTTCCTTCTATTTCATCTCCTTTATAAATCATAATTGTTCTTCGTTGTTCTTCTTCAATATCGTCTTCATCATCCTTCGTTATTTCTTATTTGCTATCATTTCCATGGCATCCGGGTTGGTTAATCTTGCTAGATTCGATTGATTATATGATTGATTGATTTTGTGATTAACTTCCCTTTTGAGATTATCTTATTCCTTTTAATCTTTTTTCTGCCATTTTTGTTTCAGCAAGAACAAACCCATCACCAAATTCACCGTGAAGAACCCCTTCTCTCTTTGGATTCACAGTCGAAACCAACTTCTCAACATGAATCCACCTTGCCACCAAAGTCCTCTTCGCAAGCTAAACATACCGTTTCCAAAAGAAAGCCTGCGAGCGATAAGGTATTTTAAAGAAGTATTTGCTTTTTAAGAGCAATATCGTTGCCTCTGTTTCTTACTTAATTTGTCATTCGCAGGATGACAATACTATTGACAAGACTCCCAAAAGATCTCGCCACCTATACTGTTACTCCTGATGTTCCTTTTCCCTCATTTTCACCTTCTTCTCCTGTTGCGAAATCATCGCAAGACAATCTTGTCACAAATGACAATATTCTTATGCCTCAACTCCTTATAGATCAGGTTCCTCATAATAATCCTACTACAAATGAACTTATCCCTTCTCCTATCATCAATGTCCCGGTCGTTCCTCCAACCGCTACCTTTCCTGAAATCTCCCCTTCTCATGATGTTCCTTTGGCGAAGAATGACACGTCTATTCCTTCCTTCCCGAGCAAATCCTCTCTTACTGAGAAAATTTGGAAGGAATAGACGTGGCTTTCAAAGTTCTCTCGGACCTTGTGAATGATGCCAAGAAGACTTCTGTTGATCCTGTCAAATCGATGTCTGCGAGATTCTAAGTAAACATATTGGTCCTGATAGGATCTCGCAAGCATCCTTGGTTCAAGAAATTAATGTCTTTGAAAAACGATCTTCAAGCTATGTTTGCTAAATGCAATAATCTCCATCTTTAAAATCAAAAATTTCACAACCTCTCACTAGATCGTGATAATCTTCGCAAGAAGAATGAAGATTTAAAAGGTATACTTCTTCCTCAAGCTTTTTTTTTTTTTTTTTTTTTTTTTTTTTTTTACCACTTAAACTTTTGTTCGCCCTTTAAGCTCTAAACCCGAAACGAATAATGGAGATATATCGAGTTGGAATCAAGCTGTTGAAGAGGTTCGAGTTGAAAGAGATGCTTGGATGGAGCAATATAACATCTTAAATAATCTTCATACATATCTTTGTTGATCAAATAGATAATTTGTCTAAAGAAAACTTTGATTTAATTCTGACAAGACTCATTAAGTAAAGACTTATCTCGCCTTTCTTACTCTTTGACTAAGGCTAATTTGGAGTTGGGAACTTTATCGGATGAGAATGGGACCCTTTCTCGGGAAAGCGATCTCTGCTAAACAAGGTCGCGACCTATTCGCAAGAATATGATGCTTGTCGAAAATTACGTGAAGAACAAGAACAAACTATTCATTCCTTGAAAAAGCAACTTGGAGAAATTACTGCCGAAAGAGATAAACTTATTCAGGGTAGAATAACCTTGAGTCTAAAAGCAAACCAATTCAAAGATCAATGTTCCAAATTAGAAAAATCCAATTGTACTCTTATGACCGAGAATTTTATACTTGTTTCGAATGAAAAAAAAGCTTGCGAGAGCTCGATTGAAAGGCCTAGTTGGAGATACATTTGATGATGCCATGGACTGTTTGGGGAATAATTTTGCGGCTTTAATTCAAAGCATCTTACTTCTCGGAAAGGAAGGTAGTCATATTATTTGACTATCTTAATCCATTAATTATTCTAAAATTCTTTAATTATCTTTAATCTTGTGCACTTGTTATTGTCTAAGTCAGAAGGAAGATTTGATTATATGTCTTACTGTAAAGACATAGATAGTAAGAATCGTCAAAAGGCGTTGCTTCGTCAATTTCCCCTCAAAGCTGAAGTTCTTGTGAATGAGATTTTATTGTCTAAGTCCCTTGATCCTATTCATGTTGATCCTTTGGAAGTAAGTGATGATGAAGTCCCTGATTCTCGGCAAGTGATTATGACTATGAAAGCGGCGAAGATATCGCTAATATTGAAGTTATCAACAAAGATCCGATGAAAAAATTTCGATGAAAATCCATCTATTTGGCGAAAATGAAGGTGTCGAAAACATTTGGTGAAAATCCACCGTAGGGGTGAAGGTGAAGGCGATAAAGGCGATGAAAGATCTCAACCATCCTCTCGTAGTTGATAATATTGATGTAGAGAATTAAACTTTCTTTGTACTTTGTCAAAACTTCTTTTTGTTTGTAAGGATTAAGTCGTTGATCGAGTAACCCCTTATTTTCTCTTTTTCTCTTATTTAAGATGTTTGAACATATCCTCGCGAGCATGTTCGCTTATTGATTCCTTTGTTAAGTAAAATCATCCCAATTAGGAATTTCACTTTATTTCTTCTCATTGCGACAAGATCGCAGCCGCCTTTACATTTTCATGTGCGACCCATTGACCTTGCCTTATCATTTTTGATGGTCTTCTAAGTTTGACCTTCCTAATTAAAGGTCTCACTCGCCACCTTTATTGCGACAAGGTCGCAGGACGTCTTTACACTTGCATGTAAAAACCCATTGACCTTGTCTTATCATTTGTCAAGTATTTTTGCCTCTGCGCGGGATAGTTTGCTTGCGACAATATGACAGGCCTAAAATTTATTGCGAAAATAAAGCCAAGTGACATTGTCGTCTTGCGACGAAATCGCAGGACGTCTTTACACTTGCATGTAAGGACCCATTGATCTCGTCTTACCCTCGCGTTAGTATTATTGCCTCTGCAGGATCATTGCACAAATATGACAAGCCTAAGTTTTCTTGCGGAAACAAAGCCTCGTGACATTTGCGTCTTTGGCACTTATCAGCTCCCTAATGGAGGGTGCCGCCCTTATCACCTCCCGGTTGCCCCTTCAAGGAGGCGTACATCGGCCATACAAGGCTAGCTCCTCCCATCCGGTCTTAACAACAACCAGTTGTTTTTGCAGCCTCTTATCCCTTATACCTATAGAGTTTATGGTTACAAGGCTGCACCCTAAGTGGAGTTTTCTTCGGGCCGAGTGCAGCGTGCGCCAAGACTTGTCAAGAGTGGTAAGGAAGTTCCATGCTCCCCGCACTCTTGACTCAACCGGGTACCTCGGCGCCTTGATCATACGCTGACTCCTTGAAAGAGACCCTCGGTCGCCCAACCAGGGTATAACCTACATATATAGTTGGGAATCCAAGGTATCTCCTCCGGATAGGCTTTCATGGGCCCCAAATTTGCATGACCCAGGTCCGGGCGGTGTAACCTTTTCCCCGAGCCATGTTAAGAGATACCCCCTTATATGACGCACTTTAGGTCTTACATTTGCCTCTTACGAAATGTAATTCGCGAACTAGGGTGTACGCCATAAAGGTTCGTCCCATTCATTCGATCATGTTTATTCATTCATTCATCCGTTATTTCTTGCCATTCTGCTTGCGAGACATTCGCTGATATTTTGATTTGAATTTTATTGATTTTCTCAGATATCTTGCATTAAAGTACTTCATCTGACCCACTTTTATGGGTAATATTTCTTTAGATATAATCTGTTCCACGGCTTGCCCAATCTTTGTCCCATGTCTTTACCTTCAGGATCCATCAATCTATAAGCCCCTGTACCAACTACTTCTTTGATAATATAAGGTCCATCCCATTTTCTCGCCAGCTTGCCTCCATTTTCTCGCTGATATATTGGTGTCTCTCGCAATACCAGGTCCCCTGGTTGAAATTCACGTATCTTCACACGCTTGTTATATTCTCTGGCTAATCTTCGTTGATAATTCTCCATGTGTCGTAACGCCTTCTCCCTTTTCTCTTCTAATTCGTCCAACTTGATTAGAATGTTTCCTGCACTAAGATTTTTCTCCCAAACTTCTTTTTAGTTGTCGGGATCATGACTTGTTGGGAGTACGGCTTCAACTCCATATGTTAAGCAAAAAGGTGACATTCCAAAGTAGCTTCTCTTCTTGTTGTATTGTATGCCCATCCGCGCTGGGTACTTGTTCGCACCATCCTCTATTGTATCCTTCTAACTTCTTCTTCAATATATCCGCAATTGTTTTATTTGTTGCCTCCGCCTGACCGTTAGCTTGCGGATATAGTGGAGTCGATTTCCCACATTTTATTTGAAATGCATTAAGTAACAACTCTATGTTTTGCCCTTCGAATTGTTTCCCATTATCAGATACCAACTGTAAGTGAATCCCAAATCGCATATAATATTCTCGAATATGAAAGTAAAAATATCTTTGTCGCGAATGTGTTGTACCGCTTTCATACGCCCATTTTGTGAAATAATCCGTTGCGACAATTAAGTATCTTCCGCCTTTATGTTCTCCCGGTAAAAAAGGTCCCACGATATCTAAACCCCACTTTCCAAAAGGCCACACACTCTTAGAAGAATTTAATGGTGCCCCAGTGCATGTATTTTCTTCCCATGTCTTTGACATTCTTCGCAGCGTCTTGACATCGCTCTCGCGTCCTCATGCATATACGGCCGTAATATCCTTGCATTTTTGCTTTATACGCTAAAGATCTTCCACCGCTATGATTTCCGACATCTCCGCTATGCAACATCTTCAATATGATTTCTCCCTCTTCCCTTGCTAAGCATCGAAGTGAAGGTCCATCAAAAGATCGCCGATAAAGCACACCATCTCTTAATTCATAATTCGTTTACTGGCTTTTTAATTTGTGTGCTTCTAATCTATTTATTGGTGTCTCCCCTTTCATCAAGTAGGCGTGAAGTTCTGTTCTCCAATCTTTATCGCGACATTGTGGTATATCTTCTACTAACATTGCATCCGCTTCTTGCCCTTCTTCTTTATTAATTGATGGTGCCAAAAGTGTTTGTATTTTGATATTCCTCGCAATGGGGTCTGTCATCATGCTTGATATAAAGGCAAAAGCGTCTCATGAGTCTGTTATTTCTCCTTGATATATGCCTCCATCTCATTTTTGGTACGTCTTTGATAATTCCTCGACAAGCTTTCTATACTTTTGCAAAGATGGCTCATTTGTAGCGTATTTCTCTCGTTATCCGGCGAATTGCCAACTCGCGAATCACCGGTAATCCTCACATTTTCTAGCTTCATTTCTATTGCGAATCGCAAAGCATGTATTATGGCTTCATACTCCGTTTCATTATTAGTGGATTCAAACTCCAATCTAAAAAGAAAGCTAATTTATTTTTCTCGCGAAATCACAACAATTCCCACTCCATTACCTTCTCCATTTGATGATCCGTCTACCAATATTTCCCACCTATCCGGTTCGATTAACAAATCATTTGGGTCTCCATGCTCTTCTTCTACATCCATCATTTCATCCACCGCTTCATCTTCCTCCAAAGGAAATTACTTAAAAAAAGTCTGCGACTACACCGTGACTTGGTTGAAGATAATATTTCATATTGGAGTTTATAATGACTTATTTGGGCATTCCACCTTTCTACTCTTCCCGATCTTTTTGAATTTTTTATTACCGATTCGATTGGTACTTTTGTTACCACCAAAGCATGTGCTTGAAAATATATGCGAAGCTTAAATGTTGCGTAGACTAACGCTAGGATTAGTTTTTCAATCTTGAATAATTCCTTTGCGGCATTAAAAGTTTTTGATATAGTAGATCGGTTTTTCTACTCAGCGTCTATTCGCAGCAACACTGCGCTTAACGCATGCGACGTTGTCGCAAGATATACCAACAATTCCTCTCCTGGTTCTGCTTTTTGCATAATGGATACTTCCATTAGATGTTCTTTAATTCCCTGTAAAGCCTTTTCACATTCGTCTGTCCATTTAAATTTCGATCCCTTTTTCAAGATCTGAAAAATGCTTGCACTTATCGATGATCGCGAAATGAATCTTCCTAGCGATGCTAACAACCCATTCACTTCACGGACATCCTTTATTGTCGCAGTGTTGGCATATCGCGAACCGCTTTCACTTTCTCCGGTCGACTTGTATTCCTTCCTTTGATACTATATAACCCAAAAATTTTCCCGATGCCACTCCGAAGGTACATTTTTCGGGATTTACTTTGATGTTGAATCGCCTCATCCGTTCAAAAATTTCTTTCAGATCTTGTACATGGTTTTCGCCTTCTTACTTTTTACGAGCATATCATCTACGTATACTTCCAAAGTGTTTTATGTATCCATTCGCGAACACTTCTTCTACCATTCTTTGGTACGTTGCTCCAAAGATTTCGTAAACCAAATGGCATTTTCGTATAACAATATAGCCCCCTTGGAGCGAAAAAGCGGTATGCTCTTGGTCTTCCTCGGCGAGAGGAATCTGGTTGTAACCTTTATACCCATCCAGAGATGATATTCTTTCATTCCCCGCGCCGATTCGACTAGTTGTGGGATATACGGTAATGGAAAACTATCTTTAGGACAAGCTTTGTTTAAATCGCTGAAATCTATGCAAATCCTTATCCCCTTTTTCTTCTTTGGGACTATAACCATATTTGCTATCCATTCGGGATATTTCTTGGCTCGATGATTCCTTCATCTAGCATTTTTCGTAATTCTTCTTCTATTTGGGGGTGATAAGTTGTTGCGATTTTTCTAATTCTCTCGCTTGAACGGCTTCACCCTTTTTATCTATTTCCAATTTGTGACAAGCTATCGATGGATCTATACCCAGCATATCATCCATGTTCCACGCGAAGATATCCTTGTAGTCTCGCAAAGAACTCCCCGATCCTTTTTCCTCATCCGCTTCCATACCGGTCCCAATTTTCAACATTTTGGGCTCTTCATTAGTTCCGACATTCACTTCTTTCGTTTGTTCTCGCCGCGACGTAACTAGCTTGCGGCTCTCCCATAGGGGTTGGTCCTTTCAACTCTTTCGCGAGTTCATTTTCTTCTCCCGAAATCTCGCTAGGTATCCCTTTTCCTTCCTTTGCTCTTATCATGTAAACTCTAAATTCTTCTTCCTTTTTAATCGCTTTCGCAGTTTTTTCGCGATATTTTCGCTTTTTGCTTGCTCTTCATGATATTTTATTTCCATTTGATAACATGTTCTTCCTTTATCCACATCTCCTCTAATCTCGCCGATTCCGGTTGGTGTGGGAAATTTGATACATTGATGAAATGTTGATGCTCTTGCTTTTATTGCATGTACCCATGGTCTCCCTAGCAATATATTGTATGGTGATTCCATATCTACTACACACAAGGTTACTCGTGCCTCGATGTCTCCCAACGAAATTCGTATTTTTACTTCTCCTTTAACCTTTGTTACGGATTTACCAAAACCATGGACGTTGTAGGCCGTGGGAATCATTTCTTTATCTTTATATCCCATCTTCTCGTAAACATGATAAAACATAATATTCACCAAACTCCCCGTATCGATTAAAGTTCTCTTTACTGTCCATGTTTGCGTTGCCTTTATTAATTCTTCTCCTTTGCACGCGTTTATGGTAATTACCAGTGGAGATGTGTGATTCAAATTTTCTTTGGATATTTACGAGAAAGCCGTGAATGTTATCTTTTGCTTTTCCCATTCTTCTAAAGGCACCGTTACCTCTCTATCTGTGATTTTCTTTCCTTCAAAATCCCGCTTGTGTATTCTTCCTTTGATATTTTCATGAAACTCATCGATCATTATCTTGGTGCCCGAATTGTACTCCATATCTTTCTCCTTTGCCTCATCTAATTTAACATTGTCTTTTTCTTTCATTTTCTTGATTTAAATGATTCTTATTGCCTTCTTTCTTTCTTCACTCCCTGTTTCTAGCGCCAATATGTAGTTGCAGGAAATCCCACAATACACCCCTCACTATATTTTGTTAAACTAATCCATTCAAAAGATAATAGATGAACAATTATGAATGTTTATTAATAACTTTCTTGGATCTTTACACAGGAAAATAGAATTACACTTAAGAACTTACAAAATTCTCTCTCTTTCTCTCTCCTAATGACTTGCTCTCCAATCCCAAAAAGACCTCTCTCTACAATAGATTCACTCATCCCTTTATATAGGGTAATACATAGTGAATAACAGCTAAGCTATCCTTTATTTTCGGGAATATCTCGCGAAGTGTCGCAGGCGTGCAAGTACTCGTATTCGCGACACTTCTTACCTTTCCTTGATTTCATATCTTCCTACCGTCATCCAGTGCGTCATTCATACTTAACCCTCTGCGACTCATTCGCAGTGTTGTTATCCATTGTCTTCGCGTAGAGTTGTTGTCGCGATATTCTGATCCTACAGTTAGGGAATAAAACAGTTCAAGTCAAATATCACTAACCTCAAGTGGAAGGATGATTGTTGTCGTTGTAGCTCCTTGCTTCTTCACATCTTCAAGTCTTCGCAATACTTGTAAAGTATCATTATCCTAATACTTTCAAGCTAACCTATACGAAGTTGACTCTAATACATAATCAAGCGACTCTTAACTTGAGTTTTGATTCACTAAAATACGACAACCAAACTTGACATACCAACGCTTGGTGGGTTCAACCGAGCTATGCTCTAACAAGTGTAGCTGCCTGATCGCTGTCGTATGCGTCAAAAATAATTTCACTTTCCTAAAGTATATGATAAGAAAGAGTTCGTTTCCACAGAGAGGCGATTGTAGTTATTATGTAATCAATTTCTTAAAGTAACCAATTGGGGGGATTTTTGATTTTTAAGTAAGCAATAAAAGTAAATCAAAAGCAAAATAAATTGTAGAAAGTAATCAATAGAGAAAGATATTGGTCAAGGAATTCATCTTCAATCTTAGACATGTTCTTGCTATATGATTAGAATTACGATTTAATCTCTTATATTATCAAAATCCTAGAGAATCAAGAGAGCAAGATAATCTATTAATTTCCTAAGTTTATCAACACACGCATTAGAGCTGCGTATGTGAATTCTACCTAAAGAATAACCTAACGCCTTGCGCTAATTAAGTTCAATTCCTAGGAGCATTAAGTTTCAGAAATAGGCTAATCAATGCAATTGTCATACATTGCGCATAACAATTCGGACAATGGTCAAACTCTACATATGATTACGAGAGTGTATCACTACAAACCGTAAACATATCATGCTACTTGTATTCAGGGTTATCGCTCGATGAAAAACCCTAAAATAGCTATGGACTAGGATGCAAGTTCAATTAATTGGCCACTTAACTAATCAAATATCATAATCCTATCACAATACATCAATCATGTGATCATAAAAACAATAGAGAATTGAACGATAATCAAGAGAGAAAACTAATACATAAATCAAACACAAGTTTTAGAAATAGGACTACATCCTTAACCAATAATATAGAATTTATCTACTCATAGCTATGGAGTTCATCACAAAAATATGAATTGAATAAAGAAGAAGATGAACAAAAGCAAACCCTAGTAGCGTAAACAAAAACGGCTCTCTCCCAAAACTCCAAGAATAAAAAATGTATTTCCAAAAGTTGTAGAACTTCTCTTTTATAGCTCCTCTTGTTCCAAAATTAGGTCTAGTCTTCAAAGTCCATTAGGTGAAAATCCACCAAGCCCATAAGTGGGAGAAACCCATGTAGAAAATATGCCCAAAAATATGTCTTAGGAAAATCGGTATTATGGCGAGGAAATCGTAGGAGAAGTGACCTAGGAAAATATCTCGGGTGACCAAGCAAAGTCCACCGGTCACAGGTCCAACGAGTCGGATCGGCCAGTCAACTCGGTCAAGTCACCGAGTCAAACAGGGTGATGTCATGAGTCGAGCCGAGTCGGATCGAGTCGGCTATCTCTCCGGGCCGATTGGGGTGAGTTGCCATGCCATAAGCCATTTATAATGAGCCATATCGTGTTGCACCAAGATGGTGCATCGGTGCTTCTCTTCCAGCCATCTTGGCCTGCACCTTTCTCTGCCACTTCCACAAACCAGCTGCATCATTTGATCTCTCAAATTCAACACTTTATATGTCTTGTACTCAGCCCTATCTATCTTGTAGGCCTCAATTGCATCCATTTCCATTCAATTGCCACCACCAGAACCAGCTTCAGGCAACAACACCTCTTTCTACAATCACTTCACTATCATTACCACTTCAAGGCCATTATCAACTAGCACCAGCACAAAACCAATAACCCATAACAACTCCATACACAACAGCAGCATCTTTTTTTCAGCTCCTAGCAAGCACAACCACCTGCAACAAACCATTTCCTCCTGCAAATCACAGGCTCATCTGATTCCACCATTAGCACCAGCAGCAATACCCCAGATCAGTTTCACTGCATCTCAGGCTCAATTCCAACCTTCCATCAACACCACTACAAGCCACAACAATCTCCTTCATTATTTCACCTGAGTCATGCCTAGCCATTGCACATACAAACATCACCAGCTTAACACTCATTCACTCCTACACATTCAACTAATCCACTGCAGATCAAACCCCATATCGCACGCATATACCGCACCAGATTATATCGATTCTCGCTGTTGCCTTCCAACTCCACCAGTGCCAATTCCTGCAGTATCAATTCCAACCAGCTCCAAGCTATCACTTCCACAATCTGTAGCCATTCGCAAATCTCAGGCCAACAGACTCCTGTAAGTCAGGTTCACAGCAAACACCACCGACCCATCATCTAGCCAAACACACAACAACCAATTTTCTCGAATTCATCTCAAAGCAGCTTTGGTTCATGTACCACCATCTTAATTTTGCAATATTTCCTAACATACATCTAGATCGGTTCGGCTCAAATATTGATCCAATTGCAATTCCTCAATTTCTTCATAATTCATCCACCATTTCTTGAGACAAACCCATGTTTATAATTCAAAGATTCGAGCTTGCATCTTCCTGCTCAAACCTCAGCAACTGCAATCATCTTGACCCATTGTATCTTCGCATCCATTCTCTGCCTGCACCTTGTTTGTTCCAGCTTTCCCTGTATCTCGAGCTCTCTCCAATCTCATGCCTTTATCACCAACACTCAGAACCTGCTTCCTCCATCTATCTCGTGTTGTTCTCTATAGCATCAGCACAACCTTGTAACTTTCATGGCGGCAAAACCCATTGTCAATTTCATCTCTTCTTCTTCAAATCCCTTTAATCACGGATCAATCAACCTCTTGCATCTTCTCAGCGTCGAGAAATTCATCATCCGGCTCTGAAATCCGTCAAAACCCTTGAACCATCAACCAATTTCTTCATTTCTCATGAACCCAGAGAATTAATACAAACCCTAACTCTGATTCTACCCATCTGAGACAATCTATCGAACCCATCTCGGTTTTCAATTGAAGCTCAGAAACCCTCATTTCGATCTCCATCTTCTCCCTGAGTTCTTCATCTTCTCAGTTTCATGAAGGCGCCGAAACCCCTTTGTCTCTTCTCAATTTGTTATTCTCTCAGGCGCCTCCATTTTCTCTCTCGATTTCAGATGAAGTAAAGGCCGACAAACTTATGAGGAAAAATATATTTGTCTGATATTTTTAGGTTTTGTGTAGGAGATGAAACTAGTTAACCCCACTCAAGCGAAGTAGCTAGGGGGTACTCAGATGACTATAAACACCCACTCTTTAGATAATGACTACCAATAATAACTTCCCTTTTTGCTTCTCTAGACTAAGCTGTATTGGTTGTCCCTCATTGGTGGCTCGGTTCGGCTCGACTCCACTCCAAATAGAATTGTACGAGAAATGATGCTTTCACTATTTTAGACAATATTTCTTCTTCTTTTGCTTCAGATGACTCTGTTGCACCTAATAACTCAAAATCAAAAATAAAATACATAATTTACAAGAAAAGTAGCAAAGAAAGCATAAACTCTAGATAGTAAATACGGTGTATTCTACACCTATCACTGCCTGATCTAGAATAAGGCCAAACTCTTTTCTCTGGTATTGATGGATTAGGGATGTGAATTCCTCTTATTGCATTCACAGTTGATGGTTGGAAAATTTGGTCTAGGAGTTCCTTATTCCGAGAAAAGGAGTATAGTTCAATTAGGGTACTTACCAGTTCATTATATATGTTTCCCGTCATTGACGTGTCTTTATGCCCAGTTATCCTTGATTCTCGTAGCCCATCCATCTCCAATCTGCATTGCCCTAGTTTCCTGCACAAAAAGAGCCACCTTGTGTATGTTTTTCCAAATAGCACTTGCAGCCGGTGGAGGTGGTTGAGTAATTGGAAATAAGGGCTGTTTTGACAAGTATTTTGCACCATAAAGGCTGTTGCAAATTGTTAACGGTTCAACATGGATTTTCCATGCACGTTTCCTAATAGAGCGTAGTTGTGCTTTTTACTATTCCTTATCCCCAATCCTCCCAGTCTTACCGGCATGTTTTCTTTAGGCCAACCAAAGAAGTGTAATTTCCTTGTATTCTTGTCATGTCCCCATATGAAATTTCTGGCAATCATGTCCATCTTCGTGTACATGAAATGATTGCAGCTGTGTCATCATGATATGATTTGCAGTAAGTATTAGTGAAGTGTTTATGAGCATCCATCTACCATCCTGGTCCAAACATTTAGCCATCCATCCTCTTGCTTTTCTTTCTAGTCGTTGTAGTAGTTTTGTAAAAATTTGTGATGAATTTCTTCCTTGTTTGAACTATACTCCTAGATTTGTTGGTGGAGTATGAGTGGTTTGGATGTTCAAGGTATTTGCAAGCCATGCTTGGGTATCAGGTGGAGTGTTGGGGTGGTGAATGAGTATTGATTTTTGGTTATTGATTTTTTGGCCTGCGATGTGGAAGGAGTATAAGACTTTTTTTTAAGGTTATCACAGGTATTTTGATATGCAGAGCAAGTAATGACCAAATCATCCACGTACATTAGATGAAGGACTGGTGGAGATTTTGAAGACATAGACAACCCTTTCAATTTCTTTTGTGACTCTAAACTTGCCAGATTGGAGGATAGAATCTCTGCACATAAAATAAAGATGTATGGAGACAGGGGGGTCTCCCTGTCTCAGACCTCTTTGTGATTGAATTGATCCATGAGATTTGCCATTGATGTTTACTGAATATGTAACATTGGTTACGCAAATCATGATATATTCAATGAATTTTTTTGAGAACCCAAAATAAACTAATACACGTCTAACAAAACCCCAATCTATGCTTTCATATGCTTTTGGATATCTAATTTGAGAGCAATTTTGTGGTTTTCGGTTTGTGGGGATGTTCTAATGTGGTGGAAAATTTCAGTGGCTATTGCAATATTGTCATGTATGGATCTGTTGGCACAAATGCGCTTTGGTATGGTCTTACAATGAATTGCAATAGTGGTTGAAGCATGTCCACCAGCAGTTTGGATATAATCTTGTAAACTTGTGTACCCATCCGGTCCTGGGGATTTTTCTGATCCAATGCCAAGTAGCGCTTTGTCAATTTCCTCAGTTGTTGGTGGTGCAATAAGAGACCTGCATTGGTGACCATTGATTCTTGATGGAAACCAATTAAAAAGTTCCATATCAATAGTTGTTGGAGGTTGTTAGAGCATAGCTTGGTTGAACCACCAAGCGTTGGTATGTCAAGTTTGGTTGTCATATTTTAGTGAATCAAAACTCATTTAAAGAGTCGCTTGATTATGTACTAGAGACAACTTCATATAGGTTAGACTAGGATTATGAGACATACAAGTATTACTCGAAGACTTGAAGAATGTGAAGAAGTGACGAGCTACAACGACAACATCATCCTTCCTCTTGAGGTTAGTAATATTTTGACTTGAACTGTTTCATCCCCAACATATCTTTCAAGTCGTGCTATATTGAAAACATAACTACGAAGTTGTGAATGATTATACTCTAGTAGTGAGACATAGTATTAAGTAATTAGAATACGGAGTATAACGTTTATCTTTTGAACTTTGTATATAAGACATCGACATAATCATATGAATGCTATTTTGATTATGTGTATGGGTAAAGGTGAAGATTTCATCCTAGGAAACAATGTTTACATTTGTTTGAAGGAATTACATTCATAAACTTGTTTTGTGAATCGAAAGGGAAATCGCTAGGCTTATCGGTATTGTTATTCATTGCATATCTTTGGATTACCAATATGTTTGAGTTAGTATAACCGATCATAATTTATGATATATCTTGGTAATAATAATCACAGTGCCTGACTTATGTATTGGTATGACTTTTATTAGTGTAACCGTCCTAAGTAATCACCTAAGATGGTATGATCGATATTTGTAATTGGTGTAACCGATCCTAGTAATTGGTGTGACCGATCACAAAAGAGTTGTATAATCGATCCTCGTAATTGGTGTAACCGGTCCTAGTAATTGGTGTAACCAATCCTAGTGACTTGTGTAACCAACCACAAGTAATACCATGAGTATTTGGTAACAGGTCCTGGTAATTGATGTAACCGATCCTGGTAACTGATGTAACCGGTCCTGGTAAACATATGGAGGTAGAACCGATCCTTGTGTTTGGTAGAACCGTAAACCCATGATTGATGATTTGATATTTGATCAATCACATAGTTCTTGGAATACATATGAACTAATTCTAAACTCGTTTGGAAGTGTAGTATAATCGGTTCCAAGATTGTAAATATGAAAAAGGATTTACAAAGAAAAGATGTCGACATACTTTGAACATGATCAGTAACTCTTATCTTTTATTGTTCAAAGATATTCCTTAATAACTCAAGGAGATCCCGGACCGAAATAAATTAAAAATCTTTTAATTTAGGTTTTTAGTTTTATATATTACCAGCAATTAAATGCATATCTCTGGAAAATAAAAATTGGTAATGTGCATTTACTAATTGGAGATTTTCTAGTGAGATTTCGGAAATATTGGACAAAGAATTTCCAGGAATTATGAAAACCGAATTGGACATTTATTGCATATCTTGAGAATATTCGGTTTTGGAAATTCCTTGGTGTCAAAACATCCTTGGTTTGTAAATACCTAAGTTTGCATTTCGAGCAAACCATCCTAAGAGCCAACAAAACTACCTTGGTGTGTTGTTACTGGTGGAGCCGTCTATTCGGAAAGGATAGTACCCTAACTAGGCGAAATCTCTTACGACCGCTCGTTTAAAGACTTCTGTGGGATCAATAAGCTCTACGAGTACCGTTGGTGGGAAACTATACAATTGCAGTTTATTTTAGTTTTCGATTGATTTGATTGACTACAAGTTGTTGAACTTTCATTGCACCAAGTTTGCTTATTCTTGAGAATCTCCTCTTCTGATATTAGATTCACTCAAACTAGATCGAAGCGTCGACGGGATCTTTCGAACTGTTTGTAGATCTAAAGACGTCTTGTGTTAATCCATTGTTAATAGACTCCGTTCTGTGCATGATTGATCACAAGAGATTCAAGTTATGGTGTGCAGGTGTTTATTGAAGATCTAAGAAGATTTGAAGACAAATAAGATTTCTTAGTTTCATATCTTTGGTGGATTCTATATTGGTTGTTTGCATAGTCTAAACTCTGCTACTTCGGTAGTTGTTGGATAGATTAATCTAAACCCTACAAAGGAGTTTATTAGATTATACAGAAGAGACTTTGTCAAACTCATATCACTAAGATTGAATAGAGTTGTTACCGAACAGATTTGTTGTTCCTTTACCGTTTGGAATATGAACCAAAGGAATTGTTCTAGTGCGTGCACTTATCAAATGTCAGAAGCGCAAGGATACTGAAGAAAGTAGGTGAATTATAGTTTTAGTTTCTTAGTCTCAACTATACGAAGTTGGTGTAGATTTTGTATAGCGGCTTAATTCTGAGAGTATTCAAATATGTACTAGGTCCCGGGGTTTTTCTGCATTTGAGGTTTCCTCGTTAAAAAAATATTGTTATTCTTTTACTTTTTTATTTCCGCAATTATAATTATTTTATTATAACTAGAAGTAAAATACACAAACGTTAATTCTGTATTACTTATAGTGATCCTATAGAGTTTGGTTAAGTCCGAACCTATTATCAAGTAATCACACTTTCATTGTTGTATTGTCTCGATCTCGTATCCATAGACGATCACACAAAGTGTGAATACCGATTCGTTGTATTGTCTCGACTAAGTCCATAGACAATCACTTTCGGTAAGAGGACTTATAGGTGAAAAAGTTTAGATTGAGGTATATTTGGGTACCCTCGTCTTTTCAATTGGTATCAGAGCAGGCAAACACGAAAAGATCTAACAATCTATGTTTGGTGCGATCCAACCTAAAAGATTTGAATCTATGTCTGATTCAGTTAACGTAATGCAAGAGTATGAATACTCAAAAGTTGAAGATGTTACCACTTCGTTGACTCATGATCCAGGAGTTACGAAATTCAAGAGCACATCTGAGACTTTCTCTGATGGAAAAGAAGATGATGATAAAGAGTTTGGTAAAACTCCTAAAGCCTATAAAATCTCTGTCTACAAGGATGCTAATATTAAAGACGGAGTCAAATCTTCTTAAGCATGAGATCAGAGATAAAGACACTCAACTAAAAATTCTAGCCAAAGAGAATATGGATCTCACTATCAAATTAGAAGACCTTGGTAAATCTCTTACGCAAGATCACTGATAGACACATTTTTGTGTCTGATATAATCTCAATTGTATATATTGTTAGTGCTCGATTTTGTATTTATTATGGCTTTTTATGTCTTTGTAGGTGTTTTTGGAGAAATAAGCTTTTGCGGCGAAATTGGCTCGAAAAGTGGTTTTTGCGCTCGTGGGAGAAAATTACTATACGGACCCCCATTTTGGATAAGGGGTACCTCAATTACTAAGGGGCAACCCATTTCTAGAGCATCTGCTATTCGCACCCCGTCATTGGTTAGGGGCACTCCATCTCCTTCTTCGTTTGAATTGGAAAAATTGGCGGGAAGTTGGCTTCACAACTGCGAACTTCCCTGGAATGATTTTGGGAGAGTTTGACTCGGAATTAGTTGAAGTTTTGGATTGGGGATGAGTATAAATGGTGAAACAGGATTATTAGGGGAGTTAAACTCGGAAAATAAACAAGTTTCCATATCTTCTCGGTGAAACAGGTGGGAAGTTTAGGACATTTGCTTGAGTTTAGTGGAGAGGATTAAGAGCTTCTTTCTCGGACTTTCTTACGAGGCTTGGACCGAGATGGTCTGTTAGGGTCAAACACGTTGATAAGATGGTTAGAAACGTAAAAATGGAAGTATTCCATAGAGTTTCAATAAAACGAGGGTAGTCTCGGATTTCCTTATATACTTACTGCCTCATATATGGAACTTACGTGGGAATAAGGAGAAGAAAAATCTCACTGGATTCGTATCTACCAGTGTTGGAAAGAGTTGGAGCAATTGTTAACGCGTAAGCAAGTAAAAATGGAAATATTCTCCGAACTTAGAAGAGAAGAAAATCAGAGATTTCTGGGAAGTTTAATCGTGTTATGATCTATAAATAGTTGGTGAGAGACACAGAAAAGGGGTCGAGAATTTTGGGGTCTAATCGGGAGTTTGGGAGCAGTCACAGAGCCGAAGAAACGAAGCGCATAAAAGTTTTTCTGCTGCTGCAAGAACCCTAGAACACCAAGAACATTGACGCACAGGGAACGGTCGCAGAAAACTATCGCTGTTAAATAGCAGAACCATAGTATCGTTTATAAAGCAGACTTATTATTCTGTAACAGTCTGTTTGTAACGCCTTTTCAGCGTTGCAAACTGTCTGAGTCATTAGTTTTCCCTTTGTAAACACCTTTTGAGCAATGGAAAAATATTTTGAACGTGTTTTCGACATGAGGACCTAAACCCCAACACTGGGATGACGGAGGAAGCCATATTTCATGCGTGTGGTAATTATATTTAATTCTTTCATGACTTTTTGCATGGATTGTTAATTGTTTTATGGTTTTTATTGAATGGTTGTGATTTCAATTGATGGGTTATACTTAGGTTAAGTCTTTTGATATCCCATGCTTTAGATATACAGTCGTTACTTTTCAAAAATCTACCTTGGCAAAACATAGAGTCAATATTTTATTATTATTTGAGCTATAATTGTCTAGAATAAATATATGAATCGCATGAATGAATTTTATGGTGGAATCCTGAGTCCTAGTACCTCTCGATATTTGTGACAACCTTGTGAATATATTTTCTTTGTTTTTAGTTTTAAGTCTGAAATTAAATCTTTACAAGTCTGAGTTGAACGAACTTTTACTACCACTTTCTACAACAACATAAAAATCACATCAATTTTTGGCGCCGCCGACGCGGACTTGTATTTAGATTTGTTTTAGGTTTCTTTTTCTTTTTATTATTTTTTTGTTCTTTTTTACGCCTTTGGTATTTTTCGATTCTTTTCAGATTTGGAGCGAAGCTACAAGGAAAGAAAAAGTGCTATAAAAGGAAAGCATCGCCAAAGAAGGAAAGAAAAGAGGAATCTGAAAGGAGTGAAGAAGAAGATTTTGTATATAGTTATTTTGTTTTATTTTTAGAAACTGTAAATAGGGTTGTATTTTTGTAATTTTTCTTTTTATTTTTGGACATTTTTATTTTTGGACACTTTTTGGACTTGGACATTATTTTTAAAACCCTAAGGAAGGGTTGAGATTAAATATAAACTGTTTGCAGGGAAGGACGACAGTTACGATACTGTCTCGGCCCCTCGGGTTCGTACACTGACATCGGAGTCGGTGGCCTGAGTCGACTTCAACGGTTCATCGCCCGTCTGGGTACGGGAGGTAAGACTCTATCCACCCACGAATCCCCCGTCGGTGGGTTTTAATTTTGTGTGACAACTCACACCCCTGCAAATAGAATGTCGAACTGGTATTACAATAGCCAATACAACGAATATCCAACTGAGTTTCAAAATGGGCGTTACTACTTTGACCATAGTGTGAATAGTGGTTGGGAACATCAGCCTTTTCAAGGTTATGGATCATACCATGATGAGCCCAATTACTATCCACACACGCACGGATCATACGAGCAAAACAATCCCTCTATTTCTCTAGAAGAGGCTCTCAAGAGTTATACCTTATTTGTGAAAGAAACCTGTAACATTCTTCCAGTTGAGCGATCAACAAAGATGTCTTTAGAAGAAACTCTTAAGCAATATACTGAGAGTACAAATAGGATTGTAGAAAAATTGGCTCGAAATAGTTTTAATTTCCAATATAGTGTTTCCAATAGTACCTTTGAAAATGAAGATAGTTATTTGCATAATCAAGATGACGAGGTTAGAATTGGTAACACTACTTTAGATGAGGTTCAACCATTTTCATGTTATTATAATGATGATTATGATGAGGATAGTGTTGATGAAGAATTTGAAATAAGTAGGCATAGTGATCAGGAATTTGTTACTCCAATTGAGCTTAATAATGATAATGTTTCTAGTTCAAATCCAAATAATTTTAACAATTATTCACCTATTCAAAAGGACGAGGATTTGACTAGAGATACCCCCGTTTTAGACGATGTAGTATTTCCTTATGATTACGAAGCTGATTATGGTTTAGAGGAACGAGTTTCTTCTGAGAATATTGTTTTAGAGTCTAGCGATTTAGAAACATTAGTCTTAGACAAAGAAAATGAAATCGTAGAGATGAGTGAGGATGAACCTGATTTAGAAGAATCAATTGACCATTTTCAGGAATCAGATGACCTTGAAATTAGGGAAGTTGTGACTAGTCTTTCTAGAGACACTGAAAACTCTAAGTTTGGGGATGATTATCATTATCCATGTGCTTTAAATCTTAGAAAGATCCCTCACTTGGGACTTGACATATGTGCCTCAACCATTTTAAAAGATTATCTTCATACACGTTTTCCTGAACCTAGTGATGTCCATAGGGAAGTTCAGTTGTTAGAAACCTATCCTCTGGTTGATGTGGTTAGCATAGGCTATGATACCCAGATTGATTTTGTTTTTCCACCAACTATTTTTCAACCAATTGTGGGAATATATGAATTTCAAATGTGTCAGTTATTAAGTTTTGAGACCAAACCTAATTATTTTAGGAGAATAGAAATGACACATTTGCTTAAGATTGACCACCAGTTTCATCGTGGTCAATTATGTGAGTCAAAACTGATTGACTTTAAGGATCCGCAATTATTCAGGTTATTATTATGTGCTTCTAAGTTCTTATTTGAGTTTTTTACAGACTTTACAACCTGAACCGGATCTTAGCTTTGAGGAATTCCAGCACAAGAAAATATTTTATTTGGACCCCGTTATAGAACCTGAACCTGAACCACAGCTAGATGTAGTTGTTTTAAACAGGAAACTAGACAAGGGTGTGCTTTATTTGCTAATTTTCTTGGCATGTTGCAGATTCCTTTTACTTGTGATAGCTCTATTTGGTTTTGATGACCCACAGAAATTCGGCTATTACTTTATGATTCTATGAGGTGACTAATCCTTTCTTAGTCTGGCTGAAGACTTTAAACTTAGCACTTCTTGGGAGGTAACCCAATATTCATGCGACACGGTAATATCTTTCCTTATCTCTTTTGCTTTAAATGGTACTTGATTTCTCCTTGTTCATGCTTTTAATTTTATCTTTAGAACATTGAGGACAATGTTAGATTTAATTGGGGGTATGGGAGAAACTTTTTGTTAGTTGCAATAAATAAACTCCAGAGCCTAGAAATTTATGCTTATTAAGGATGGCACTAACCAATCTAAGTGGATGGAAGCATTTTGGTTGTAGGAGTTGAGGAACCAATCTGATTAGATGGAAACATCTAAAGAGTCTATTCATAAAAGCACAGAGCTCAGGTGTTAGAAATAACATGATAGTTTCACCATATCTCGTTGAGTCCTTTTCACTTCTGTTTTTATTTTATTTTGTTTTTAAACTATGTCCATCTAAGTGATTAGGTGGGGCCCACGAATCAAGTTGTTACCGATGCTAGGGTGAATTAGAGTGATTGAGATACCAAAAAAAAAAAAAAAAAAAAAAAAGTGAGACCAGACCATCTGACCAACCGGAATAAATTCAATAAAGTCGGCCACTAGAACCCTTGTATATGCCAGTTGTGTTGACCTAGAGTTAGGATTATTGACGACTGGTTCCCTTGTATATGCCAGTGTGTTGATATTAGTCGACTAGTATCTCGGTCCATTAGGATAGGTTCATTTTGGCGAGAGGCCTTGAGACGGATATGGGAAACACATTTCACTTAGTAAACATCAAAACCATCTATGTTTTCTCTTTATCCATCTTCTTGATCTATCCATGTGATTAGTTTTGACTCAGGGTATTGATGTCCATAGTGCGGCTATCCGAGTAGAGCTGTGACTTACATATGAATTTTAGTATGCTTGAGTGCAAACTCGTGTACAAGAATTGGAATTTCGCATCGGGGTACTTCCTCCTATACTCAATAAGTATGCCAACCAAGGAGACTTTTTAGTGCCTTCCAAGGTTCTGCGTAGATAGTTAGGGTCTGGAGAGTAAAGGGTTTGTGGGTACACCTCTGGTAAACCCTCCCGAGACTATAACTCGGCCACTAGGGCCACCTAGGGGTTTAAAGGCTTGTTGCATACGCTAAATGCAATCGACGATGCTACGTGACAGGTGAGTTAGGATTTTATTTTTTCGGATTTGATTTACTCGAGGACGAGCAAATAATAAGTTTGGGGGTATTTGATAGACACATTTTTGTGTCTGATATAATCTCAATTGTATATATTGTTAGTGCTCGATTTTGTATTTATTATGGCTTTTTATGTCTTTGTAGGAGTTTTTGGAGAAATAAGCTTTTGCGGCGAAATTGGCTCGAAAAGTGGTTTTTGCGCTCGTGGGAGAAAATTACTATACGGACCCCCATTTTGGATAAGGGGTACCTCAATTACTAAGGGGCAACCCATTTCTAGATCATCTGCTATTCGCACCCCGTTATTGGTTAGGGGCACTCCATCTCCTTCTTCGTTTGAATTGGAAAAATTGGCGGGAAGTTGGCTTCACAACTGCGAACTTCCCTGGAATGATTTTGGGAGAGTTTGACTCGGAATTAGTTGAAGTTTTGGATTGGGGATGAGTATAAATGGTGAAACAGATTATTAGGGGAGTTAAACTCGGAAAATAAACAAGTTTCCATATCTTCTCGTTGAAACAGTGGGGAAGTTTCGGACATTTGCTTGAGTTTAGTGGAGAGGATTAAGAGCTTCTTTCTCGGACTTTCTTACAGGCTTGGACCGAGATGGTCTGTTAGGGTAAAACACGTTCGAGTAAGATGGTTAGAAACGTAAAAATGGAAGTATTCCATAGAGTTTCAATAAAACGGGGTAGTCTCGGATTTCCTTATATACTTACCGCCTCATATATGGAACTTACGTGGGAATAAGGAGAAGAAAAATCTCACTGGATTCGTATATACCAGTGTTGGAAAGAGTTGGAGCAATTGTTAACGCGTAAGCAAGTAAAAATGGAAATATTCTCCGAACTTAGAAGAGAAGAAAATCAGAGATTTCTGGGAAGTTTAATCGTTGTATGATCTATAAATAGTTGGTGAGAGACACAGAAAAGGGGTCGAGAATTTTGGGGTCGAATCGGGAGTTTGGGAGCAGTCACAGAGCCGAAGAAACGAAGCGCATAAAAGTTTTTCTGCTGCTGCAAGAACCCTAGAACACCAAGAACATTGACGCACAGGGAACAGTCGCAAAAAACTATCGCTGTTAAACAGCAGAACCATAGTATCGTTTATAAAGCAGACTTATTATTCTGTAACAGTCTGTTTGTAACGCCTTTTCAGCGTTGCAAACTGTCTGAGTCATTAGTTTTCCCTTTGTAAACACCTTTTGAGCAATGGAAAAATCTTTTGAACGTGTTTTCGACATGAGGAGCTAAACCCCAACACTGGGATGACGGAGGAAGCCATATTTCATGCGTGTGGTAATTATATTTAATTCTTTCATGACTTTTTGCATGGATTGTTAATTGTTTTATGGTTTTTATTGAATGGTTGTGATTTCAATTGATGGGTTATACTTAGGTTAAGTCTTTTGATATCCCATGCTTTAGATATACAGTCGTTACTTTTCAAAAATCTACCTTGGCAAAACATAGAGTCAATATTTTATTATTATTTGAGCTATAATTGTCTAGAATAAATATATGAATCGCATGAATAAATTTTATGGTGGAATCCTGAGTCCTAGTACCTCTCGATATTTGTGACAACCTTGTGAATATATTTTCTTTGTTTTTAGTTTTAAGTCTGAAATTAAATCTTTACAAGTCTGAGTTGAACGAACTTTTACTACCACTTTCTACAACAACATAAAAATCACATCAATCACGAGACTCATCATGTGACTCTGACTAATGATATTGTTTTAATTTCTTCTGATAATGAGGAAACAAGAAGTCCTAGTTCGACTTTTGCTGATTGTGATAAAAACTGTCTTGTCACAACTGAAACATATCATGATGATGATAGTTTGCCTAACTACATCAAGTCAGGAGAGGATGAGAAACCATCTTATACATCTACTGATGATCTTACGAAATCATGTCGAAAGGAAACTTTGAACCGATTCCGTGATCTTAAGGAATACATCATTCAGTCACTTGACAGAAAACTTATACTACTTCAAAATACTGTGGTAAAAGTATTGAAAGAAGTTTCCTGTCTTAAAAAAGTGAAAGATCATTCCTCAGTAGAAAGACAAAATATACCTCACTTCGATAAAATCAACTCGGAAAAAAATCAAGAGTAAGAGTTGATAATCAATTCTGTAAAAAGGTTTCTCCTCACTCATATCGAAGCAGTCCTTGTTTAGATAAAGAACGATTCCATAGGAAAGGGAAAGAGAGAATCTCAGCCAAATGAAACAATCATGAATTTCCGATAATTGTTTCAAATAATCATACTGATGTGCATAATAAGGAAATCCTTAGAATGAGAAAATCTTATGAAAATCTCATTGAAAGAATTAAGAGAGATTTATCTATCTCTAAAAATTCTCACATCAGTACAATTTCTCCTAATGATCATATCTTTAGATCAAGAAAGGATCATCTTTTAGGGAGAAAAAACTTTGGGCAGAAATTTCCAAAGAGAAACATGAACTATGTTTCTAATACTTAATGTAAGAAAGAAAAGGCTTACTCCGATACAACCTAGTTGTATGGATATTTTGCACTCTCATCCTAATTTGTGCTCATAATTTTGGATGGTAAAAGCACATAAAAATGAGATCACATTTTGTTTGTGAATAACCTGTGGCAATTTATGGATAGCTGCGAATCCATGTTTGTCTAAAAATTATTCATGTTTAACATGATCTTTAAAAAATTAGGTTTTATTTAAAATTCTCGAATTTTAATAAACCTTCCAGCGTGAGAAGTTCGGACATAGGAAACAAAATATATTCCATATGTATATTTTCGGAATTTCTTGAGTATTTTCGGTCCGAAAGTTATGTCTTCTTAAGAGAAACTATCTCTTGGCTGTATTAAGAAATCGTTAGAGCATTGCTCGGTCGAACTCGCAAGTGTTGCTATCTCAATCTTGTTTTTCAATTTTAGTGATCAAAACTATAAGTCTTGATTTCTAGTCTACTTATAGTATGTCTCGAACTAGGATAGAATGTGTAGTTGAGCATTAGACTCCACGACGTTCATCATTGAAGACGAAGAATTACTAAGGAGAACTTGTGGAACTTCATAAACAAAAGGTATGCGGAGACTGAAACTCATCTATCACTTGGAAAGTCTATTTCTACTCTATCTCCTATATTGAGATAAAAGTCGTATTACGATATAGTTTTCGTTTATACACATTTGAGATTTCGAGTTGAGTTTAACTCGCTTACATATTTCTCGAAATATGTGTTGGTAAGCTTTCGCTTCAACCAAGTCATCTTATATTCTTGACGAAATTCAAAAGATGATCATGTGAAAATTGCCGAGTAACATCTTACATGGTTTGTGTGATACAATTATTTGGTGTAGACTTGGAATATTTCGTTATGATTATTTCAATAACTTTAAAATTGTTTTGATGCTAATAGTGTGTGAAAACGGCTATTGTCATCCTCTAAGAAAGTTTCAATGATTGAAATAGAGTTTAGAACAATTGGATTTGCACATAGTATGCGTGCATGCATACATGTAATCGATGTTCGGGAACCATAGTATGCATATGCATACCTGTTGGTTTGAGAAAATCCAGGTACCTAAGTACACATACCGGTACGAGTACTTGCGTAAGGTATAGGTCCGGAAATTTCTGCTGGAGTTTGGAAGTGATTAAGGTATGCGTACACCTTCGCATACTAGAGAACTCAAACTCAGTCCGGTCACTAAGGTATGCGTACTCGTTTGCATACCTAAGTGAATCATGTTCTAAAATTGGCTTGCTCATGAACTAATAGATTTATATAATAAGGAATGCAATCTTTACAAATCGTGGCTATAATGTTCATGAATTGATTCAAGTGAATCAAACCGATTTGCTTTAATTGTGTTCTTGTATACTTCTATGAGAATATAGCAATTGAAAAACTCTATAACTAGTTTCATTTGAGTCAATTGAACTAGTTGTGATTAAGATGAATAAAGTTGATATGGAAGTGTTCATATAGCTAACCTCGGTTAACTACTGTTGAGCCAATCGGTGAACAAGTTTAGGTACGGTTACTCAAACCTAAATGAAGGTGCATTTTATTTGTGTATAACAAGCTAAGATTCGATATAACGGTTGAAAGATATTAGCTTGAGTTGAATCAGGTTTTCATCTAACGGTGAATATTGAATGCTTGGTTACCGAGGTAACTTAGATTGCAAACCCTGATTTGAAAACTATATAAAGGAGAACTCTAGCAAGCGAGAAACCTAATCCCCACACCTCATGTGTGTTACTAGCTGCATAAGCTAGAGTCGACTCTCGAATTTACAAGATTGATGGTCGTATTCGAACGTCTCGTAACAAATAACACATGATTTACTATTTCTTGAAAAGATCCTCTAAATTTACAATCGAACTTAAATTTTGACAAAAAGGTATAAATTTGTACGTTTGGAAATGACCAAAGCATAATTCGATACAATCGGTTCAATCCATATAGCTATTGGATTGTCTTTCTCGGCAGTGGTTATATAAGTTATGCCAACTCTCGAATTTTCAAGATAGTCATATTCGTTTGACTCGTAAAACACATGGTTCACCATTTCTTGAAAATGATCCAGAAGATTTATTATCGAACTTAAATTTTGATAAAAAGATATAAATTTATACGTTTGGAAATAATCATTGCATAATTCGATACAATAGGGTTCAATCCATATCGCTCTTGGTATGTCGTTCTCGGCAATGGTTAATAGTCGACATGCTTTTTATTTATTCCATTTTTACATCAAAGATCATGATATAAAGCTTATTTATCTAGTTCAATGATTACTTTGCATGTGACGATTTAGTAATCAACCATGAATCTTCGACTCACGATTTAACATACGATTTGATTCTCAAAATGAAAAAACTATTCGTTTCGCGATTTACGATTTCACAAACTTGTCCATCTCCACTGATGAAATCAATGTGATTTGACACGTACCACTCTTTTAATTGCATGAGTTTTCTTCTGGTCTCGTCTTCAGATGCCCACCTAGTCATAGAATGGATCCTGGCGTGACTGACGTTAATCACACGTGTTGTGCCTGGCTGTCCAGATCCTTTTCCAAAATCTTCTTCATGTACTCCTGCAGCTTTCCAACGTCGATCATATGCTGGACTTCGATCTGCAAAGATCGGAAAGTCTCGGTCTTGTGACCAATGTCTTTATGATAATCGCAATATTTTCTTTTGTCACGTGTCTCTGCTGGCAAAGATTGAGGAGGACTGAGGTCCTTGTTTATTCTCTCGTACAACTCTGTTATCCTTACATTTAGTGGCGTCAACTTCATATCATGTTGTCTCTGATATGAAGCCTCCATTCGTCCTCCATGAGATTTCTCTCGTACTTCTCCTCGATCATTATGTTGTCCACTCGAACGGTTCTTTGACTTGTCTTTCTTCTCATCATTTGGATGATTGGATGATCTGTTAACTTCTATAGTTTCTAGAGCTTTCGAATCATCCTCAACTCTAGCGTATTCTTCCGCTCGATCGTACAGTTCTTCTAGAGTCTTTGGTGGTCTGTTGACTAAGGAACCGTATATACCCCTTTGATCATACTGGTATGCATGTTTGTAAGGCTCCATGATGACTTGATTGTTGGCATCGTCCATGATGACTTACGGTTCTACGGACGCCGACTTGCAAGATACAACGATCACGCCTTATAGTAAGTAGCACTACAATACTATTAGGACAGCGAATGTTGAAAATTACTGTGCTCTTAGACGCGACTCAAACTCTTTTCTTTAAAGCTTGAAAAAACTCTCCAAACTTGTGAAAAATCCTACTTCAAAACAACACTAAGGGATGGTTTATATAGAGTCAATGGTGACTCTACAAGATGTCTCTTCACTAAAGGTGACTCACCATGGCCAATGGTGACTCTCCATAACACCTATTCATGACTAGGTGTCTTATGGATGCAAAGACAGTAATTTTTAAATATTGAAAATCAATTTTTACTGACGCATAATTTGATCCAAAATTCCAACAGTAATGCCAATGGCCCAATACCCTATTTGGATATTAGAAGTTGAGGTCAATCTTCGAAGTTATTAGCAAAAACAATTTGCTTCACTTTGAAGTAAATACACAAAAAAGCTAAAACTTTTTTAACTTCTAGAAATTATTATGAAATTGTGTTCCGAAATCAACTTTTGACTTTTTTTACTTCTAGACATCCAAAAATCATTTTTGAAATGTTATCCTAACAAACTATAGGCCAATTTATTATGGAACTCAATAAAGGGGCCACCTAAAACAAACAGGATAAGCCATTAATGAAGCTTACTCGTGTAGTTATTATGACATGTCCGTTGCTTTTCCAAATAATGCGTCTTGAAATGAAGCTCAGATAAGCATTGCTAGCTTCATTTATTTTAGTGGCACGGCCTCATCAAGGTTCGGAAATAAAATAAAATAAATTATTAATTGCTCAATAAAAATGCATCATGAGAATAATGCACACAAAATAAATCGAGACTAGGGGCAGCAGCTATGCAGTTTACTACTGTTTGTACCATAAGTAAAAATACCACTTAATGGGCCAAATTGATACTTGAATCATCTTTTGGTCAAAGTCGCCCTTAACCCGGTCGACCAAGGCGGCCCACCGATCTGCCGGAGGCCCGGTCAATGGTCAAAGTCGGTCAACTATCAAAGTCAACGCCCGGTCAAGGTCTATGGTCAAAGTCAACCGTCGGTCAACTATCGAAGTCAGTCGCACCCCTAGCCAATTTTCAGTATTGTGGCCGGCAATGCTGCTAACCAATTCCCAGCCGAAAACTCTTCCGCACTGCCAACTAGTCTCCAACCATCTTCGCCGGCCGATTTCTCCATCCACACTGCCGGCCATCATGCCTGTCAACCATCAAGCGATCCCTACCCATGCATCAATTTGTTCACAACAAATGTCCACCAATATCGCCACCATCATTTATGCGAGAATTTATCATGGAAGCATAAATGTGCGGTTTCATGCGAGAATGAATTCCAATGATTTCACCATGCGAATTGAATTCAATTGTTTGACCATGCAATATTCATTTCGTTTAGTTTTAGCCATGCGAATTGAATTCCAGAAGTTTCAGCCATATTCATTCCAGCAGTTTCAGCCATGCGATTTGAATTCCAGCAGTTTCATGCGGAATTGAAGAGGGAGGCATAAATGAGCATTTAGTGCCATTTAAGTTTATATTGAAATTAGATATTGAACTGTATAAATAGGGAGGAGAAGGGTGGAGAAAAAAAAACCATTGTATACTCCCCAAGGGGATTAATTCGTGGACGTAGGCAAACCATGCCGAACTACGTCAAATTTGTGTCTCTTTTCTTTATTCTTGTTTCTTGTTTTAACCCTGTTTTCATCAACAACACCAAAATCATCGTGTTTAGTATCCGGAAATATTTCTGGGTGCAAACATTGGCGCCGACTAAGGGGAAATACGAGAAAAGAAATCATGTTTTCCCATTGAGAAAAGTTGTAGAAAATGCTTCAAAATCGTGTCCGTGAAAAAGCAGTCTGAGCGTTTTGAAAAATCACTGCTGCAGTCCAGTTGATCGCAATCTGCAGAATCGATTTGATCATAAAATTCGTAGTCCGGTGATCGCAGACTCGCTGACCGTATAATCGCACATACTACAGTCCAGTTGATCGCAACTGCTGCAATCAAGATTCGCCGTTTCAGATTTGCTGAAGCTATTACCTGCGGATACCGATGAAAATCGCATCACTACAAAATCTGATGATATTGTTGCTGGGACGCTCGGTCTGCGGCAAAAGATGTAGTGAAATACCATCAAAACTGTTGTAGGATATTCGATCCACAACATGGTCGATCGATTTGATTTCTATCACTGCCGTCGGTGATCGCAATTCTTCTAGATTCGATTAATCACACTTACTATAGTCCCAGCATCGCAGTCGGAAGCCACCAAAGCTCACTCACTGCGAAAGTCACCAAGGTTGTTGTCAGGATGTTCGATCCGCAGCATGTTCAAGTCCAAAGTCCGAAAAATTGCTTCTCAAATAACGCATTATCCACCTGTTCAAGTTTGTTGTATGACAAAATCAATATTGTCATGATCGCAAAGTTGTCAAGTTGTCTACATCTCAAGGTGCTTGAATACCCAAGGGAAAACCTCCAGAAAAGCATCTCAGAAAATTCCAGAAAGGGCCACAAAAGTGCAGCAAAATCATGGTGAAAATCCCAGGAGAAACAGCAAAAGTCCACACAACCGTTGCTAAAAATCCATAGGGATGTTACGAGAAGCTTTCAAGGAAAACACAACAAGTCAATGAAACCTGTCACCAAAAGTCCGAAGGCAAAGATCACAGTTCCAGAAATGTGTTGCGAAAGATTTCAAAAAAAAAAATCAGGAAAAAGTCGACGGCCTCAGATCTGTTCACCCTCTTCAGGGGTTTCATTCACCTACCTTTGTTTTCACTCACCCACGTCAAAGGTGTCCATCACCCACGTCAGAGTTCTTCGATGCTTCAAGTTACATCAAAGTTCGATGAGCAACAAATGACCACCGTGGATTTTCTTAGGTACATCAAACTTCGATGCTCCGCGATACATCAAAATTCCATTCTCAGCAACAGTTCGATGCAACGGTGGTACATCAATCTTCGATGCGCTGGACACACAAACCGTTGATGCTCCATGGTACATCCATTTTCGATGCTCTGTAAAACATCAAAATCAAATTAAAAAAAAAAAATATATATATATATATATATGCCGGCGGCCATTACGAGCGGCGACGGCCAACGGGCGAATGGCGGCGCGCGAATCGTGCAACGCGGCGAGCGGCGGATGACAGACAAAGTCGGCGGCCACTCGGGCCGAGCAAGAATCGGCGATTACTCGGCGATCAAATGGCCGATTAGTCGGATACTGCGATTAATTGGAGGGTCTGATTTGGTGCGGCGCGGTACAATTTAATTCCGTAGTCCCGTTTCAATGCAACGCGGCGCAACTTAATCCCGTAGCCCTCGGATTATTCCGCCCCGTTTCTCTTGCCTTGCGGATATGTACACCCCACAAGGGCTTGGTCTAAAAATTTGTTTCGTTGATATCTTCTTCGTCTCACGTCCGAATTGGATGATTTTTGGCTCGTTGCGATCGCATTTCAATATCCTACGACATGAAGGTAAAATTTTGCAATTGGAGAATAATATTTTTTGGGTACAATCACGTCATCGACATGTTTGGAGCAAGGCGCTGACCAACCAATTTTGTTTCGTCGATAACTTCTTCTTCGTGCATCCAAACTGAGTGACTGTCGGCCCGATGAGATCGTATGTCAATTACCAAGGTCGTGAAGGCGACATTCCAATTTTCGGAGAAAGTTAAAATTTTTATAAATGTAAAATGACAGCACCAGAAACGGTCGCATTCAATCACCACCGAAAATACTGCAGTCCAGTTGATCGAACTGCTACAGTCCTTTTCCACATAACTATTACAATCGATTGATCGAACTATTGTAATCGGTTTCACAAAGAATAACTTGATTGTTGGCTTTTGTTGATCGAACAATTTTGCAATCCTTTTTAATTCCTATCCCAGTGGTTCGAACTGGGCCAGAGTCCGATTTTCCTAAAAACTGTTTCAATACAGATTTTCCTCACAACCGATTGATCCGATTTTGTGCATAAATGTTAACGTAAGATTTCTTGAAATACGATTCCGTGGCAATCTGTCTTCGATCCATCTTGGACTTAATCTGGTGCATTCAGTCCCACTGCACAAATCATTTACTAAGTCGAGACGAGACGCCGAGGCAACTATACTAATCATCGTCGCTGGAAAACACCGACATAGCCAGTGGGCATCCTAATGACTTCGTAAACGAAGTCGCAGTAACATTTTCAATAAGGTAAGTATACAATTTACATTTTTTTTTTTATTTTTTTTGGTTATATATAATCATGCATACTTTTGTTCAATGAGGCACCTATAATGTGGCAAGCATTTTCTCACGAGGAGATGCACACATTTCAATTCTGCGCGCATCTGGAATAGTGGGATTGGCCCCCCGCGCGAATTCCAGATAGCAGACATCTTCAAAATTTCATGCGCGAGCAAAATGCAGCAAGGCAAAGTGCACCCTTGTGCGAGCATTGAGCAGCATGAAAATCACTATCTTCTGGGGGCGAGTTTCATATCACTTCAACGTGACTGACTATCACTTGGGGGCGAGATATGTAACACCTCATGGTCTAAAATTATTCTTTTGGGGCAAGCTGTGTAACACATAATACACTTGGGGGCGAGTTACATAGCACCTAATTGCAATGAGGAATTAAGCTTCAAAATCGAAACTTCAGTAACCCAAACTTCTTAATCCTCCAACGAGTTGCGAGGATTAAGAGGGGGCTAACGTACACCTAATATTTTTACGCAATTTTTACAATCATCGGTAATGATAAACTGCTATAGTTATGTTGATTGAATTATTGTACTCAGTTCAAAAGCAATCGCCGCACTTTCGGTTGGACGCGACCGATGCAGTCGCTTTTGCCTATGAATGTTGTACTCGTTGGACGCAATCGATGCGATCTGTTGCACTCGATTGGACGCAATCGATCTTTGTCTAGTTTTATTTGTAACTGTTACACCTAGGTTTATCGAATCGTTTAAATCCGGTCCCTCAAAGCCATCTTCGCGATCCGGTGATCGAAACTATCGCGGTCATTTCTGTTTGTATTCCTGATCCGGTGATCGCAGTTCTTTATGTCGTGTTAATCATTTGCTGCCAGACTAGGCGATCGAAGCTTCTTTGAAGTCGGCCCTCGATCCCGTCTTCACTGCGGGCCAGGTGATCGAAATTTCTTGCGATCTGACTCAGATTCGAAATTCACTGCGGTCCGGTGTCGCTTCTTTGCGGTGAAGCTAAATGCGTTCTGCCCGATCTGTTGCCGCCAGCTTCTTCTGATGTTACTAATCATTCTTTAATCCGGTTGATCACATTTATTGCGATTCAACTTTGCTAAAATTCTTGCTAGATCCGGCCAGCCGGGCTAATGCGGTCGGCTGCGTGTATGACTCCTGCAGTCGGTTGATCGCGACTGCTGCCGATGCGGTTTTGCTGGAATTCTTCTTTGTGATCCCAGTGTCGAAGAGCGTGCGGTCCAGCTTTGTGCTGACTCCTGATCCGGTGATTTCTTTGCGCGATGCCGATTTTACTCGTTACTCTGCAGCCCAGGTGATCGCGACCGGCCGCAATGCTCGATCTTTGCTATGATCGGTGATCGAGATTGCTTGCCCGGTATGTTCGCAGATTCCTGATCCGGTGACGCACCTCTTGCGGTGCGATCTTGCTCGTCGTTGTCGCATTCCGGTGATCGAAAGCCTGCCGAAGATTTTACTCGTTTTCTGCTGAGGCGGTGATTAAAATTTCCGCAAACCATTTTTGCTCAATGTTTGCATTACCTACCCGTTTTGCTCATTATTGTAGAAGGCAGTTTTTTGTGGCCATCGCAGACAAGTCCAACGCAACTACCACAGTTCAATTTTACATCAGGAGCATCACGCTTCCGTTACAGAGCAGTTCAGCCTTCGGTCCCGATTTTGCATACAACAATGGTTCATACTCAACTGTTTCCCACCGAACACAATAGCCTCACTTGGGGGCGACTTGATTACGATCTCCACAATCAACGAAGGCGGTTCTATTTACGCTTCAGCAACAGAAATTTACTCTTGGGAGCGTCTTGATTTCCGCAAACAACAAGGGAAGTTCGCCAATCACCTCAACATCAATAATCCACAATTGGGGGCGAGTTTTATCATTAACTAAGGAACACGAATTTTTTTCTTAACCCCAACAAGTTGGAGGTTAAGAGGGGGCGATGTTTGTACCATAAGTAAAAATACCACTTAATGGGCCAAATTGATACTTGAATCATCTTTTGGTCCCGATCCAAGCCCGCTAACCCGATCAACCAAGGCAGCCCACCACCATGCCGCATGCACCGGTCAATGGTCAAAGTCGGTCAACTATCAAAGTCAACGTCCGGTCAAGGTCTATGGTCAAAGTCAACCGTCGGTCAACTATCGAAGTCGGGCCGCACCCTAGCCAATTTTCGGTCTTGTAGCCGCAATGCCGCTAACCAATTCCCGGCCAAAAAACTCTTCCGCATCGCCAACCAGTCTCTCCAACCATGCCAAACCGGCCTCCATCCACATGCCACCATCATGCTCATCAACCATCAAGCCGGTCCTTACCCATGCAAGATTAGTCATTCACAAAGAAATGTCCACTAATATCGCCGGCCATCATTTATGCGAATTTATCATGGAAGCATAAATGTGCGGTTTCATGCAGAATTGAATTCTGCAGTTTCAGCCATGCGAATTGAATGCCAGCAGTTTCAGCCATATTCATTTCAGTAGTTTCAGCCATGCGATTTGAATTCCAGCAGTTTCATGCGGAATTGAAGAGGGAGGCATAAATGAGCATTTAGTGCCATTTAAGTTATATTGAAATTATGTATACAATTGTATAAATAGGAGGAGCAAAAATGAGAGTAGGGGAGGGGTAGCCAATAGGGAAAAAAATATACAATGTAATTTTATTATCAATACAAAATCACTCCCCAAGGGGGTTCGCCCGTGGACGTAGGCAACCTATGCCGAACCACGTTAAACCTCTGTCTTTCATTTTGCTCTTCAAATCGACCCCTAACCCAAAATACTCACCAAAACTATCCATTCATCGTGTGTCGTGCCCAAAAATAATTTTGGGTACAAACAACTACTTTTCACGAATGGACATTAAGGTTTAGGAATAATGCGAGATAACAAAACTGTACATAACAATTTATAGATTTTTTTTTTTTTAGATCAAACACAAATAAATTTTGTTGTATTTTAGTTACCAAGTATAATAAAATTGTCACCAACATACATCTTAGTGAAGTTGTGGTCATTGACCTCAAACCTGTCACCAAAGTTTTTGTTGTTATTATCCAGCTTTTGTAAGGCACTAAGGATTCCCACCAACATCCGCGTATACCTGATAAGTTGGCAATTTTCTTTCTTGAAGGAATGAAACTGTAGTAGATAGCCGTAAAGTAGGAAATACCAGATGGTCCTAAAAATAATATATTAGGATGAGTCTAGTCCTATTGACCCAGTCATGTGCCTGTTTGGTTTTTTTTGGGAAAATATATTATAATTTGGTCCTACAAATTATTGTTTGGTCCTAGGATGATGTCATGGATGATGTAAATGTCATCCTGTAGTGGCACAAATACCCTTTTGGGACCATATATATAGAAAGAAACCCAAGAAAATATCTTATTTCAGATTTACTTTCTCTCTCCTCCTATTTTTAGATCTAGTTTCTCTCTTCCCCATTTTTTTTTTCTGTTGTTGCTCATGAAGACGATGAAGAATGACGAAATTTTTAGGTTTTTCTGCTGCTGTGTATGACGAAGAAGAAGAAAAACATGAAGAAACACATTTCACTCTTCTTGTTGTTGACAAAGAAGAAGAAAAAGGTGAAGAAAAAAAGACGAAGAAGAAGAAAAAGATTTTTTTTTCTTCTGTTGTTCACGAAGAAGAAGAGAAAGATGAAGAAGAAAAAGACGAAGAAGAAGAAAAAGACGACGAAGAAGAAAAAGATATTTCTGCTGCTGTTGTTGACAAAGAACAAGAAAAAGATGAAGAAGAAAAAGACGAAGAAGAAGAAACACATTTTTCTGCTATTTTTTAGGTTTTTATATGGAATTCATTTCTGGAATGAAGTCTGTTTTTTAGGTTTTTATATGGACTTCATTCCTGGGAATGAAGTCTGTTTTTTAGGTTTTTATATGGACTTCATTTTACTGGAATGAAGTCTGTTTTTTTAGGGTTTATATGGACTTCATTCCTGGGAATGAAGTCTGCTTTTTTTTAGGTTTTTATATGGACTTCATTCCGGGAATGAAGTATGTTTTAGGTTTTTATATGGACTTCATTCCCGGGGAATGAAGTACTTTTTTAGGTTTTTATATGGACTTCATTTTCTGGAATGAAGTTTGTTTTTTTAGGTTTTTATATGGACTTCATTTCTGGAATGAACTGCTACAAGAAAATAAGTAAAAATTAACACGGAAGGGTATTTTTGTCTGTTTTGTATTTTTAAATAATTATGGACCAAACAGACATGGGCTCACTTAAAAAAGGACCAAACGATATTTTTCCCAGCCGTAAATGGTTAAAGTGAGTTAAGTGCACATGAAAATCACCTTTTCTTAAGCCCATTTTGCACCCATTATCCAAATTGCCAGGAACTTTTACATCCACTTACACTTACTTCAAGAGCATTTTAGGTCATACAAAATGATTATCCTAACTAGGGTGTGGTAAATTACTTATTTACCCTCAATGAATTCATTAATTTATTTATTATTTATTTATCTTGTCATTTAAATTTATAATTTCTGTATGACTCTATTTAAATTTATAATTTTTCTTTATTTATTTTTTTAAATTTTAATTTTAATTTTTTTTTAATTTTTATTTATTCTTTATTTAATTTTTTTAATGTTTTTTTTTAAATTTATTTATTTCTGTATTTTTTTTAAAGATTTTTTTTTTGTTTCCACTAATGGAAATTGAATTTTAAATGAGAAAAAATTGAATGTTTAAAAAGAATTGAATTTTAAAAAATATATGAATTTTATAAAAAAATAATCAATTTTATAAAAAAATAATTTTAAAAAATAATTATTTTTTTTTATTTTAAAAATATTTGATTTTTTAAAGATTTTAAAAAAGTAATAAAAATATAAATATAAATAAGGGCAATTTTGGCATTAATCAAAGTATATGGATAAGGAGCTTTTAAGATTACTATCTAACAACCCGTTTTTGTCTTTATATGGTATGCCCTAAAACATGGTTCCTACATAGACAAGTTATTAGAAGCACTGGGTCGCTTATCACAAAAGCGAGCAAGGCGGCCGCCTGACCCCAAATTGTTAGGGCCCAATTTTCCCCCCCCTCTTTTGACTAATAGTTAAACTGTAACAGTAAAAGTGCTAAAAAACATTTTGTAACAGTAATGTAATCGTAACAGTTATGTCACTAATTTTTTTTTATCAACAATAAGTTTCATTAATATTTAATTTTTCAAATTAATTAACAAATGTTAAGGGGCTAATTTTACACCAAATAACAAGTTTACAAATCAAAATCTAACCGAAACAGCTGAAAAAAAATTGAACGGCCTTCGGCTGCGTAGTTGATCCAAATTATCGCTTTAGATATATAAATTTGTCTCCCTCTCAACTAAATTCCAAACTTTATCTTAGATTTAAACCACAATAAATCCCCAATATAGTGCTCGTCTAGGGCACCCTAAAACTATAGGACGGCTATGTAAAGGTATGTACGTTGTTATTTATTTGGTCGAGGATGTTATGTTTTTCATTTTTCCTTTAAGCTTTATTCCAAGATGGGTGTGATATCGGTGGTTACATGATCAGGGACCGAGCCAGGACTAAAATGGAATTCGTTTAAATAAATTTTTTTCCCGAAATTCACACTTAAAAAAAATAATCTTATGTTACGTACACAATTTCTTTTAATGCGAATAAAATTACAATTTAAAGTAATACGAAAGATAGCATGGTATAAAAGCTTACCACTCTGACAGATCAAAAAAAAAACAAAAACTTTACCACTCTTGTTTCATCCTCAAAACTGCATTTGTGAGTTTGAAAAAGTACTCGGTTCCGATGCCCCTGTTGTGTTGGAAGGTTTGCTAATTCAACCTTGCTTAACATATTTGAAATGTTGCCAATGGTCTTAGGAGGCGATGGTTGCGCCACTTACATCCCCATATCATTTTCTTATAATCTGTAAACGTTGGTGTTGGCATTAATGTGCGAAGAAAATGCAAGTTCATGACCTACAGTATACCATCTTTAATTTTTCCCCGCTACTAATAACCGTGTATGATGTGTCAAACACTACGCTAAAATGCAACAGGTCATTCGAGCATTCAAGTTTTAGTTTTTAGTCGAGAGATGATGTACAAATCAAAACATTAAAAAAGAGTAAAGGTCAAAGATCAGGAGCTTGACCTGTGGATCAAAAATTAAAAGAAATCTCATACACTTCGGCTTCCATCATTTGACAACACCCTTTTTTACAATTGGCAGATTGCCACCGTCTAAGTGTCTGAATTTGATCCGTCGCTGCAACAACCTGTTCTATGAAGTAAGAAAAATGAAATACAAAAAAAAAACACTGAATAATCTTTTAATAGCATTTTCACTTCGAATCTCCTTGTTTGGAGTTCCACTCCATCTCCATAATCTTCCGGACAAGAAATGCTTTAAGAAGAAACTATTTGTTCTGCGAATCGGGAGAAAAACCGATTCAACTCACCCTTCGTCAAAAATCAAAATCTTCTCCACTGCAACCCTAATACCCAATCAAACTATTATGATTGTTCAAATGCCTTTCAACTAAACCTCAATTCTACCGGCCTTTCGCGAGGTAGTCGATTAACTTTGAGGTGGTCTGATTAAATGTTGGTGGTTCCCCTAAACCTAATTTTATGATGCTGCTGTTTTAACCCAAACTTCATCGTGCTGTGGTCTCTTCAATGGAGCTTTTTTCGATTGATTACTTGATGGTATATTCTGAAGATTTAATTTACCAGATTTGATGGATTTCATACATAGATATGATTTTCTCTCAAAAGTAACCCTAATTTCGCCCCTCGAAAATCAAGTTCATCACGAGCTTTCACCTTTTATTCTCTGCTGAGACAACAGGGCTGGTCATCTCTACAAGTTCCAAGGAGCACTGTTCATCCCCTGGTGTATTGCCGTCTTCTCAAATTATTTTTTATACACTTTACATCTGAAGTTTCTGAAGTGGCAATAGGAGATTAAAACAGGTAATTCTGAGCCTTATTATTAGCTGTAACCAATATCAATTCATCAACTACAACCCCATGTTTTCTGCAAAACCTAATTATCACGGAACCAAAATATCATTATCTTATTTCATAAAAAATCAAGTTTATCTCTGTTCAGTCTCT
This sequence comes from Papaver armeniacum, assembly GCA_023531295.1. Lineage (NCBI taxonomy): Eukaryota > Viridiplantae > Streptophyta > Magnoliopsida > Ranunculales > Papaveraceae > Papaver > Papaver armeniacum. The sequence goes on from JAJJWW010013504.1 coordinate 297,977, forward strand.
TATAAATACTGCACAATCAAACATATTGTAGCTTCAACCCTCTCTCTTATTTCTCCCTAGGTCCTTGCTTGTTTTGTTCCTGCTCTGATTATTTGTTCTGTTAACCTTATGTTGTTATCTCTATGTCTAGCTGTGCATTTAGAGATGTTTCTTACAATAGATTTCTTAATAATCATGCTAGGAATGCTTCTCTTCCTGATAGACAATGGCAAGACCAATTAGTTGGTTGTTTTTTTAATAAAAATGAACAAAAATTCCTTTCACTTAAGAAATGCTTTAAAATATAGATGGAAGCTGATGGGAGAGATCTCTGTTAGCAAGCTTGGTAGGGGCTTTTATCTGATTAAATTTGAATCCAGTATTGAAATGTTTAATGTTCTTAGGCAAGGAACTAGGGTGATCTATGGAGATACCTTCTTATTTCAACCTTGTAGCTTTTCTGTACTTCCACAAAACTTTGAAATCACCTCTGAGATATTTGAGATAAACCTTCACAAACTTTACCATGAATGTACCAGAATCATTAATGTCATGAAGAACACTCAGGTCTTTGGAGAACTAATAGCTTATGATGATCCCATTCACCACTTCAATGGTTACAGCTCCATGAAAATAAGGCTCAGAATGGATATTTCTCAATCACTTCCATTTGGTACCTATGCACCTAATGATACATTGAGTGTTAATTGGATTGACTTTGTTTATCAAGAGCTCCCTAGATTGTTTTGCAGCTTCTGTCACAGACTTGGACATGAACACCAAGACTGCATTGATGTAGTTTTGCTCAACAACCAACATATGCTGCCTCAACCTCCTTCACCAGCTCTTCCTCAGCCCGATCTTCATGCTCTTGGACCTTTTGTTGAACCAGAATATGATGATGATTATTATGAAGAAATGATTCACAATGTGGATTTTGAAGATCCTGATCCTGAGTGGAGTGACTGGGGTTCCAACCCTTTTGGCTCCCCTGCATCCTCGGATCAAAACAAGTCTGCTATCTCGTTCTTTGATGGAGAAGGGTACCGGAAAGAAGGCTTCCACTCTGACTCCTCTTCGGAATATGCAAGAACCATCTCTGAGGCTTGGCTAGTTGAATCAAACAACGTACTTGAAGATCCAATCAATGAAATTATGCCTCTGCCATCATCTCAACCAACTGAACTGCAGCAACCTTTCAGTCCGTCCATTTTCCTGGTATCAGACATTGAAGAATCAGAAATATTCTTAGATATTGACCTTCGAAGCCCAGCCATAAAGCAACTCAACCCGGAGCAGCAATCCTACTTTCATAGTGATGGTATTGGTTCTTCATCAGGCCCAAAATCTTCAAGAATAATCACTGCTGAAGAACATGAGCAATGGACTAACATCTTTCAGCCGGCTAAAAGGTTCAAGTTAGACACTATGGATCAAACAATATATTCACCATCATCAGTTCAATTATCTGCACCTTCAACACTGCCTCCATTGAAGAAAAATCTACACAGCCTACCACTTTTTCCTCACCTGCAGCCATTATATAATGACAACACCAACAGCTTCATGATCAGACACACCTAAAGCAAAAAAGACACATCTAAGGGCCGGTGGATATCACAATTTTTTGCTTCACTATGTTAATTTCATCTATATATCTATAGTTATGCTTGCTAGTTATCCCAGGTAGAATCTAGGTTGAGCTGGTGGTTTAAGCTTTTGGGTTCCACCTTTTTTGCTTGCTCAATTAGATTATGTTACATGTTTATATTCTTGTGTGTATGCATCTAATTATTCTGTTCATTAGTAGTGTTTCAGCATCTAACTTGTTCTCCTTCTAGTTAAGTTTCTTGGTTTATGCTATGAGTCTGCTAATTGTTCCGATTGATTTCTGCGCTTATGTTACCTTTGAAATGCTTGTTGTTCTTTTTTCTTGCACTGATAATTAACTCTTTACCTTATAATAGAGAACTCTTTTAACTCCCATCTTAGTCTATCTCAGTAACTACCTTTATTGTTAAATTCTACAAGCTATTTTTTATGTTGGATTTTTAACCTCTGCTACTCTTAATTTTGGTGTTCAGTTAAGTAGAGAGCAAAATCTTAACCTTAAGTTAGAAAATACCTTCTTGTTTTCTCTCTTTTGACCTCTTAGTCATCCATTCCCTGTTCTAATTTCTGATTTAATTCATTAAGCTTCTCAACTATCCTCTTTCAACTCATTTTCTTTAACCTGCCATTGTTTGCTGTTTTGATATGTAATACTACATTGCCTAACCTCCTTATTTTCTAGTTTCACTAGCACCATCTTCTTTGATTTCCCATTTTGCAGGCCTTTTCCTCCTTGCAAGCCCACGTACACCTTTTTCTCCCATTCCCTCCTAGTTTTCCCACTCCTCCCTCCTTCAGTGAAGCCCATTTAAAACTAATAACCATAAACTCACAATGACTATTCTAGCTTGGAATTGTCAAGGCATTAACCTCCCACCATCTATTCAACATTTAAAAGGATTGGTTTCCCTTCACAAACCTAGCATTCTATTTCTATCCGAAACTTTAGCTAACGAGAAACACATGAGAAGATTATCACAAACCCTGCAATTCAATAATTATTTCACTGTACCAAAAATAGGAAGACGAGGCGGATTGTGCTTAATGTGGAAGACAACCTAAATATCAAATAGTATTTCACTCTCAAAACTTCATCCATACAAAAGTTACGCCACCACCTCCAAACCACCCATGGTACTGCACGGGTGTTTATGGCCCACCACACCCCGATACTAGGAAAACCCTTTGGCAATAATTTCCAACAATATTTAACAATATCAATCCATGCATACCTTGGATTTTACTAGGAGATTTCAATGACGTCCTAGATCAATCAGAAAAAAAAGGAGGAAGACAAGTAACATATGCTCAATCTCAACCTCTCGCTCAATCTCGATAGACTGTGGGTTTTATTAATTTGGGATTCCGAGGAGACCCCTACACCTGGACAAACAACCAAATGGGGTAAGACAACATTCTAGAAAGATTAGATAGAGCTCTAGCAACCCAACATTGGAGAACGACAAATCCACATGCAGGAGTTACTCATCTTCCAAGAATAACATCGGATCACGCACCAATTTTAGTACAAGAGAAAGCAATGGATTGGCAAGGAACAAAAAATTATAAATTTGAACACCTTTTGCTCTCTCACCCAAAACTTAGGCAAGTAATTGAATCAGCTTGGGAACAACAACAAGACAATGAACCTACTCTCGATCTCCAACTCAAACTCATAACAACCGGACAAACACTCCTAGAATGGAACAAAGTAACTTTTGGCCACCTACCAACTATGATCAAGAAATCGACATCCAACATAAAGAACGCGCAACACCAATGTGCAACCCAATCGGGCTCCGATCTAAAATACTGGCTACAACAAGAGAAACAGCTACGAATGGATCACATAGAACTTCTACAATGTCATGCGACATACTGGCAACAAAGATCTAGAATTCAATGGCTACAATCAGGAGATCTCAACACAACCTTCTTTCACACTATAGATACCATCCACAGAGCTTGTAACAATATACAACAATTACAAGACCCACAAAACAACTGGATTAACAAAAAAGAAGACATTGTTCAACTCATTATGGATCACTATACTCAACAATATATGGCGCCGCCTACAGTGATAAATGAAGATCTCTTTACAAACATCAGACCAATATTAACTCCCAGACAGTCAGAAATACTTACGAAGGAAGTAACTACATCAGAAATCAAACAAGCCCTCTTCTCCATAAATTCTGAAAGCGCTCCAGGTCCAGATGGCTATACAAGTAAGTTTTTCAAAGTCTTTTGGGAAACAACTCACCCCCAACTGATAGCAATGGTTAGAAGTTTTTTTAATAACTTAAATATGCATCCTCTCATGAATCACACGAACATAACACTAATACCGAAAGTCGACCTTCCTTCAAAACCATCACACTACAGACCCATAGGGCTATGTAACGTCACATATAAAATCATCTCAAAACTTTTAGTCAACCGAATTAGACCCCTTCTCCCCTTCTTAATAAGCCCTTACCAAAGTGCTTTTGTTCCACAAAGATCAATACACGATAATATAACACTTGCCGGAGAACTGTTCCATCATATCAGAACTTCAAGCCTCACCAAAGACCCAAAAGTAGCTCTCAAGCTAGACATCCAGAAGGCCTATGATAGCTTAGATTGGGGATTCATCAAAACATCATTTACAAAACTAGGATTTCCACCAGCCTTTATAGAATACATTATGCTATGCGTAACAATAGTTACATACTCGATCAACATAAATGGTACACCCCATGGCTACATCAGCCCAACTAGAGGTATCAGACAAGGAGACACATTATCTTCCTACATTTTTATCATATGTGCTGAAATCCTATCTACAAATCTAGGAAACCTTTAAAACCAAAAATTAGTTCGAGGTCTTAATATATCAAAAAAAGCACCACCAATTATTCATTTAATGTATGCGGATGATTTACTAATCACATACAAAGCTTCAAACCAGAGTAACCAACACCTTAAAACCATTCTCCACTCTTATAGCACTTCTGCAGGACAAGTAATCAATACTACCAAATCAATAATCATCCATCACCCAAACCTAGACCCAACCGAGATAAACAATCTCCAGCAATTTTTCAATATGCAAGCTACATCAAAACCACCAACCTATCTAGGAGTACATTTCAAACATGGAAGGACTTCCATTCAAACCTTCGCTCCCCTCTTACAAAGACTAGCCCGAAAGGCTAAAGGATGGATGACAAAATGCCTAACTCCAGCCGGAAGACTCACTCTAATAAAAACCTCCTTAATTCCAACCTCAAATCACATCATGCAAACACAAAACCTACCTACCAATATACACAAACAAATAGATCGTATTACCAGAGATTTTTTTTGGGGACACGACTCAACAACTAAAAACTACACCCTATAGGATGGGATAAAGTAACAAAACCATTATCAGAAGGAGGATTAGGAATAAGAAAGAGAAGTGATCATAATAAAGCACTCATTCTGAAAAGAATCTGGAATTTACATGAACAACCTAACTCCATCTGCGGAAGTTTGTTCAGTGCAAAATATCTTGATCAACAACCAATTCTACAAGGCATTGATTTTATACCCTCCTCCTCCAGTCCTCAATGGAGAAAACTTGCATCAATAGTCCCTATCATGCAACAATTAATTTTTCATAGGATTGGAAATGGATTATCAACCCCAATATAAGCCAATTGGATTCCACACTCAACTAATCTAGACCCAACACAATGTTACCCAATCCGAATGGTGGCAGATATCATTGACCCAATATCTCATTCCTGGAATCATGAAAAATTAAACACCCTTCCCAATCCTATAATCCAAAAAATCATAAACATCCACCTTCCCCAAAATAATCCCCAGGATAAAATTATCTAGCCACACTCAAAAACTGGAAACTACACTACCTCTTCAGGATACAAATGTCTAACCCAAGATCAACCAACTCACACCCCTCTACCACCAACCAAATTTCTATGGACCTTACCGTGTCCACCAAAAATTCGGCTTTTCTTGTGGAAAGCCATCAATGAAGGATTACCAACCTTCTCTCTCTTACATCACATCCATTTGACCAACTCAGACATATGCCCAAGATGCAACACAGATCCAGAATTGGAAAGTCACCTTCTAATTCATTGTCCAACGGTAACTAACTCTTGGAACACCTTATTCAATCAACTTACAAATTCACCAAACTACAATACCCTCCAAACTTTCAACTTAACACCCCAAACAACCATTTCCCAAATCCTCCAACAACCGGCATCAGCATCTATAATCTCATCTTTCTGCTTCCTATTTTGGACCTTATGGCTGGCTAGGAATGATCTAATTTACCAACAAAAGCAAACAACCTCAGAAGAAATCCCAGCTTGGGCACAAAAACTGCAACAAGAATACTACAGGGCTCTACACTCTTCACCACCAATCATTCCAGGAGATGAACCGATATTTAACCATCCAACAAGAGATAAAAGGATATCAACAATATCGGTAAAATGGTCCACTCCAAACATAAACTGGATCAAGATTAACACCGATGGAGCAGCCAGAGGACATCCAGGATTTGCAGGGGCAGGATTCATCTGCAGAGATTCAGATGCACGAACTTTAATGGCTTTATCTCAGCCACTGGGAATTACAACTTCTTTAATAGCGGAAACGTGGGCAATGCTTCTAGCTTCAAGAACAACAACAGAAAGACAATGGCCAAGAGTTCTCTTTGAAACCGACTAAGAAAGTTTATTGCGATTCATCACTTCCTCTACACCTCCACCTTGGCACATAGCAGAAATGATCAAGGAAATAAAAATTAGATTTCAAAAGATCCCGCAGGCTGCTATTCAACACAACTACAGAGAAGGAAATCGATTGGCCAATCATGCAGCGGATGGAAGTCAAACAGGAAGCTCGTCAACCAAAATATGGGACCAGGCAATCCCTTTTTTTATTAGCCAAATTTTATTTCATGACTCTGTGGGTACCACATACCCACGACAAGTTGTAAACTAATTTCTTTAATAAAATGCATGCTTCAAAAAAAAAAGCTTAGCCTTCGACTCAAATCACCTTATCATGTATCGGAAATTTCCCAAATGCCATCCATATTTTCATTGCTCCAGGTGGATATGAAGATTCTGTAAATCGGGGACTCAAAGCAAAAAAAAAAAAAAAAAAGCTAAACTCAGCACCCACCAAAAGGAGCAGGCAAAATTGCATTTTCTCAACTCAAATCGAAGTAGCATTGTAATGCCAATACCATGTTTGGATATTAGAAGCTGGAGTCAATCTTTAAAGTTATCGGCAAAAACAATTTGCTTCACAAAAAGTTAAAGTTTTTTTACTTTTTAGAAAGGTGTTGGTGCCCAGCTTGGCATCCACCGGCTTTTCAGTCTAAAATTTTAAAAGTCATTCTACAACTGTTTTCCCAAATCAATTTTTGACTTTTTTACTTCCCAATATTATAAGTCATCCGACCAAACTATAAGCCAATTTATTATGTAATTCATTCAATAAAGAGGCCACCCACAACAAACTGATAAATACACTAGTATTTCTATCCTTGAAGAAATAAAACTCCTGTGGATAGCCGAAAATAGTTAAAGCGAGCATGCTTTTATAAAAACAACGGCCATTACATGCAGGAATCGAGTCATCTCGGCAAAAGAGCAATGACAGCGCATAGAATAGGACGTGCACCACTCTGCGGTTCACATCCAAGTCAAGTAAACACTAATTCCTCATCTACACAGTTCTAAAATCACATCCATCAAGTAAAATGGAAGTCTAATACCGACGACCTACCATTATTACAGGGAGTTTAACATGTGATACTATATTGTCATGTGACTGACTCGATGGTCAATGTTTCTTGAGCGATCTTATAAATAAATTATGGAGTCAATGTTGGCAAGGCTGGTAACGCGACGCATCAGTTTATTGGGAGGATGACAAACCCTGTATAAGACAAACTGGAAATTTGACAGCCTCACAATAAACTGGTACCCCAATTAAACAATGTTGAATATTTGCCTCATAACTTATTCCCTCTCATTTAAACTCTATCATTTCACACATAATCATATTTTCATCCGAACTCACATATGACTTACCATGGATTATGGTAAAGAAATCTACACCCTAATTAAAAATTTGCCATACCCTCGTAACTTGCCAACATTGACTCCATGGTGCAAATTTAGTCACCAAGTACAATAAAGTGGTCACCAACATACATCTTAGTGAAGCTGTGGTCATTGACCTCAAACCTCTGTCACCAAATATTTTGTCGTTATTATCCTGCTTTTGTAAGGCACTAAGGATTCCCACCAACATCCGCGTACACCTGATAAGTTGGCAATTTTCTTCCTTGAAGGAATGAAACTGTAGTAGATAGCCGCAAATGGTTAAAGTGAGTTATATATGCTTTTATAAAAATAACCAGAAAATCTTACAGCAACCGTGTTCTCTGCTAATGACAGCAGATAGATAATGTCATGCGCACCTTAAGATCCAAGTCAATTAAAAAGGAGGGGTATTTATACAATTCCCACATTAAAATAACCTCATCCCCACTATCAAAATCCGTCCTTGTCTTGCATTTAAACACCCATCAAGTAAAATACAAGTCTAATACCCGCAACAAGAGTTTAACATGTGACACAAAATTTGTCATGTGACTCCATAATCCATGTTTGTTGAGTGACCTTAAGTAAATTATGTAGTAGGGGTACTGAAGTTGCTAGGGGGTGTACCAATGCCTTACCAATATACTCCCTCCGTTTTTGGAAAAGAGATACTTTCATTTTTTTTTTCTTCAATTTGGCCTATTTTTAGGCTAAAATGAAAAAAAATAAAAGTATCACTTTTTCAGAAAACAGAGGGAGTATATTTTGTCCTATATTCATTTTAGTACACCACTTAGCAATTCGGTACCCCATTAGCAGCCTTGAATATTTGCGCTTTGTTGCTTCAAATTTACCCTGTAGTCTAAAATCTATTATGGACCCACAAGTCTAAAAATCTTCACCGTGGTCCAAACTTCAGGCGTCCATGGCAGTTTCACGCAAAAATTCATCATGACGTGGCGTTCGTGTGGCAGTAACACTATTCTCTACGAAACAAGGCATTCTTACTTACTAGCCTAAACTTGCTTCATGGGGAAAAGGCGTTGTTGCTTTGTTGGTATAAAACACCACCTCTTAATCTAATGAGATTAGTTTCTTTTAACCTAGAATTTTCACCCTTTCATTTTGTTCAGCAGCAGCAACAAACCTGCTTCAGTTTCTTTCAAAATTAAGGAAATTTAGTTTCATCAGTAGCAAAAGTATATGATACTGAATTTTGTACATCACTAGCAACAATACCAGCTTAACAGTTAACAGTAATGGAGAGGACTGAAGAGAGTCAAGCTTTTGGATTTACATTTGGATACTTCTGTATCTATATCAATTCTTTTATGGTGGGAGCGGCTTACCTATTCTACTTTCTTCACCTGTTTGGGTTCGTAGAATCATCATCGTTTTCAAAATTTACAGGTATAATATTTCTCCCTTCTCTCTGTCACCTTTTTCAAATTTACTCGTGCTAAAGCTGCGCCATTTAGTGTTGCAGGTTTGCTTAATTTGTTTTCAACAGCTTATTTGTGTCAAAATAATGGCTAAATCTCATGTGTTTTTGTTGCAATTTTATTTTTGCTGATAAAAAAAAAAGAAAAATTTGTTTTCTATCCAACCATTTCTTTGATTTTACTGCGCAAGTAGCAAGTGCAGGACGAAATATAAACCCAACTTTCGTAGTTGTTTGTTTAGAAGGATTTTCATCTGGATTGTCATCCCATTTCTTTACTTTCTTGATCGAGCAAGTGGGGCAAGCTACACAAACAGCTGCTATTCATGTTACGTTTTGGAGTGGCTTAATATCTTTGTGTCCAATCCTGCTCTTCTCCTCTAGTCGCAGAATGTTTTTCCTAGCAGTATCAACGTTCCTGGGAGTAATGTGCCAGATTCTTCTTTGGTCCACTATGCATACTATAGCTGTTTCTCCGACTACTATTTGCTTGTTCTTGTTCTATACCGTCAGACTGGGAATCTCCTGGTGTTGCGCTAAAGATGATTGTGGAGGTCCGTTCTTCAAGTGGTTGATAGTGAAATTAGCAGCTGCATCAGTGGGTTCGCTACTATTCGAGATTTTGATCCATCATAGGGGATGGATCACGGCAATCACAGTTGCAAACCTGTCAATAACATTAGCCCAATCATTAATCTTGCACGGAGCTGCGTATGCTACACCTTTGGAGTCGGGGTATAGGACATCTGTAATGAGATCGATTCCTAAATGGATTTTCTTATCATACCCAGTGGTTAGTTCTCAAGTTCCAACATTAGTCATCAAACAAGGTATGGAGATTCCGGCAGCAGTTTACCTTGAATTAGTACACTCCATGTCAATCATTATTTTTGTGGGAATGTATCAAGGAATTTTCACTGGAAATGCTAGCGGACTCTCACTTGAGAAGATTTCTTGTGGCCTGTTTATCTGCCACAACATTGGTTGTGGCAGCTTCAGTTGCTCCATATACCCATGATCCAGTTTCTTTATTTTGGTTGGTACCACAATTCTCGTTTTCTGGTCTTTCGATTGTCCTCTCGGAGCTCGGGTTACATGAATTGTTCCATAATGAGTTATCCGTAAGGAGTGCAAAAGTTATCCAGTCCCTGAACTCGGCCATATTTGGCGGAGGTGATCTTCTTACTTTGCTTCGTTATATTTGTCATTCAGAAAGCAACAGGATGGCTGTCAGGAAACACCGAGCATTTACAATTACATCACTACTATTGGTTTCTGGCTGCACTCAGTCTAATACAACTCGTGGTATTCTTTTGCTATGCAAAATCATATGTATCAAAGCAACGACGCATCAAGGTATTGGTAGACTAATGTAATTCAAGTTGATATCATTATAGCAATAGTTGATAGCCCATGCACATGGGAAGTTCACTCCCAAGGATTCTAAATTAATACAACGCCAAATCAGCATACAGTCGTACGTTTCTAAATGACATGGCATATCTATATTAATGCTTAAGCAGCCACGTGGAGATAACCTTTTGCAGAAGATGCGTCGGTCATTTGTTACTTGCCAGTTGGAATAGATGTCTTTTGGTTGAAAGAAAGCGGCTGTCATGTGTTACATACCAGTATGAATAGATATGTCTTTCCGTTTAAGTTTGGTTTTAAACAGTTGCTTCATTTTGTCAACAGTTGTGACTTTAGAATTTTCATGAAAAGCTATGTGCATGCATTCTAAGGTCGCGACTCTTCACTAAAGCCAACATATATTAACACGCGCTCCTACACAACTCGATACTCATCGTCTAATTCCTTCCCATCTTGATTGCCACTTCACTACTAATTTTCTTTTCTTAAGCATAATGCGTATGAGTACAATTGGAAACACAAAATATGACTCGTAAACAACAGGGAAAATGTAGATTCCTGATTTCACTCAAAAAATCCTAAAACCCATTTCTCGGGAAGAGTTATGTTATTTGTCTCTTTCGCATCGGATGGATGGAGAATCATGCCAAAAAGATCACTGAAAATGGAGATACAACATTTCAGAGAAGAGCATCTTCCAATAACGGTTAAAACTGATAGTAAATGTGCCAATTTAACTAAAACAATTAATGTATCAATCTTTAATTTTGGGAAAAGAAGCTAATCACGATCATTTTTTTGTCATCAGATCTAAACAAAGTATACTGTATCAATAAATGTTAATGCAATTTGCGATATGCAGACCAGCCCCAAGTGTGCCAGTACCATGAATTCCTAATTTCAGTACGTGTTGTTGAATGAAATGGTCAGCACCAAGCTGAACTCAGCCATAAAGTCTAATTTCTTTTCCAACACATATGATAACAGAATTGCCGAGATGAGAGAAAACAAGACCCAATGGAGCATTTGGGATTGTTAGCTAAATGGATGATTCACAAAATGCTAATACCTACAGAGCCAGTTAGATGCATAGTCACCACAAAAAGGTGCAATGGAATTACAGTAAAGATACAAATCCTGAAAATAATATCATTGAAAGCGTTACGGTAAAAGTAAAGGTTGACAAATGAGAAACTTATCTTGATTTCCTGATTTATCGCTGCATTTGAGATTGTTGGATAATATGTGACTTTGACATGCAATTCCAACATTGGACAGTTACTATTCTTCTTCCACCTACCAAACGAACGTGTAGATGCAAGGGGAAGAGAGAAGGCGAAAAAGCAATTCCAACCCCGATGAGCCAGATGCTGCAGTATTTGATTTCACGAGACAGGAAAACTTGATGCATGTTATAAAGAAATGGTGGTGGAGGTCAGGAGATGTACCGAGAAATGAAACACTACTTGCTATGTGTATTCTGTAACTGTCTGAAAGTACACATGAGATCACAGATTTCTGTTTTGACAAACTACATCTCTGTACAGCCGACATTACATTTATTCCAGACAACCACTGAACTACATGATCAATTTAAGAAACGTTCCATTCCTTTTCTATAACCAAGTAACCATCCAAAATCTAGGTGTTGCCAGATCCCGTAGGTTTGGGAGTTTGGTGTTCTGGATGCATTTCGAATAAAATGGGAAATGGTTAAAAAAAACCATCAATTGTACATAAGCACCCTTTTAACATTTGTTTAACCTATGTCTATTATATGCTTTTTTAGAAGAGTTTATGTGGCAATAGTTATGTTATTATTGTTAAATCTCAAGGAAGAAAGCACATCGAATCTCCTGCCTGACATCCTTTCCACATGCAAGCACAAGTACAACGGAATTCAGGATGAGCAGAATTTACTAAGAGTGGTAATCCCATCACACAAATAACGCCTGCCTTTCAAGTAAACCGGACTTTCATTTTGTTCCTATGGAAAAGGTAGATTCATCCTACAAGGATGGATCGACAAAACTAACCCGACTTCCCCATTTGAATAAATAAACACAACAGATGGAGATCCTTGGTAAAAATGGGATAAGTTTTAACATGAACCAAGGACACATGAATATTGGATATTTAATGTTTTGACATGAGATTCGTTGTTACACGGGCATAACAGAATGACAGACCCAAACCAAGAACGAGAAGCAATTTTATGACCCTAGCCCGTGCATTGTACGGTCCTGAAAAAATCTTGTACTAGATAATAGTATAACATTTTGTCCACTCCTATCTTATGTAAGCATCAAAGTAATTAATCCACTCCTATCTTATATATGTAATACATAAACGAGTTGTGTTATGGAACACATCAAAGTAATTAATCCAAATTGATACGACTCCTCTTCATTAGATTTTGTGGACAAATTCTTTGAGCTAAAACAACCGTTCTTCCATGTCACGTATTGTTTCCTCTGTATCAAAGAAGAACCATTATTGTACTCAACTTTCAGTGCAAACTCTTGCAGTAGTTTTCCCATAAGGTATCACACAAAATAAATCACCACGGACAACTATAAATGCATCGATCGGAAAAGTCTAGGAGACTATCCGTGTTGATTTGTCACGATCGAAAACAAAAACCACGGTTTGAATTCTCAAAAGTTTAATAGTGGACCATACGAGGGAATGTTGCACTTTGAATACTTGGAGCACAAATCATGCAGCCCGAGTAAGCTCTCTTTTGTGAAGAATGACCATTGTTGGCTCAATATATATTCATGTAGAAATACAAAATCTTTCACGTGCTCCATGTCGAAACTCGCGCAAGCTTATCATGTATGATGATTCTATACGAGCACACTCTGTACCTCCAGAACCACTCAAGTCATCATCTGCACCTAAACCAGAACCAGCTTGGTAACCTATCAAAGTTTTCCAGTCCAAACAATTCGTATCGGAATAATCCAATTTTAAAGCATGGAATGATAGATTGAAGAACTTGTAAAATGTCTCAAATAGTCCTTCATGTTTCTACCAAATTGAATATCCAAGAACATACTTCCTTTACTAATACAATGATCCTGCACATTTAATGAGTTTGTACTGACTAGAAAGAAAGCTACCTGATCATCGATATATCCCGGAGAAATAATGACATTTAACCAATCACCATTGATCCAAATCATTTCGATACTTGCTATTGCTGTATAACCGAAAGACCAGTGATCTTTTCCAAAACCACGTATGGCGTTCTCATGTGCTAGCACCTGTATTGTACTTTGAAATCATAGAGAAACCATAAAAATGATCCTAGTCGTGAAGAGTAGAACCTGGATTGCACCTTCCACATTGCAGATGGTCATTAAGAAATCAATAGTTATCAGAGGTCAACACGATCATAAGGGTTTCAATTCCAATAACAAGTTTCTACAACTCTGGATAGACACCCGTTTAGAAACATCTCTACAGGCCATCATTGTAATTGCAAAACAATGTCCATGTAATGAACCGTATCCTTCTCTTGGTGTCAACAGATCCAGTTCCATAGAAGACAAGATATCTACACCATTATTTGCCGAACTCTCTAACCAAAGTGCAGTAGCAGCAGAATATAATTCATAGTCTTCTTCCATAGCTCTCAAAAAGAACGATTCCACATTAGCTCTTCCTTGACAAAATATTGATATGGCACAACCAATGAATCATGAAGCAAATCCATATTATCATCAGTACTTCCAGGATGTAGAAAATATTGCGAATCAAACGCAAACAAAGAATTCCAAACGAATCTGGAAATAATGGAATACCAAATTTCGAACAAGGTTTAATTACTTGATGCTTCTCCTTCCTGTCGTCAAGTATTAGTCGGATATGAGTCGAAAACACAGTTTCCTTGTTTGAGCTCCTTTTTCATACCCAACCAAATTGTTGGCAAACTAATAAGGCCATTAAAATTTTTTTATAAGGATGACCCAAATTAGGGTGGTGACCTTTTTTGTCCTCAGTGGGAGGCCGATCAGAATTCATGGCCCCCAATTGCGAGGATATAAATCGGGTGATCGTAGTATTATAATAGGGCGGCATGTTCCATTAGAGGGGTGGCAAGTGTGATAACAATGTCCCCTGGTTGGTTAGGGGATGTCCTATAGGGGTGTAAATTGAGTAGATTACCCTTTTCACCTTTAAATGGACTAATTTACCCTTGCTTTTTGGTTGAAAAACCTAATTGTCCTCCCCCTATTTTAACCCGGTGGAATTAGAAAAATCAAAACAGTTTTTTTTTTTCAACTTTATCTTCTCTTCTCCTCCTCCATTAAAATTGAATTTTCATCGTCCTCGATTAATCGGCGATTTGAAAAATTGATAATCGTTGATTGAAAACTATATTAGAGATCGAAGAAGAAGGTTGACTTAAGATTGTAGCCATTCTAATCAACCACATCCTCCATTAGGTCAAGAACATCAATTTGAAACTCCTCAATCGTCAAAATCAATCATGACTTATATGAGGTATGTTTGAAAAACCCAAGTTAAGGGTTTAGTCTATTGTGTTTGATTTTAAGTTATTTTTGTATGCATCAAAATTAGGGTTTTGGATCAAATTGAAATTGAAATTTTTGTGTTGCATGTATGAGTTACGGTTGGTAATAACTCGATTGGGCCGTAACTATAGATTTGGTTGATATTATTCAGTTTTGTTGTAACTCAAATACCAAGAAGTAAGTTCTTGATTTTTGAGATACAATGTTGATTCGTTTTTTTTGCAGTAAATGGCTTACGGTTTGTCTCGTTAAATTACGGCTTAGTAATTTGTCACTTAACTTTCATTTTCTTTTTGGTTTGTAATTGCATGTGTTATCACAAGTATTTGAGTTACGACTTATAACTCAAATAATACCATGATAGAACATCCACCTTGGTTAGTAATTTGCCAAAAAAACTTACGGTTGAAAAAATAGATCAAATACCAGTAGGTTAGCTACGGTTGATCTCGATTCATTAGTTACCAGCGAAGTAGGTTAAATCGATTTGATCTCGATTCATTAGTTACCAGCTACGGTTGAATCATTAGTTACCCCCTAATAGTTTATTTAGCATGCGTTGTGTCATTTTACAAACCGTAACTATGCATGCTGTTAATTTTTTTGTTTTGTTTTCACATATTATTTATTACGCCCTTGGTAAATCAATCAATTTAGTAATGCTCGTGTAGGAATCGATAGGGTGAAGAATAAGAGAGAAATAACTTAACCCCATTGATCATCGCCCACCCCTCGCGGTGACAAGCATTTATGGGTAGATAATAGAGGTATCCACAAGAATAAGAAGAGGAAGAATAAGTTTGAAATTAAGTTGAGAGAACGACATGGATGATTACGGAGTTGAGGTTAGAAGGAGTGGAACATAATGATCATGAAGGTCGGAGTCGAAACTAACAGTGAAGCTGACGAAAATGAAATTGTAGAGGAAGAAACTAATTATGATGAAGATGAAGAAGAATCTAAAGATTAGATGATGAAGAAGAGGAGGAAGAGGAAGCAAATGATGAAGAGGAGGAAAGAGAAGCAAATGATGAAGAGAAGAAAACAAAGGAAGACAAGGAAGATGAAGAAAATGAAGAGGAGAAAATGTCAAGGAAACGGAGTTGTTATAATTTCACCTCAGTGAAAGAAAGTTAGTTTAGAAAGGAACCCCCGAAAGGGATGCATATTCCTAAAGCAAAGAGTTGTTGTTGCCATAGAAAGAATAGAATACCTTGGGCGGGCCGAGATAAATCTTCAATCTTATTTGGTTATAAAGATTCTGGGCGCAAAAGTCTCGTGAGACAAGGGTATGATTTTTTCTTACTTTTCTAAAAACATTCAATTTATAACTTATTTTGATATATTTTGTTTGTTTATATGTTTATATTTTTGTATATTTGTTTTTTAGGACCATGCAAGATGCACAAAATTACTCAGCGTCAAATGGCTAAACATTGGCCATTAAGTAAAGAATGTGATGCGGTTCGCAATCTGAGTAGTTGGTACAAGATTAGGGCTCGGAATTCTTCTTTCCCAATCGAAGTATGATAGTGTTGTAGTCTCGCCTTGAGGAACGATTTTGGCTTGAAACCCGATCGTTTCATCTTCCATTGGAGAGATTATAATAATAGGACGATGTGAAGCAAATTCTTGACCTTGAAGTTGGACAATCGGT
Source organism: Papaver armeniacum (assembly GCA_023531295.1). NCBI lineage: Eukaryota > Viridiplantae > Streptophyta > Magnoliopsida > Ranunculales > Papaveraceae > Papaver > Papaver armeniacum. Next base: position 314,708 of record JAJJWW010013504.1, read on the forward strand.
GTATGAAGGTTTGGACAACAACATGTCTTGGGTGACCTTTACATCCTTGTTCAAGAAACACTTGGGTGGGAGAAGATGAAGCGAGATGGGTTTGAGTTGGTTGGTGGTTATAACCACAGATGAACCACATAAACCACGTATCATCGAAAAAGCTTTGTTGAAGAATGCGAGGAAAAAGTTTAAAGGGACGCTCAAAAGGAAACGGCGAGGTGAGGTGATGGATGAAACAAAGAGTTAGTGTACAACCACAACTTATTTGTTGTATTCTCTTGGGTATTCTTTCTCAATATTATGGAAATAGTATTCTTTCAAATTTGGATAACTATGGAAATAGGGTGAATATTCATTACCTACGCTTGTTGAAGAAGTTTGGTTACATTTTTTATATTTATGTGATAGATCAAAAATTATTCGTGGGCCACTGCCACCCTTATGAATTTGCATGAAATTTGAACTTTTGTGGGATGATTTTTGAACTGAAAGGCCTCGGGGTTGGAAGAATAAATCAACACTTTGATTAAGTGAAAAGAGTGCGGAATGTTCGACCTTAGAGCTTTTGTTTTGACATACGAGGAGATTAATGGTAAGTTTGGTTACATTTTTATTATATGATAGTTTGTTATATTTTTAGTCATGTGAAATCCAATTGTTTATATTTTTTTTTCTTAGTCATAGTTTTATGACCATTTTTTCAAAGTTGAAGATTTTATGGCTTTGGTTGATGGAAGAGACCTGAAGAAGAGAAGATTGTTAGAATGGGAAGAACATGATTATGGCCTTTTAATAATACGGGAAAGAAGTTCAAGTTCTTTCCAACGGCCTGGTAGAAAACAAGGTACAAAGAGGACAAGATCATTCGAATGAGGGAGCAAATAGATGCTTTGCTTTCAACATTGAAGATGTTATCTTTGACCCTTATTTGAGATCCAAAATGTGCTCGTAGGTTCTGAGACAATGAGCTCAACGGACCATTGTATCATCCCACATGTTACGTTATGACCAATCCTCGTCGAGCGCTACACCAAATTGGTCATATTCAAGTTAGGGTTATCAAGGGGAAAACTTCATATTATCCAAGCAAGGATCCAGAGATAAAAGGCCCACAATTGTTCTCGACTCTTTGAAACTCAGAACGGTTGATGTTTGGAACAACGCAATCAAGAAAGATACCAATTTCATGTTGGGGAGAGGCAAGGGCTTGTAACAACACGAAAGAATCATTTGATGATTACATTGATTGGTATTATCATTTTGGTCATCACATGTGATCAAAAATGATCAGGAGGCCCAACAACATATTCAAAGGCTCTACAGCACAAAGGAAGGCGGTCGATTTGAGACCAAAGAGAAAAAAGGGTCTATTTGGACTTGGAAGAAGCTATACTTCATGTAGGTACGTAATTTTGTTATCCTCATGACTTTGATTTTAAGATTAATGTATATTATGAAATAGTCTCTTAACACTCTTTTTATATGCTAATAGAAAGAGCGAGAGCCCAAGGTTTTGCGAGATAGCTTGACTACATGCATCGTAGTAATGGTGTGATCAAAGCTCCTCGACAAAAGATCTTACAAGACCAAATAAGGAACACGCATAATACAAACATGGCATATTTGTATGAAAGGGGGTTGGTCACGGAAGAAAGAGGCTTAAAGAGGAGTAGAAACTCGTTGGGAGTGAGAGTAGTAGCCATAGAAAACCTTCACCTAGCGGCCCGAAGAGGAGGTGCACGGTGTGGTAGTACTAGCCAAAGAGGTGGTCGTGGTCGCGGTAGTCGTGGTGGTCGTCGTGATGGTCCACAAAACTCGTGGTGGTGGTAGCACAAACAAAAGGGGTCATGGTGAAACCATGCTTAGTTATGGTTGTGTGTTAGTTATTCATTTTATGTTAGTTGTGTGTGGTTGGTTATGAATTTGACCTATGGATATTATGACAAACTAATAGTTGTGTGTTAGTTATGGATTTTAGCTTATGGATATTATCTATGAATTTTAACTTATTTGTGTTAGTTATGGATTTGAACTTATGGATATTATCTATGAATTTGAACTTATTTGTGTTAGTTATGGATTTGAACTTATGGATATTATATATGAATTTGAAGTTATGGATATGTGTGTTTATTTGTGACAGTTTTGGTTTGAAAATTTTAAATTCGTAGTCAATTCGATTAAAGTAACCAAATAACGAGGCGAAGCCGTACCTAAGGTTACTGAGTTTGTAACTAATTTTTTTCTTACAAATCGTAAAACACACGGAACCCAATTTTTTACAACTCAGAGTTACGGTTTGTAACTCTTTCACTTTCACAGAAGTAAGTTACCATTAAAGTTCTGAGTTGGTTTCTTTATTATTCTTACAAGCCGTAAAACACTCTGGAACCCAATTTTTTTGCTAACTTAAGTTACGCTTTGTAACTCTTTCACTTTAACGAACCGTAACTTACCATTATAAGTTGCGGTTGGTTTCTTTATTATTCACAAGCGTAAAACCTCTGTAACACCAATTTTCAGATAAGACCAATTACGGTTGGTTTGTATAATCTAACTATAGTAATTCTGTATACTTTGTTTTTGCGAAGTTACTGGTTGGTAACTTTATGCCATTAACAAAAGCGTAACTCTGGAATACGGTTTTTCCAGTTACGGTTTTATAAGTTGAAGGATTCTGAAACGTAACTTTGAAAAAACTGTATTCGAGTTACGGTTCATCTTGATTGTAGTTACTGCTTAGTAGCTTTACTTTCCCAACAAAAAAAAGTTGTTTGCTGACATTTCCTTGTTTGATTTGAAAATATAAGCGGATTTGAAACGTTAACCGACTTCGTTTTTCAAAAAATAGATCTATTTCATATAGTACAATTTTTTTGTTATATATATATACTTATCCTCCTCAATAGAAGTTACACCTCCACATGAATCATCTCTTACCTTAAACTAGATTATGTCTCAAAACCTTGAATTCACTTTGGAATATGTATTTGACGCAACTTTTGTTTATGTTATCAAAAGAGGAGAAGAGCGCGTCGATGTGGATATCGAGAATCTCTTGCTTTTATTTCTTATGTACCTCTTTTTTTTTTTTGTAGGAGGCCTCCCCTTACTCTTCCCCTTTGGTGATTCCTCGATATCATACCTAAATTGTGGATATACAAAATCTCTCAAGTTACTCAACCATATTTGCCTTTGGCCTCGGCTTAGTGTAGCATATTTATCGGCTAGAGCTTTTCCAACCTCGGTATCGGCAAACGTTCCTCCAAATTCTTGATCAAAATTGTTTCTGGAATGTTAATTGTTGCCAAAAGGATCAACATCTTGAATCGGTATCTCTTTGTCTTGGTATGTGGCTATAACATGCCGACATGGGAGTCCCAAACTTGTCATGTTTGGACAAAAACACTCTTCTTCATAATCACCCAATTCTAATGTTTACTTCATACATTATCTTATCAATTAATGATACGAAACTTGATATGTAATTCCCATAGACACTCATTGTCAAACCATTTGGTGTGTTTTTACTTCGTCTTTTTTCAAAGACTCATTAACTCTATCGTGATCACGGTGGAAATACACATCCATGGCCGAATAATGTAACTAACCCCCATTACAACTAAAAGTATCTTCTTCAATAGGTTGTGAGATGACTCCGCGTACTTGTAGCTTGATTTGTCATAGTGCCTATATTGGTTAGTGAACGCCGCTACAAACTTCTCTTTGTGCGGATCCAACAAATTATCCAACAAATACTTCACAACACTTGGATAACTTCCTTTCCAATTGATGAGTGCCAAATAGTGCATATTTATACACCTTTTTATTGGCATTTTACTCATCTTTTGCGCTTAGAAATCGAGATATTATCCCAGATTCTGTGTTTTCTTTGTTTTCAAGAATAAATATTTGTATTAATTAATTTTGTGTTTTTAGGTAATAAATAAAGTCGGAGCGAGGAGCTAAAAGAGCGAAGGTGGAGTCAAACATCTATGGGCGAGATAGCCAAAAGCCGTAGCGAATCGATTCTTGACCAACCAAGGAAGACATGGGCTAAATTTGCCGACCGGATCGGAACCAGTTCATCCGTGTCGAGGATCTCGCTCAGCTCATCCAACGGTCGCTACCTCCATGCGCATCGAAGATGTTGCTCCGTGCAACACCCAGTTACTCCAAATCGCTCCTCGGCCCGTTCGGATCTTCTCGGCTAAATCCAGCTGCTCGGCCACGTCCCATCGGCATTCGATGCCTCCGCCTCGCTGACAAAACTCAACACCTATACCCCATCGAAGCCCAAACTCTATTCTCTCTACTCCATCTTCTCTTTCTTCTCCTCCACACCTGCTCTCTCTTCCATCTCCTCCCCAGAGCCAAGCTCGGCGAGCCATGGCCTCACCACCACCAACTCCTTTATCTCTCGCCATCACCTCCATCACCTCCGACCCACGGCACCACCTCTTTAGCTCTTGTTCTCTTCTCTTAGCTTCTGCAACCCTAGGCTAACTGAAAGAAAAATAAGAGCTAGGGTTTCTCCAATCAATCAAGCATGGAGCGATACGGAAAGAGAGAAGTGGGTTGGCTGACATGGGTGAGTATTTTGATTTAATTTCTATTTTTATAATAAATTAGGGTTTGATATTTTGAATTTTGTGTATGTATAAATAGGAGGTGAGGGGAGTTTGTTAGGGTTTATGCCTGGATTAGCCAGAGCATCCTTGTAGTTTTAATTTACATTATTTGTCATTTTGATTTAGTTCTTAGGGTTTCAATGAAACCTAACTCCATGTTATGTGTTTAAACTCTGTTGAGTGTCTTGAGTGTTTAATGTATTAGGTACTTTCAATTCTAGCATCTAGCACTCTTCTCTCACAATGCATGCCAATGCCATGGATGCATTGTAGTTAGGTTATACTTGTGTTTAGAATCTGTGACTCAATCCTTAGAATCATAGGCTAATTCCCTTGACTAGTTGTGCTTAACTAGACAACTAGTGCTCTCGGAGTTAGCACCTTAACGTGTGTATTGAAGTGTCACTAGGTGAAACCCCTTAGCCAAGTGATAAAATTGACACCTTATCCTTAGCGCCATAGGAACAAGAAGCTCAATTTAGTTCAACACATAATAGGAATTTAGTGGTGGAATTGAAGACCTTGGCATACCTTTGTCCTTTGTCTATACCTTAGTTTAGGTTCACTACATTTCACTTCACCGTATCGGCAAAACAACAATCGTGTTACCGTCACTAGAATTCAGTTTAAGCCAAGCCTTAGATCACTTAAGCACACCCTTGTCTCGTGGTTCGAGCCGTACTTATGGCGTCCAGAGGCAGCCGTGCACTTGCGGTTATCACCGTAGCCACAAAATTCATACACCTTTAGACGCCTACCAAGTTTTTTGGCGCATAGCGGGGGACTTGGCGCATGCCTGTGTTCGTTGGCTGCGCTTTGTTTTTCTCTATCCACTGTACATATTCACTTTGTGTTATTTCTTATAACTCTTGATTAGTATAACTTAGTTTAAATTTTTCCAACCATCAATTCTAGCTATTTCTTCTCCTTTGTTTATATCTGCCTTTAACTTTTGTTTTAGTCTTTTTTTATATATATAACTTAGTTGTTAACCATCTGTGCATAGTGCATTGTAGTTGCGCATTGTAGTTCTTATTTGTTCATTGTAGTTCTTATTTGCGCATTGTAGTTGAGGATCATAAGTTTCTGTGAGCATAGTTTACTACCCTCATCAGCAGTGCCTTCCATGTTACATACTGCTGCTTGCAAAAATTATTGTATCTGAAATTTCAACATTAATGTTTTGATACTCTTGCTTAACATGTGAATCTCTGAGAACCGAAAATCTTTGTTAAGCCAAGCGACGGTGCACGAGAGCTGTTGGGCAAGCCCAAGGAAGAGAAGGAAAAGGCGCAAAAAACTGGAGTTTTGCAAAACCTTAAGCAACCTCTGCGACTTATAAGGTACGTCTGCTGCTGAGCTGCTGAGTAAGGCCAAGGAACCTGAGTTCACAATCCCTGAGCAAACTACAACTCAGGTAAGTGGCTTCTTGGTAGTCAAATTGTAAGCATGATAGGCCGAGTGTGTTTGAGAACCACATGTTAGCTGAACCATGTTAGCTCGGTATGTTTAAGTGATCCGTGCTTCTTTGTCCGAGAACCCTTGGCCTTGACAAGGCTTGTGATCAAACTCCGGCCCTGCTGCTTTGTGAGTTTGAGCCACAACAAGTACAAACATCTACCACAGTAACCATGTGCCTTTACATTTCTTGTCTTTATTAAGCCCTGCAAGTGCCCTGTGTAATGCCACATTGTGTGTTTTGTGACCATAGTGCCATCCTCGGCTCCATCCCCACGAAGTGTGAGCTTGAGCAACCCAGTCTTGTTTGTCTTGCTTTCTGTCTTTGTCTTTGTGTAATGTCATGCATGAAATTGCTTTGAGATTTGTTGCTTGTGAGCCATCACTTTGTTGAACCAAGTGTTGTTAAACCACGAGCATAACACTGTGAAGTAGTGACCTCAAGCCCCTATGCATTTGTGAGGTTACACTTAGTAGCTTGAGCTAGGTGAAAACCAAGTGCATTAACTACCTTGTTGTTGCCTTTGCATCGAATAGCATACTATGATATCATAGCATCTCGAATGAATATTGAGCAACTTGTGTAAACATTATCACCTTACTGCACCCTTGAGCATGCTCTACTAGTTTTGTTGAATAAACTCCTTGAACCTTTTGGGCTGAATTTGACAACCTTGTTGAGCCAAGTATTGTGGACCCCTTTGCATACCCCCGATCACTTGCTTTAGGCCATCGACCGTGATTTATGTGATGTTGCTTGCACCTTGATGTGATCTGCGATGTAGTTTTGAGACTCGGTGTCTTCTTTGTGTTGATTTTATAATCTACCCTGTGCATATCTTGCTCGGTGTTCTTACACAATTCTTTATTTTACTGTGGCTGAGTCTAAATTGATTTACACACAAAATACAGTGCATAAGCTCTTGTGCAACTCTGCACTTGCAACCAAGCTGGGTTGCTAATTTGCCATGCCACAAGCTTGTTTGAGTTGTGGGAGGTTTGCACTGTAGCTGTACTAAGCCCCAGACCCACCTACAAACCGTCAATCGGGCTAACTCGAACTTGTCACACTAGGGCTTGCACAAACCTCCAGGCCATTGTCCACTAGGCTTTGCAATTTTTAAGCACACATAAGCCCACATAAGCATAAAGCGCTTCCGTCGAAACTGACCATTGGGCTCGCATAAATCGAACCACCCAAGCCCCGTAAGCCTCGCTGGAAACAACGCTCACATTATCTTCGGGTAACCCACGCCTTGTCGGGCTCTGCCGGGCTGGGCTGCCACAATCAAGCTAATACAGGCTGACAGCAAATTCAAAAGCCACATCTTGGGCCATTCAATCCAGAATAAAGTGTCATTTTCCCAAGTCAAGTTGTATCTGTTTTTCACAAAACACAGGCTTCCCAATAAACCAAATCTCCCAACAAAACCAAATTCCCAACAAAACAAATCCCAAACAAACCAAATTCCCATAAACCAAAGCCCATTTTCATGTTGATGTTTACGACATTATCTTTTGGGTTGATCCTCAACTCTTTAGACTATTAGTGTCATTGTAAATTTTTTGTAGGACTTGTTAAATTTTCTTTTCGTGAATCGGTTGAGTCTTCTTGTGCATATATTGTCTAATCTGATATGATCCCCATGAGAATGTTGGAGTCTAGCCTTAACAAATGAAGCTCAACCTTTCTCCTGCCCAGACATCAGGTAATCTCTTCCCTTTTCTCTTATCGACATAGTTCTCGTGGTATGTGTTATTTAAATTTTCCTATCTGTGACACATTGAGGACAATGTTTGATTTAGGTTTGGGGGTGCATTTGCATATAGAGTTTTTAGTCTTTTTAATCTTTTATTTTCAAAAAAAAAAATAAAAAAAATTCAAAAAATTCAAAAAAATTCAAAAACTCTTTTTGTAAAAACCTCCAACTCTTAGAGATTTTAGAGTCACTTAGCATGCTTCTAGCTATGTTTACATAGGGATTAAGCAGAAATAACGAACTTAGAAATCTAGGAGAATACAATCGGGTTCCTTAGTTGATTAGAGCGTTAAGTTGGATTTAACCATACCGGAGGGCGGAATTAGGTGCTGTTTAGATATTCGGTAGTAGAATTGTGATCACCCATAGTGGAGACTACCCAATTTACATCAAGTGAGGCACCAACCTTGATTTTTGCAACTTTCTAGAAAGGCATTAGAGTGTGTGTCCAGTACATAAATTCCGGGTAGGAATGGTGAGCTACCAACAGCACCAATTTCAGCACTACTTTGATCTCTTGAGTGCTAGTTTTGTCGATCATGAGGTGGCGTCTAAAGATGAAAACTCCTTCTAAATATCGGTTGCGATTAGCATCTCTCTCTCTCAATCAGCCAAGACCCAATAGAAACACATCATCGTCGGTAAAGCGGGCATCATCGAGAATATTGAAAGAAAAATTGATATAGTCCAAGGTTTATGTGCAACAAAAGAAAAGAAAATAGGATGAGAATTAATAAAATTTATAAAATCAAGACAATACAAGTTGTGGAAAAATTGGTGATAAAGTCCTTTGTCCATGGAGTTAGTTGTGTCATTATTTGTATTTTTACCATCACTTTTTGTAATTAAAAAAAAAAAAAAAAAAATCAAAAATGATAAAAATCAAAAAAATATTGTAGTTTATTTTTGCTACCACCATAGTAAAGAAGAATTTAAAAAAAGATTAAAAATCCAAACAACAAAGAATTTGAAAAGTCCAAAGAAAAGTTAAAAATTGTCAAGTTTGTGAAGTTTAGAAGTTCGTCATCAACATTTGAAGACTAGAAGGCCAAGACCGAAGATTGAAGAGCGTTTCTATGGTTCTTATGAGAGAGTGATATTAATTCGTCGGGTGAGAAGTGAGTGAGTACTCCACCCCTTGCTAATGGTTGATTTCCTTTCTTGAGATCATGGAGAAAAAGATTCTTTTGTCACACTTATGTGGAGTCTCTAGATTTTTATTCGGAAGGTTATCCTTCTTACCTACAACGTGTGCGGAATTTTCTCTTTATTCCTGCTGCACACATGAGAGACTAAAAAAGCGATCTTTTTGAATGCAATTATCATAAAACCCTAATGGTGAGGCGAGTTGAGACTTATGATCACAATCGAATCTAATTCTTTCATATGGTATGGTTACTTCTGCTCGCACTTAAGGATGAGAATGCGTTCTTTGGTAGTTCTAACCACATTACTAGCATGCGAAACTCTTTATGTCCTCATAGCTTCTTGGAGGCTTGAGACTCTTTACACTCGAAGTTGGAGAAGGTTTTGTGGGTACACCTCTGGTAAACCCTCACGAGACTACAACTCGTCCACTAGGGACACCTAGGGGTTTAAAGGCTTAGTGCATACGCTAAATGCATTCGAGACCGGCGGCAGGTGGTATAGTTAGGATTTCTTCATTTGTTTCACTTGAGGACAAGTAAAATTCAGGTTTGGGGGTATTTGATGAGTGCCAAATAGTGCATATTTATACACCTTTTTATTGGCATTTACTCATCTTTGCGCTTAGAAATCAGATATTATCGGTTTGTGTTTTCTTTGTTTTCAAGAATAAATATTTGTATTAATTAATTTTGTGTTTTAGGTAATAAATAAAGGTAGGAGGATGAGGAGCTAAAGAGCGAAGAATTGAGTCAAACATCTATGGGCGAGATAGCCAAACCGCGCGCCAATCGTTTGCAACCCAACAAGAAGACATGGGCTAGAGCTACCCCACGACCCGGATCAAGGCCGTTCATCCCGTGCCGTCGAGATCTCGCACGGCTACATCCAACGGTCGCTACCTCCATGCGCATCGAAGATCGCTGCTCCGTCACGACACCAGATCACGCCAAATCCTCCTCAGTAGTTCGGATCTTCTCCAACTACATCCCAACGCTCGCTCGACACGTCCCATCGATCATTGTTGCCTGTGCCTCACAACAAAAACTCTCTACACCCTATACCCTATCGAGCATTCCCTATTCTCTACTCCATCTTCTCTTTCTTCTCCTCCACACCTCTCCATCTGCTCTTGCATCCTCTCCCTCACCATCGTCAGCCATAGCTACCAGCTGCTTTGCAGTAACCTCGCCGTCACCTCCATCGCCTCTGACACGGTAGCACCACCTCTTTAGCTCTTGTTCTCTCTCTCTCTTAGCTTTTTGCAACCCTAGAAGCTAACTTAGAGAAAATAAGAGCTAGGGTTCCTGGCGTGGAAGCATGGAGCGATTGACAGAGAGAAGAGAGAGTGGGTTGAGGCGACATGGGTAGGAGTATTTTGATTTAATTTCTTTTTATAATAAATTAGGGTTTGATATTTTGAATTTTGTGTATGTATAAATAGGAGTAGTGAGTTTGTTAGGGTTTATCTGGGATTAGCTTGAGCATCCTTGTAGTTTTAATTTTATTATTTGTCATTTTGATTTAGTTGCTGGGGTTTCAATGAAACCCTAACTCCATGTTATGTGTTTAAATACATTGAGTGTCTTGGTGTTTAATGTATTAGATACTTTCAATTCTAGCATCTAGCACTCTTCTCTCACAATGCATGCCAATGCCATGGATGCATTGTAGTTAGGTTATACTTGTGTTTAGAATCTTTCATGACTCGATCCTTAGAATCATAGGCTAATTCCCTTGACTAGTTGTGCTTAACTAGACTGACTAGCTTTCTGGGTTAGCACACTTAGGCGCATGTATTGAAGTGTCACTAGGTGAAACCCCTTAGCCAAGTGATAAAATTGACACCTTATCCTTAGGCGCCATAGGAACAAGAAGCTCAATTTAGTTCAGCTTTAAATAGGAATTTAGTGGTGGAATTGAAGACCTTAGCATACCTTTATCCTTTGTCACATACCTTAGTTTAGGTTCACTACATTCCTTGATGATATCGGCAAAACAGCAATCGTGTTAGTTAACTAGAATTCAGTTTAAAGCCAAGCCTTAGATCACTTAAGCACACCCTTGTCTGCGTAGTTTAGAAACCAGTGCTTAAACGATCTCAGATAGGCCAGCAACGTGCACCTCACGGTTATCACCGTGGGCCATAAAATATACACATTCGAGGCTGCCACCCGGTAGACCCAGCAACACCTCCCCGAGGCTTTATCCTCATGTTCATCCAGGTGATAGAATAGGTCCAGGCTCGCCACTCCATTTTGAAACTATCCGTTTGCTTTAGTTAAGAGAACACATATAAGTTTCTCAAATGTCGTCAGGAATGAGTTTGAGGCGTTTGAGCGACTCTTACAAGTGTCTCTTAATTTAATAAGCGACACATATAAGTGTCTCTTAATTTAATTAGCGTGAGCGTATTTATGATATTAAAGCAACATATAAAATAATTAAAACAACACATATAAATGTCTCAAATTACATAATTATTATAAAAAAATAAAAAAAAAACAATTGGCAATTTCAGAAAATTTAATTACTATATACTTCATGAAGATACATATGATTCTAGTTTTAACATCCAAATCCCATTAACTTAGCGTCCAATAAATGAAATCAATATCTCAAAACACAAATCAAATTCAAGCCCTTAGGCAGGTTTAACTATTACACAATTTTGAAGTCCTTCAAGCTCAGGCATTTTCCTTGCACACATGCACCTTTTAGCGAGTTTCGTTTCTTCTCCTTGATCTTATTATCACTTTATGTCCTGGAATCTTTGCTAATTTGTCTTCCCTGATGACCAACACTTAGTTCCAAGCTAAGTTACAACTTTTGTAGGCTTGACACCAAAACACCAAGATGATATATCATGGCAGTTCTTGATATCATTTGCTAAATTTAAAAATCAGGTATACTTCATGTAGAGTATCATGTCATTATACAGCTTTTGACATTACCGGTAGAAAGGTTTTCTTCATGCTTCAACAATTTGTAAAAGCGATCATGACCCAAATATCACTACAAGGAGAAACAATAGAAAAAAAAGTCTTTCATACAGTACCGTCAAATTACAAAGTATAACAAGCGGACAATGAGCGGTGCATTATTCAGTGTAATATGATATAAGTAAGAACAAAGAAATTTCTGCAATGCCATGACAAAATACTTACTAGTCAGGTGATGAACCAAGATCAAAAAATGTGAAATCACCATACATCACGAAGTCTTAAGTTATTAGCTGGTAGGAGCTCATGTATTGAAAGAAAGTAGTATAAGGAACTTACAGCACTTATGCTTTACCAAGTAGTGAAGGTATTACTTATGGGTACCCTTCGCGCCCACGTTGGCATGTATTGAATAAATAAAGGCAAAGTAGTTGGAAATCCTCCACATTCTGCAAAAGCGGCCCGGTTGGAGCTATCGGGCATTTAGGTGGTGTATCCGGTGGAGTCGATCTTCATGTTGGATAAATGCAATCAGTATGATCAACGCAACAATCTATTCATTAAATGTTTACCTTCATATGGAGTTCCTCTAAAGAAAGCAAGCAGACTAAATTAAAATAACCTTGATATCGGCTCAGGAGAATTCATCCTTAATCTTCACCAAACTATTCTAGGTTCACATCAGTAATGTCATGCATAGAAAGTGGATCATGTTTACACTCTGAAAACAATTAAAGCACAATAACGAAGAATCACATTTGCCACGAAATTCCTATTGCATTAAGACAACACAATTAACAAAATATTATGCTATTTTGGGCCAAAATACAATATGGCGGTTTATGGATAAGAACAAGTACACGGTAAATGCTCCTTGTTTTGGTAGCGGAAGAAGAACTCAATCTCAACTATATCGTCAGGCTTTAACAAAGCGGGGATCAATTTTGTTTATTTGCAAGAATGACTTTGACATATCCTCATGAATCAAAACCATCAAACTGGTTCCTTGATTTGTAATATAGTCTCGAATCGGGTTCACCTCTGACACATTGTTGTACCTAGTGGAACCACGAGTTAACAATTAAGAAACAAATAATAAATATTTAGGAGACGAGAGTATGATAGAATTGGACTGAAATCTACCTCTGAGCACCTCTCCTTAATGATCACTAAGCGGTGAAAAGCTAAAAAAATACAAAGCTAAGTAACTATCGATTTAATAAATCAGTAACTTAGTGTATGAAAACATTGGAATCTCAAAGTCGTTGGTACATGAATTCATAACTCTAGCTTTGATCATTCCTTAAGGACTATTTTAATAAAAACCTAAAAAACTCACTACAGGTTGAGTAGCATTTTCCCCGTAAGAATTCACCACCTAATAAACATAAATAACTCAAAATGCATAACAATATCTACCACAACCCAAAAAAATCATAACAAAATCGAATAACAAAACAAAACACAAGCGACTAAAAATAATCAATTAAAAATAAATACATAATTATACGAGAAAGAACAAGAAGGCAACAATTTGGTGGCTAAAGCTCGATCAATGCATGACATGAATACAAAACCTATTCCACTTAATTTCAACTCTTAAAAAACAATCGGACTCAATGCATCAAGAGCCGGGATACCAACACTTTAAGAGACAAGAAATACATTTCAAAGATGAACACCTTTATCGATTCATTCCATACCCTTATTTTATTAAATTAAGATCAAACATGTTATAACAAAAGGAAAACTCACAGACCCACGGGTGAAACCAAATTATACCCAGTAAATGAAAATCAGTTCATAAAAACAAAAAATCAAACATACAAAACTAGCAAAAATATCGAGAAAAAAAGCAAACAAATGAGTTAGAGTTATAGGGGATTTACGGTTGAATCTTCCAAAATTTTCTTCGATCTTCTCCTCGAGTTTCAAACACAAAATTAGAAATCAACTAGGGTTTAAAATCAAGATAAATTTTGATTTCTCTAGAAGGGTATTTCATACCCGAGGTTAGAGATCTAGTTTTTTACTTCAACAAATCGAATCTTCTTCGTAGAGTTTCAAGCCAAAGTAAAAATCGATCCGGTTTAATTAGTTTTCATACCACTTTTAGGTTTAAAAATCACAAATCGGGTTGAGACTTTTGGTTTAATTTCTCGATTTTTGTTTTGATTTACAGTTTCCTCTCGATCTCTTTCACTCGATTTCACTAATTTTTTTCTCTAGTTTCTTTGAGCAGAGAAGAACGAAAGAAGGCGAGAAGAGAAGATAAAAAAAAAAAAAAAAAAAGACACAAAAGGAAGAGATAAAGAGATAAGCCAAAAAGAAACAGGTGGGCTAATTAAGACCAACTTTTTATTAAAAAATATATGCTATAAATTAAATATACTGTCTAATTTAAGATAACCCAAAATAAATTGAACTAAAATGAAATTAAAATAATATATATATATACTAAAAGGTTAAGACACTTGTAAAAAATTTAAGACACTTATAAGAGTAGTTGAAAAATTAGAATTAAAGCAACTTATATTTTCAATTTGAGACTCTTATATATGTGGAAGCACTAAAGACATGTATATGTGTCACCGAACCTAAAAATCAATATGTCTCAAAATGGGCCATATGGTGTAGTG